>MU223136.1:3254100-3284424 GCA_018584345.1 Thuja plicata | reverse complement strand
ATATATATATATATATATATCATCATCATCAAGTCAACTCTCTAAATTATTATCACATAGTCAGCTCTCAATACAAAATAGAATTAATAATGTAAAGAGAAAATGTAAAGTTGAAGCTCTTACATAACCAATATATAGGTTATCCAAAATCATAATGCAACTTAGCTTGCCAGGAGTCCATCACATACTCCTTGATTCATTGCTACTTGTTCAAATTCTTTGTTATGTTGTTTTATTGTTTGTGCATGTCTTCAAATCTCTCTAACTCACTTTAATCATCTCCAAAACCAAATAGATCTTAGGTGGAGGTCGTACACACTCCATAGTATATTTCTCTAATCTTTCCAGTCATAAAACATTGTTCTTGATCATCGATATTGAAAATAATACTGTTATACTCTATATTTCTTCTTTTGTACTTAGTCATTTTGAAGACTGTATCTCCAATACCAAAATTCATTCCAAGAGATCAATATATCATATGTGTTTCCATAAATGATAACCTATAAGTGTCTCATACCATACCAAAAAATATCACTTTCCAACATGATCACCCTTAAATAATCATTCATTTATTAATAGGCCTACATCCTTTTTCATGAATTAAAAGTGATAGCAAGGTTTACCTTAGACCTATCATTTTTGTATTTCTATCTAAAAATTAAATCTCATCTTATCTTATCTTCCTTTGTGGGCACCATTCCACTATCTTATCTTGTCTAACTTTGTCGAAGTCAATCCACTATCTTATTTTGTATTTCTTTGTTGGGACCAATCCACTATCTTATCTTATCTACCTTTGTGGGGAGACCAATCCACTATCTTATCATGTATACCTTTGTGGGATCCAATATACTATCTTATTAAAATATTTACCTATCATACACCTGTCTATCTTTTCCTATGCATACCTACATGATCAAACTTACCCTATCATATGCAAATATAGCTTTTGATATCCATGTTGGTGTATGCATAAGCTTCCCTATTACTCACCTATATAGATTTATCTATACATGTTGGTGCACTATCTAAAGTTTCCTTATCATTGGAATATCTAACTTTTTCTCCTTGCATTGAAAAATAATCAAAGTTGCCCTATTGTATGGATATCTAGAATAACACAAATTTCTACCCATAGTGGCATAATCTCCTTGGTAGTGACCCTCGTCCATAGAAAACTTGGTTCTACTGAGTATATATTCCAGTGGTCACTTTCCTCCACAACAAGGTTGGTATTACTAATCATGATCATCTACATGACCCCTAGTGATGGATCAAGGTAGTGTCTAAGTCATGTGGTGTATCTTTGACATTGGTTGGTTCCCTACCTTTCAGATGCATTCTTCTTTGAATCAATCAATCCTAAAATTATTCTCCCCTTTCTTAGAATTCCTATACGCATTAGGGATGATGCATTATATTGAGACAACCTTATACATCAATTTCTCTTTAAATTTTTTGACTAAAAATCTTAAGTTAGATTTTTGTGTTATTCCTATTTTTTCTAACACCATGTCTTTCTAGTTTATATATTCTAACCTTGTTCTCTTCTATAGATTTTTCTCGTTAATATATTTTTTTCTTAGGTCTTTACCCTAGGGGCACACTTTCTTTTGGTTCCTAAAAAGGTTTTACACTTACACAGCTACCAATACACTTCTTAATTTGTTTTATAGAGTATCCAAATCCAAAACTATGAAACAAAAACTTTAAGTGAGTTGGACCAACTAATAGGGATACTAATATATCCCTCTACACTTTAGGTTCTGCAAGACCAAGGGGGGGAATCCCTTTTATACTTCTTAATATAGATTAAAACTGTGACTACCATTTGATATAAGAAGAAAACTCATACAAATTTCAACATAACTAGGATAAATTAGATAATTGCTAATCATCTACTAAATCTTACCATTTTGGAGCATGAGAAGAAATAACTTATTAACCAAGAAAAGTAAAGATATTATTAATTTAAATCATTTTTTTTTCGAAGGTAACAACCAAAATATGAATAACCTTATACTTGTAAGATTTTTAAAGCCCATACCAATGCCTAATCCATTTGGGTATCAAATTCATTAGTAACATTATACAACATGGTTTCACTTATACCATAGATCTAAGAGTACTTCCTTGCAATATCTCTTCAATAGTAATACCATCTTAGACTACTTATAACAATCCATGTATAACTTTGTCAAATATGCACTATTAATCCAATAATTAAATGATCATTTAGATCATGTTATGCCCTGCATACCTATCCCTACATTTTGCAGGCAAAATGTTGGGTCCCCCTTTTCGCCTTTTTTCTCTTTCCTTGGTTTTCTCATTTTCTTTGTTTTTCCTCTGGGCTTTGCTTTCGTGAGGGTTGTCTTTCTTTTGTTTAGTATTCTTTTGTCTCCAGGATGTGGTCCCGAAGTTTGTTTGTTCTTTCCAAATCTAGATTCTAGAATCCAAAATTCTCTGTCATTGTATCTTCTTTCGTGAGAAGGTATGGTTGCATGGAATCCCCGGGCCCAGAGTCCAGAGATTTGCTTGTTCTAGAGTTTTTAGAAAGAAAGACAATGCATTTTTACCCTAAGGGTATACATAGGTTTTACCTGTCATTTTCACATTTACCATGATCAAACACTTAGAGAATTCAGAGCCATTTTAAGGTGATTAAGGCAATCTAAACAACTTTTTCTCCCTGTGCTTAGTGGTTAATTATCAGTGATTTGCAGAGTGCTTGTTCATGGTAATTTGAAGGTGAGGTTGTTGTAGAGAACCTCCTATCCTCTTCTTTCCTACATCTTCCACATTTCTAGGTTGTCTGAATATCAAACTCATCAATGATGTCAGAGGCCTCTGCATCATCTGCACTAGGGAGTCCAGACCTCCCCACTACTTTGACTAGGGTAGCTACCAGAACAAAGGCTGAGAAGGCCTTAGAGAAACTCCCACTCATGATGAAGTACCAAAAGGGAGAGGAAATCTTGGGATCGAAGGTTTATTCCAAGCTCCTGTTGATCACCGCCACCAGCGTTAGAGCGTGGGCTGAAATGTAGGCCCTAGTGAAAATAATGTTCATACAATGGATGGTCGGGGATCCATTGGCCATCAACGTGGGAAATTCTAGGATTCTCAAAGCTTCTTTTTTCCCCTACTCCATGCAAGAACTAGAGCTTATCCTCACTCTTGTAGGACACTACAATATAGTTGTATGGGAAGTCATGCTTTCTTCCCTAGTCCCAACCAGATACCCAACCCCTATGGTGTCTTTGGCTGCCACAAATTTTCAGGCAGGGTTGGGAATTCCCCAATTTGATGATGCAACCACCATAATTTAGGCTTTGGCCTTAGAAGAATTTTAGAAGTTGGAATACATGGCCCGACAGTATCTTAACAACAAATGGCTCAAGGTGCCAAGGAAAGACTTCAAGAAGATGAAGCTTGAAATCCCCTAGACCGAATTCAAAGAAAGCATACAAATGGGGATTATTGCACTAAGTAGGGTCTTTGGACAACCCCATGCCCAGGAATTCTTAGCATCGATGTATTATTTCCTACTTGGCATCTCTTCTGGTAGTAGAACTTTTATTGGGCTAATATCACTGCCAATCATGTGGACTCTCAACTCCTCTAGGTCTCCAGGTCTTCCAAGTTCTACATGACGTCCTAAGTTTTGTGGGCTTTGTCACAACAATGCCCTATTACAAATGGGTTATTAATAGAGGGTGTACTTGGGATTGCCTAGAGCCAGAATTCTCCTTGGGATTATTTCCCATAGATACAGTGGGAGGCTAGTTTCCTTAGCTTCTATCGGGTGAACAATGCCTTCATCTACTACAACCTCCTCACACCTACTCGAGATGCCAGATACCAACTCTCTAAGGAGGAAATAGACTTGGTCAGTTCTTATGGCTGCTATTACATTCAATACCAGCAACATACATACATTTAGGTGAACGACTTCTCTAGGAAACCTTACTTATTGCCCAAACACTGTGGGAATAAGATAATTCTTTTGGAATACTGTCAGCAGATCTTAGAGTTGCACGCCCTCTTCATGGTGAAGAAGGTTACAAACATTCCATTCCCAATAACTTGTGGGAATTATACATGCAGTTTGGTAGCGGCCAAGGAGGCGAAAAATGAGCTCAAGAGTCTTGGACTGATGGAATTCTATCTAGAGTGGAAGAACTTTGATCCACTAAGAAAAATCGCCTTGGCACTACCCCAGGCAGGTCCCCCACCTGAACCTCACATGGAAGATTTTTGGAAAAACTACCAAGACAATTTTGAGGTCCAGGGTTGACATTTTGTCTAGATGACAATGGGAATGATGAAGAAGCTTAAGCTTCAAAAGTTCCCGGACAACTTCTCAGATACTGGGTCCACAAAGAACCCACAATATAAAAAAAATGGAGTCAATAAAATGACCCTTCCTCCAGTGAATTTGGATGCACAGGAGGGTCCAACTATAGAGGACCTCACTCATAATGTGATTGAGTGCAGTTATGCATATTTCAAGAAGGCATGCCCAAAGAGTACATGTAACGTTGGTCCATTCGTACGGTGTTCAACTTCCAAACCAGAACATCCTCACAGGGCAAGGACAGAGGAAAAAGGAACATAGGGACTCCATCCTAGGTCCCAGCAGCCACTCCCATAGTAGAGCAATTGCATCAAATGCTGGAAGCCTCCCAGCAAATGAAGGAAAAGTTAATCAAGCAGTTGGCCAACCTGAACATTATGACCAGATCTATCTTCCCTCGCACTTCCCCATTTCTTGCAACATTAATGGTCCAAGAAATAGGGACCGGGGCAGAGGAAGAGCTAGCAGCCATGCTAGACATAGGGCCCCCATTGGTGACAAGGAGGAAGAAGAAGAAAGATAATTGTCAACCAAAGGTGGATCCAAAACTTGGGATTCCCAACATCCCCAAAATATAGATTGTCTCGTCAGACTCCCCGGAGCCAAACAATCGGCCTGAGAATCCCCCGGAGACCTCCCCTCCACACGATGAGTTTGATAACATGTTTGGGATGAACGAGCTAGTAAAATTACAATGGGAGATCAACAAGGCTGTTGAAGAGATTGCTTCCCAAGAGGAACTGGTGACCCCTCTCGGGAAGAAAACCCTAGAGAAGGAAACTGCTGCAGAATAGGAGATCCAGGTAGAACAAGAAAAATAGCAAGAAAAGGTAAATTTATCTGATGTCCTAGAGATACAGGTTCAAGTGACCAACACCATGGAGGGAAGGAAAACATAGAATGAGCCATCGACGTCACCTAAGAAAACTGGACCTACGGGAGCAACTATAATCTCAGCAGCTATACTCCAGATGTCCCCTCCTGCCCCAAGGAAAGTGTCATTCAATGAGGTAATAACGATAGCCCAAATGTTGAATCTTGGTCGGGTACCTATGCCACCTCCTGAAAATGTTCCAATGGAGGAGAACATCCTAGTGGAAAACACCAGAGAAGAACAACAGTAGTGACAAGGTGACAGGGATAACCCCAGAGATGCAGACGTTGAACATATCACTGCTAAGGACATGGGCACTGGGGAAGATGACACAAACACCACTAAAGTGGTCAATACAGTTGATCCTAAGGATGCAAGAAAAGGGTCTGAAGAGGCTCAAAATACTGGGGACACACTACAGAACCCCAGAGGGGATTCACATGATCAAAATCTAGTAGAAAGGCCACCCCTTCCACCATAATAGTTGCTGGAATCAAGGAAGAGGAAGACCCCAACATTGACCAATGCCCATCTTTCCTTGGAAAAAATGATGGCACAAGCACAAAATCCTCCGAAAGCAAAGAAAGCCCGGATAGTCCATACCCTCAAAAATGGGTCAGGTGGAGATACAGCTGCAGAAGTCACAACACCCTCCCCAGTGCAGATGAGGTGACAATAAAGGCTGAGGATTACATAATTAAAGATATATCTCTAGGAAAGAGGGGAAATAAGGGTGAGTTAGACCTGTTGAAAGAAGCAGCCGAAGTGGTAGAGGCCCGCTATGAAAAGGAGGCTCAGAAGTTCAGGGCAGAGAAGGAGAAGAATGCAAATCTTGTTGGACTTTTGACAGAGCTGGCCCTACCCATCAATGTCATTCCTCCAAAATCTTCCTCAACCGGAGCACCACTCCCACAGGGTGACATCGATGCACTTAGAAGTATGAAAAGAA
Source organism: Thuja plicata (assembly GCA_018584345.1). Lineage (NCBI taxonomy): Eukaryota > Viridiplantae > Streptophyta > Pinopsida > Cupressales > Cupressaceae > Thuja > Thuja plicata. The sequence goes on along the minus strand of MU223136.1, from coordinate 3,278,238 downwards.
AGGTGCAGGTGGTTGATGATTGGGTAGCTGAGCAGATAGAAAATGTCCAGTGTTTCCTAGGAATGATTCTCCCAGACCTATATGCCACCATCAATGTTATACATCAGGCGAAGACCACTATTACCATCTAGGAGGGAGAGGTTGAGAAGAATGAGGCTTGGGTAAGTGATTTAGGAGAACTCATGAGCATCGGAGAGGAAATTATCTCCAAGGCTGGAATTTTTGGAGAGGAATCCTTTGATTTTGACCGGAACCAACACACCACACTTGATCTCACATTGGAGATAACTAAGAAACTGATAGGGGCCCTATGGGAAAAGGTGCAAGAGATCGATTATTCTTTGAATTTATACATGGCATTCATTACCAGTGTTTAAGAGGTTGATCCCTCTAGTACTAAGACATGTACTCCAGAGGAGTATGTCATAGGAAAGTTTGATGAGCTGATGGAAGCTTGATTCATGTCCCCAGAAGGAATCAAGGGAGCAAAAATGTCACAAATATCTCGCATGATGCTCCAGAGACATGATGTAGCAAAGATGGCCATAGAATTCAAGGAAAAAACTCCAGATCTGGCTAAACAGGTGGAGGCAGCTAAATATCGCCAGGAAAACCTAAAAGACATCGATGAGGATGGAATCGCTCAGCTCTTAGAAACATTCAATAACACTAAGGAACAATAGCTTCCTCTGGAGTCTCAAGATTTTCACCAACAACACATTTTTTTATTCATCATTCTTGGGGTGTAAGTTCCCAGATCCTGGAGTTCTGGATCCATAGTTTTGTATTCATTTAGCCACCTGCGTCTAGGTTCTCTAGAGCTGACTGGTCATCATCAGGTAGTTAATAAGGATGTCAGATAGTAGGTGACTCCAGCAGGGCACGTCAGCTTGAGGAAGGTGGTCTTCCCAAGGTGCCACTCCAACATAACACCTAGTGCATCAGAGACAGTCAGCCACTCTTCCATCAATGAGGCATGTTTCCTTGATCCCTAGGGGATCGGATTTATTTTATTCTCCCTCTGGCTCTCTTCTCGAGGCTAATTATCCCATACCTCCTTTCTTGTCTCAGTGTTCTGACATGTCAGACCTATGCTCTTCTCGAGGTTGTTGTAGCATGTTGTAGGTAGTACCAGCCACCATAAATGGTATTTTATTGATTGAGTGTAAAGATAAGTTAGGTTAATTTTAGGGCAAGTTTTTGTATAAATAATAAGTCCGGTCTCATACCAAGTGTCGACAAAATTAATGATTTTGCAGTCCACCGCTATAGAATTTTAAGTTTTTAGTTCTTGTAGTTGCAGAGCTCAATGCTCCTTAGTCTTTAGATGCTCCCCTAGAGTTGTTGATGTACTCACCAGTGGTGTTGGAACACCATTAATAAAGAAAGAAGGATTCTGGCAATGTTGTTGTTGGTTTATCGATCTCTGACCTAATAATTTTCATGCTATATGTTTCTTATGTCCCTTGGTCTAATATATTAAAGTAGATTAATGACCTTCTTTTCCCCTTGCTATTGAATATGTATGAACTGATGGTTGTGTGTGCATTCAGTATTTTAGTGCAGCATGTTAGAGCTTGGTTGATGTTTTGAACATATTTGCATGACTATAGATAGATGGATTATTTCTAACCCTACCCTATCTTTCGAAGTTTATTTGATAACTAACGAATGCTTGCAAGAAACCCCACTTACCTAAATCCTTATAGTAGAGGAGCTGAGATAACCAGCTATCCCCACGAACAAAATAGTCACGCTCCCAACCGAGCCCCTGCACTGTTGAGACCTGGCTCTCACATGGTTCAAGGTTCAGAGAATCTCATTTCCCTGGACAACCTTTACAGGTGAAGTTGGATGGTACCCCGGCACCTGGTCACAAACCCCCATCAACAGAAACTGGCGCTAGAAGGAGGGCATGAGCTCGTCCCCTTCTGAGGATTTTGATTTTACACCACCTGAGGGTTCCCCAAGCCATAGTTTTAGGAAAAAAGACCTTTAGTGGGATTGGATCATTTTCACCAGCCTAATTCAAAAGAATCCTTAGATTAGCCCCCAATACTAGAAGGTTTGTCAAACTTGAGCCTCCCACTCGAAAGAAACAAACCCCGAAAGCCAATCCAGCTAACATTGTCTGGGGCTCTACTATGTCTCAAAATACCCAATTCTCTCAGATGGCCCCAAGGATTAACATTTAGCCTCACCAAAATCCAACACCCCCGATGGCTGCTTACTTTGGTAACACCGGGTCCCTAATGAGAATGTTTTCGGGTGCAACAAACAATCTTCCTGCACACCTGGAAAAGATTTGTCCTCGATATGAGGACTTAGGCTCATGAACCACAAAAGAGAATCTATAGGGATAAAAAGATGCCATGAACTAACACTGGACCAAACATAAAGATGTTGTGACCCAAATGTTCCCTCTGTCCCTGGGATAAAATGAGCTGAACTGGTACCTTAACCTGCCTGCCAACTCCATCAACAGTTGGCAGGATATGGAAGATACCTTTTTGGAAGCCTTTTATGTACATGTGGACCCAACATGGTCCCACAACTAGTTCATCTTGATTAGAAAGGAACCCAACGAGCCCCTTGCAGCATTCAACGATAGGTTCCAACGCGCCTTGAAGTGGTGCACGGGTTGTTTCATCCCATCCCTGAAGATGACCATCTAGACATACTTGAATGCTATGGACCCTTTCATTGCCACTCTCCTATGGAGAAATATAGCCCCTACTGACCAGGATACTCTAGAAAAGTTTACGACCTAGCCTTGGAGTTGTCTTGCGATCTCAACAAGTCTCTAGGCGGGATTGGGCAGAGCATGCCTTCAACATGATACCCAGCAAAACTTCCTACACTAGGGGATACAACCCCAATTAAGAAATGGGTGCCCCTGTGATGGCCATGAATCCCCTACCACCGTCGATAGAGAAACATGCCCGATACTTATACCCATTGCAAGCCCAGACAATACCGGGTCTAGAATTCATTCCTTGGAACCAGCTGCAAAAAATACAACAACCACAGACACAACCTTCCGAAGTGCCTTTCTTTAGTCATCCATGGTTGGAGGACTTCCACCCTCGACTTCGGTACCCATGGCTACCTTTCTTGAGAACCAACTGCAAAATATGTCACATTGTGATGCGAACACCCAGCTATCTACCGAGGTCAAATCCCTCCAGGGACTATTTTTCTCACTGACTGTGGACATGGGACAGTTGAAGGAAGGGTCTCTTGCACCCCATAACACTAATTCCCAGAGAGGGAATATCTTCTCTGGCCAAAAAAATACTAATGCCAAAGGAATAAATTACAACAATGGGCCCCGACCAAACAACCAATAATGGAACAATAATGCTAACACCAGAGGTCCTCCTCTGATCCAAAACACCAATTAGGGTGGTGTTGGACCTTCCCATTTCACGCCAGTCATAGAACTCCAGCCACTGACTAACTAGTGCAGATTGCATGACACCAGCTCTCATTCTGAGGTGAACTATGCCATGCTAGAGAAAGTCATCATGATCTCACAGTTGGACAGAAAACAAACTACTGATCCTACTCCCCCAAAACCCCCCATTCAAGATCCCACTCATGCTTCCTTCACTTGTTAGACTGTCTTATTTAGAGAAGACAAAGGAGATGAAGAAGAACCCAGACTATAGGGATTCTTTGATGAATCTATTCCGGCCTTTGAGGCCAATGCCTTCACAAACCCTTGAACTCCCTAGAACACCTAGAGTCAGGTTGGTAAAGGGCCAATTTACATGCCCATGCCTCCCAAAGACACCCCTCCCTGGGATAACACAACTGATTTCCCCTTTCATCCTAAAGGCCCTGACTCCAACAAAACTAAGGACCCAACCGAGGGAACCCAACAATTCCTGGGGGAGGTTTGACATCACAAAGGTGTTAGAATGCACCACCACCTCCATGACCTTGATGGAGGTTTTCTTAAACTTCCCTGATCAGAGGAAGTCTCTTCTAAAGCTCTTGGTAAACTCGGAAGCTATCAGTTTCCCACCCAAGACTGTCAGTTTTGATGATGCTAATGTGGCTATCTTCCGGGGAAACACTGAGGATCCTCCTTTCTTACTAGGTTTAAACATTAAAGGGAATAACCTTTACAATTTCTTTGTAGATTTCAGAGCTTTGGGTAACATCATGCCCTTATCCATATACTAGAAGCTCAGATTTCATCCTACTCCATCTAATGGCGCAGTAGTCCAACTGGACAAAACTACTGTAATAATGATAGGTGAGCTGAAGAATGTCCGAATCTAGCTCATCCAAGACCCTAAGATAGCAAGCATAATTCACATCCAAGTGGTGGATATCCCAGAGACTTATGGGATGTTACAAAGTTGCAATTGGTCTAAGTCCCTCAACGGGTATTTCTCCACCAACTTCTCCCACTTGTGGCTCCCCTAGGAGGGAGAATCTAACCAAATCCAGGTAGAAAGTGAGCCACAGATGAAACAGGCCCTCACCAAAGTTGGGAGGGTGAATGAAGTCCTCTTCTCTGAGACCTCCCGCAGGGTATATTGAGCTCTAGAAATCTTGACCTTTGATTTCACCCCTGGGGAAGATCCCCTTATTTCCTAGAGAACGTAGGACCTAGACAAAAAACTAAGGGGTGAGGTTAACTCACAAGGTATCGCAGCGACCCTCGCTATACTCTCATCTAGCACTTGGTGCTGGGTGCATTATCAGAAACATTCAAAACTAGAGTGTGAGCCCTATTTTTTTGCTACTACCTGACACATCAACGCCCTTCGGGACAAGGAACACTCTTTGGATATTCCTGGACCCTGCATTAATTCTGAGAGTATCCCCATGATGCCACCAATATAGGAATCCCAACCATAGGATTCTCTAGGGGAAACCTCACCCAAGTTCTATCAGAACTAGAGGAAGCTCCTCCCAACCTTCCCAAAACTAATCCAAAGGCCACTTCGCCTTCTCAGCCCTAGACAATGAACAATGATTTTTGGACCTTGATGTTTGATGGGTCCTGGTCCAAACAAGGCTGTGGGGCCAGAGTGGAATTGATCAACACATAGGGGAAATCCTTCCTTGCATCTTACAGGTTGTAGTTAAACTACACAAATAATGTTACAAAGTACGAGGCCTTGGAGTCTTATTTGTACTGAGAAAGGGAATCACTCGCCTCTGGGTGCTGGGTGATTCAGAGTTGATCATAAATAAAGTATGGAGCTAATACACCTATCATGATAAAAGGCTGGCTACATATCGCAATTGAGAATGGAGCTTCATCAAATATTTTGATGCCTTCAACATTGAACTCATTCCCCAGAAAATAAATTATGTTTCAAATTCTCTCGCTATATCTGCCAGCACTGTTACACCAATGGACGGCTTTCAACTCTGGAAATTCTCTGTTGAGATGATCCCCACCCCATCCCTCGCCAACAATGTCACCCACTTTTAGGTTTTTGAAGATGATCAACATATCCTAGCCATCATGGACAACATTGGTGTTTTCGAGGACCAAATAGTGGAGGGAAAAGACCACGATGATACTAGGTAGGGTGAAGAAGATGATGGGATCATAGAATTTCCAACCAACACCATCCCAAAGGGTTTGGTAGCGCTATAACGAGTCTTCGACTCGGACACTCAGGGCTGGGAGAAGATATCATCCTCCTCTAAGGGAGGAAATTTTGAAAAAGTAAACATCGGCTAGGCCGGTGAAGAAAAATTGGTACACATTGGCACCTCCTGCTCCCTCAAGGAGAAGGAGAAGATTCTTGCATTTCTCTAAGAATACATTAATGTAATTGCATGGGGGTATGTGGATTTGAAGACCTATGATACATCCATCATGACCCATACCATTCTACTAAAACCTGATGCTAAGCCCTTCTGGAAAAAGAAAAGACCGGATAACCCACTGATCGAGCCTCTGATTCATTAGGAGGTTCAAAAATTGCTATCAGCCCAGATCATCTTTCCAATCCGGCATACTACATGGGTTGCCAACCTCATCCTTGTGAGGAAGAAAAATGGTGAGATTCACCTTTGCATGGATTTTCAAAATTTAAACAGGGCATCTAAGGAGGATAATCACCCCCTCCCATCTTTGGATGAGGTATGCAAATTTTGAATGGATCACAAATGATATCCTTCCTAGATGGGTACTCCGGGTATAACCAAGTCATGGTTAAGTATGAAGATAGAGACAAAATGAAATTCACCACCAAATGGGAAACATTTGCATACCGGAGGATGCCCTTTGGTATGATCAACATAGGGGCCACATTTTAGAAGGCTATGGACATTACATTTGAAGGCTTAGTAAATGGGTGCATAATCATCTACATGGATGATTTGACCATCTTTTCTCAGGACAGGCATGATCATTCTACCCACCTCGCCCAGATTTGTAAGAGATGTCGCCGGTATGGAATATCCCTCAACCCTAAGAAATGTATATTTGGGGTCACTAAAGGGAATCTTCTTAGGCATATTGTCTCTGAGAAGGGTATATCCATCGATGCTAAGAGAGTTGAAGCACTGCTAAATCTATAGATGCCCAGGAACAAGAAGGAAATGAGATCTTTCTTTGGGAAGATCAATTTTGTCCAGTAGTTCATCACTGGATTGGCCAAAATAGTAAATCCACTCAATGAAATGATGAAGAAAGATAAAAAGATTGAGTGGAGTCCTAAGGAAAAGTGGGCATTCACTTAGATTAAACAAATGATTATGGAGGCACCAGTCCTGGCTATTCCAGAATATTCCCTCCCCTTCCATATATATTCCTTTGCTTCACCGCATTATGTCGCAAAAATTTTGACCCAGAAGGTCAAAGGGGAAGAATGACCGATAGCCTTCATGAGATCCCCCTTTAAGAACGTCGAAGTCTGGTATTTGTCTTTGGAAAAGCAGGCCTTTTCTCTTGTCTGCAGTGTGACAAAATTCCAGCATTACATTCTTTGGAGCAAAGTGCACGCTATTATCCTAGACCAAGCTGTTAAGTCTCTATTTCTGCAAAGTGAATTGGGTGAAAGATGGGGGAAATGGATGGCCATCCTCCAAGAGTATTATTTGGAAATGCAACCCATGAAGATAGGCCGAGGCCAGGGACTATGTAGAGCGATGGTAGAAGAGACTCCCACCATTGAATGCCAGACATACACAGTTGTGTCCATCACTCAAGATCCGTGGTATACTTATTATTGAATAATAGATGCCCAGAGGTGTACCACCAAACAAAGGTCACGCCGTGCAGTTGAAAAGTGCACACTTCATGATAAAAAAAATGGAGCACTTTTCTACAGGAATTATGAAGGGGTATACCTCTGGTACATAGACAGGGACCAAGTTGCAAAAATGATCAATGAATTTCACAGGCAGTTTGGAACCGGGGATGGCTCAACTGACGCCACCGCCCATTAGATCCTCTGGGCTATGTACTATTGGCCTCGTATCTTCAAAGATGTCTACACTCACATTAGGATATTTCATAATTGCCAAATAATGGCACATCGTGAGCGGAACCCGGTCATGCCTCTGTAGCCCGTCTTCAAAGCTAGACCCTTCACCCAATGGGCATTTCACTTTATCAGGGAAATTAACTCCAACTCGTCTGCCAACCACTGGTATATTTTTACTACTATCAACTATTGCACTCGGTGGTCTGAAGCAATTCCTTGTAAAACAACACGGCAGATGTGGTCATAAAATTCCTGGAAGAAAACATCGTCACAAGATTTGGAATGCCCTTTGCTATAGTATTTGACAATGGTACGACATTTTCTTTGGTGTAATTTCTTGAATGGACTTATGACAGAAAGGTCACCTTGAATTTTTCCAGCAACTATTACCCCCAGGGAAATGGTGTTGCTGAATCAACCAACAAGAATCTACTTAAGGTGATCAGACATCTGCTAGAACAGAGCCCCCAGGACTGGCACCAAAATCTTAGATTCATGCTTTGGGAAGATTGTATCCAAATAAAGGTAACCCTGGGGACATCCCCATTTCACCTGGTTTATGGCAAGAATCCAGTATTCCCCATCAACTTACAGATCCTGATTTTACATTTCATGCAGGAATTGAGCAACCGGGACAACATCGTGGAAGTTTGACTTCTGAACCTGGTGCAGATGGAGGAACAAAGAGATGCAACCCTTGAACATTTCATACATCATCAAGTAGTAGTAAAGTGATGGTTTGATAGAAGAGCCCAGTATAAGGCCTTTCAGATTTCAGACTTGGTTCTCTTGTGGGACAAGGCCCAGGAAAAGAAGGGAAAGCACACCAAATTTCAGTGGCTCTGGCTTGGACCATACCTAATATCTGAGATCTATGGGGCTAACACTTATCATGTCAACACTATGAATAGAGAAGTCATTCTATTGCCTATCAATGGGAAGTTTCTCAAACACTACTTCGAATAAGTTAGACAGCGAGTTGGCCCAAAATTGTAATATATGTATATTTCTTGCTTGTAAATACTCTTTCCCAGTGCCCCATTTGGAACACCTTATAAATAGTTCTTTCTGGCCACCCTTTGGGGTCGCCTTTTGTTGCTCTTTTCATTTCCTCTTGCTTTATTTTTTTCTTTCTCTTTTTGGGTTCCCAGCATTTTACGTGCATCTTGTAGACCGGTATGCTTTGCATAATGTCTAGTCTTTGGAACGGTCCCCCAAGTATTTTGAATAGTTTGGAATCTATTGTTAGCATGGTGGAATTTGTCCATGCTCCAAAGTTATTTTGTAAGTATAGTAAAAGGTTATGGGTAATCTTGATCAGATCCACATCTTGACATTCTAGACACCGGTTAACAGAAAATTCAAGAAGCAAGTAATCGGACACCTTGAGGGAAGATCATTTGTAATAATTAATTAACAAAGTCTGAAAATCATTTAAAATATCCTAGGTCCAGAACTTTCTCTCCTATTTGGTAATTTAAGGATGGGTGGCAAGGTGAAAGAAGTACCGCCATTAAAATTAGCTAAGCTTAAAGTTCATAGTGAAAGGAGTACCACCTTTCCATCCAGAAATAGAAAATGAAAGAAAGAATTGAAGAATGGAGAATTCTAGCATCTGGGAAAAACATGCAAAGATATGACGACTTTGGTTTGATTTGTTAGTCCCTCCTCTTAGTTTCTCCCAGAGGTCATCGGCTTGATTTTCTTCAAAAGCACACATTTCACAGCTGAAGAAGGGCCGAGAGATTTGAATAATTGATGAGCTTATCTTTCCCAGAGGCCTCACCTTGTGCAGGCAGAATTCTCTAGGTAAAGATTTATTCTAGTTTTTCTAACTAGAGATTTCAAAGTTCTTGAATGCATTATGGCTTCCATCCCAAATAGTATCCATTTGTTATTCCCTGCATACCCATCCCAACATTTTGTAGGCAAAATGTTGGGTCCCCCTTTTCGCCTTTTTGCTCTTTCCTTGGTTTTCTTGTTTTCTTTGTTTTTCCTTCGGGCTTTGATTCCATGAGGGTTGTCTTTCTTTTGTTTGGTCTTCTTGTGTCTCTGAGGTCTAGTCCTAGAGTTTGTTTGTTCTTTCCAGAGCCAGACTCTGGACTCCAAAATTCTCTACCATTTTGTCTTCTTTCACGAGAAGGTATGGTTGCATGGAATCCCCGGGCCCGGAGTCCAGAGGTTTGCTTGTTCTAGAGTTTGCAGAAAGAAAGACAACACATTTTTACCCTAAGGGTATAAATAGGTTTTACTTGTCATTTTCACATTTACCACGATCAAACACTTAGAGAATTTAGAGAGATTTTAAGGAGATTAAGGCAATCTAAACAAAAAATTTCTCCTTATGCTTAGTGGTTAATTATCAATGATTTGCAGAGTGCTTATTTTTCATGGCTTGAAGGTGAGCTTGTTGCAGAGTGCCTCCCATGCTTGTCTTTCCCACATCTTCCATGTTTCCAGGTTGTCTGAATATAAAACGCATAAATCATGTTTGAGGCATCTGCATCATCTCCACCAGGGAGTCCGAACCTCCCCACTACTTTGACCAGGGAAGCTGCCACAAAAAAAGCTGAAAAGGCCTTAGAGAAACTCCCACTCACGATGAAGTACCAAAAGTGAGAGGAAATCTTGGGATCAAAGGTTGATTCCAAGCTCTAGTTGATCACTGACACTAGCGTCGGAGCATGGGCCAAAATGCAGGCCCTATTGAAAATAATATTCATAGAATGTACGATCGGGAATCCATTGGCCATCAACATGGGAAATTATGGGATTCTCAAAGCTACTTGTTTCCCCTGCTCCATGCAAGCCCCAGAGATTATCCTCACTCTTGCAGGACACTGCAATACAACTATCTAGGCAGTCATGCTTACTTCCCTAGTCCCAACCGGATACCCAACCCCTATGGTGTCTCTAGATGCCACGAATTTTCAAGCAAGGTTGGGAATTTTCCAATTTGATGATGCAACTGTCCTCACCCAGGCTTTGTCCTTAGAAGAATTTTAGAAGTTGGAACACATGGCCCGACAGTATCTTAACAAAAAATGGCTCAAGGTGTCAAGGAAAGACTTCAAGAAGATGAAGCTTGAAATCCCCCAGACCGAATTCAAAGAAAGCATACAAATGGGGATTAATGCACTAAATAGGGTCTTTAGACAACCCCATGGCTGGGAATTTTTGGCATGGATGTATTATTTCCCGCTCAACATCTCTTCTAGCAAGCAGAACTTTGACTGGGCCATAATCATCGCCAATCATGTCGACTCCCAAATCCTCCAGGTCTCCAGATCTTCCAATTATAACATGAAGTCTTATGTTTTGTGGGCTCTGGCACAACAATGCCCCATTACAAATGGGTTATTAACAGAGGGTGTACTTGGGATTGGCCTTGGCCAGAATGCTCCATAGGATTATTTCCCACAGATCCAGTGGGAGGCTAGTTTCCTCAGCTTCTACTGGGTGAACGCCGCCTTCATCTACTACAACCTCCTCATACCTACTAGAGATGTTGAATACTATCTCTCTAAGGAGGAAATGGACTTGGTCGGTTCTTATGGCCGCTATTACATTCAATACCAGCAACATACATACATTTGGGTGACCAACTTCTCCAGGAAACCCTACTTATTGCCCAAACAATGTGGGAATAAGATAATTCTTTTGGAATACTGTTGGCTAATCTTAGAGCTGCACACCCTCTTCATGGTGAAGAAGGTTACAAATTTTCCATTCCTAATCACTTGTGGGAATTATAAGTGCAGTTTGGTAGTGGCCAAGGATGTCGACAATGAGCTCAAGAGTCTTGGACTCATGGAATTCTATCTGTAGTAGAAGAACTTTGATCCACTGGGAAAAATTACCTTGGCACTACCCCGGGTAGCTCCCCTACATAAACATCACATGGAATATTTTTTGGAAAATATCTAGGATGATTTTAAGGTCCGGGGCCAACATTTCATCCAGATGAAAATGGGAATGATGAAGAACCTTAAGCTTAGAAGTTCCTGGATGACTTCTCAGATACTGGGTCTATAAAGGACCCACAATATAAAGAAAAAGGAGTGGATAAAATGGCCCTTCCTCCAGTGAATTTGGATGCATAGGAGGGTCCAACAATAGAGGACCTCACTCACAATGTGATTGAGCATAGTCACGCATATTTTAAGAAGGCATGCCTGAAGAGTATACATAAAGTTAGCCAGTTCCTACAGGGTTCAACTTCCAGAGCCAGAATCTCCTCACAGGGTGAAGACAGAGGAAAAGGGAAGGTAGGGAATCCATCCCAGGTCCCGACAACCACTCCCATAATGGAGAAATTCCAAAAAATACTCATAGCCTCCCAGCAAATGAAGGACATGTTAATCACGCAATTGGCCACCCCAGTCATTATGAGTGGACCTATCCACCCTCCCACTTCCCTGTCACTTGCAGCATTAATGGTCTGAGCAATAGGGACTGAGGCAGAGGAATAGTTGGTGGCCATGCTAGACGTAGGGCCCCCATTGGTGACAAGGAGGAAGAAGAAGAAATCTAATCCTCAACCAAAGGTGGAGCCAAAACTTGGGATGCCTGGCATCCCCGAAATATAGATTTTCTCGTCAGACTCCCTGGAGCTGGACAATCAGCCTGAGAATCCCCTAAAGACCTCCCCTCCACATGATGAGTTTGATGACATGTTTGGGATGGAAGAGCTATTCAACTTACAAGGGGAGATCAGGAAGGAAGTTGAAGAGATCGCTGCCCAAGAGGAAGTGGTGACCCCTCTTGAGAAGGAAACCCTTGAGAAGGATGTTGCTACAGAATAGGAGATCCAGGTAGAACAAGAAAAAGAGGAAGAATAGGTAAATGTCTCTAATGTCCCAGAGATACAGGTTCAAGAGAACAACACCACAAAGGGAAGGAAAACACCAAATGATCCATTGACATCGCCTAAGAAAATTGGACCTACAGGAGCAACCATAATCTTGGCAGCCATAATCCAGATGCCCCCTCCCACCCTGAGGAAAGTGACATTTGGTAAGGTAACTATGGTAGCCTAAGATATTTATTATTCTTTGAATTTATACACAACATTCATTAACAGAGTCTTAGAGGTTGATTCCTTCAGTACTAAGACATATACTCTAGAGGAGTATGTCATGGGAAAGTTCAATGAGATGATGGAAGCTCTATTCTAGTCCCTGGAAGGAATCAATGGAGCAGTAATGTCACAAATATCTCACATGATGCTCTGGGAACATGATGCGGAAAAGATGGGCGTAGAATTCAAGGCAACAACTATGGATTTGCCTGAACAGGTGGAGGTGGCTAACTATCATTTGGAAAACCTAAAAGACATCGATTTGGATGGAATCACTTAGCTCTTAGAAATGTTCAATAAAACTAAGGAATAGTAGGGTCCTCTGAAGTCTGGAGATTTTTACCAACAACACATTTTTGTATTCATCATTCTTGGGGTGTAAGTTCCTAGATCCTGGAGTTCTAGATCCACATTTTTGTATTCATTCGGTGACCCACGTCCAGGTTCTCCAGAGCTGACTGATCATCGTTAGGTAGTTAATAAGGATGTCAGATAGTAGGTGACTCCAATAGGGCACGTTGGCTCAATGCAGGTGGTCTTCCCAAGGTGCCACTCCAACATAACACCTAGCGCATTGGAGACAATGAGCCACTCTTCCATCAATGAGGCATGTTGCCTCGATCCCTGGGGGATCTAATTTATTCTATTCTCCCTCTAGATCTCTTCTCGAGGCCGATTCTCCCATACCTCCTTTCTTGTCTCATTCTTCTAACATGTGAGACCTCTGCTCTTCTTGAGATTGTTGTAGCATGGTGCAGGTAGTACCGGTCACCAGAAATGGTATTTTATTGATTGAGTGTAAAGATAAGTTAGGTTAATTTTATGGCAAGTTTGTGTATAAATAATAAGTCTAGCCTCATTCCAAGTGTTGGAGAAATTAATGATTTTGCAGTCCATAGCTTTAGCATTTTAAGTTTTTAGTTCTTGTAGTTGTAGAGCTCAATGCTCCTTAGTCTTTAGAATCTTTCAGTAGATAGATTCTCCCCTGCATTTGTTGATGTACTCAACAGTGATGCTTGAACACCATTAATGAAGAAACAAGGATTCTGGCAATGTTGTTGTTGGTCTCTTGTTCTCTAACTTAATAATTTTCATGCTATATTTTTCTTATGTCCCTTGCTCTAATATATTAAATTATATTAATGACCTTCTTTTCCCCTCGCTATTGAATACGTATGAACTGATGGTTGTGTGTACATTTAGTATTTTAGTGTAGCATGTTAGAGCTTGTTTGATGTTTTTAATGTATTTTCATGACTATATATAGATGGATTATTTCTAACCCTGCCCTATCTTTTGAAGTTTATTTGGTAACTAACGAATTCTTGCGAGAAAATCCACTTACCTAAATCCCCACAGTAGATGAGCCAAGATAACCAGCTATCCCCTGAACAAAATAGTCACACTCCCAACTGAGCCCCCACACTGTCGAGACCCAACTCTAACATGCTTGAAGGCCCGAAGAATCTCATTTCCGCAGACAACCTTTACAGGCGAAGTTGGTCAATACCCCGGTACCCGGTGACAACTTACCTCTATTGGTGGATCCGGTCACAAACCCCCGTCAACATATCATAACATTAAATAAAAGTTACATACATCACAACAATGCACCAAATGAGATAAACTCTTGATTCATTTTATTCAAACGTTGACAAAATTTACAAAGGAGTGATCTGAACCACCATTGTGTATAAAATGAATCTCTTCTATTTTATTTTATAACACACCTTTCAAATCCATGAAAACCCTTATAGAAAATTATACTAGTTCATTTCAAAAATGCTTTTTGGAATATTATAGTGCAATTCTTACTAAAATAAGACATGCTGCCTAATTCGTCCAAAAGTCAATTTTTTTTCAGCCTTGAGATCCCATTTTATAAACAAGGGGGCAACAAGCTTCAAGCCTAACAAGACAAAAAACCATCATTACAACCAAAACCCTAAGACACCTAGATCGGAAGAAGACAAAATATTTTAGTTTTTCATCATAGTTGATCCTCCATGCTTCTTACCTACACAGTAAAAAAGAGTAATATGTTTGATAGGGAAGTAAAAATATTTCTAATTGGTTATGTGTTCTTCTGTCCTAGTCAAGTATGCATCAAGCAACAAGAATGTTACTTCCAGAGAAAATAAACAGCAGACTTGAGCCAATAACACACAAGTTGTTGGTGCAATGCAATAAAATCCAAGATGCAAGATTCTCATGAGAACTCTTTAAAGAATTCCCCAATACTCTAAAAGCATTTTAGAAAGAGCAACCCAAGGAATTGATGTGTCCTCTTCCTCTACTCCAGCCAAGGAACTAGGGTAGTTGAATCAAAGGGAATAAAAAGCGTGAAGGTTGAATGATCTACGAATATGCAAGTCATTCCTTCTTTTAATACCTCTTTAGAAACCAACTCCCATTTTAACGGCTCTTTAGAAATAATATACCATCTCCATACAAATAATATCTATAGTTATTTTGCATTTGTATCCACAAATATTGCTTATCACAAAGAAAATCCATTTTCTAATATGTCAAAGTGAATAGGCCATGGAATGGTTATACTTATAACTCCCATACATGTGTCCACTTGCTTAAAGTGTATTTGATAAATCATCTCTCACTTCTCGCAACTATCAAAAGTAAGAAAACGAGCAATCATAGACATGTCATTTTTCATTATGATTTTTACTAAAACATCTTGATTCTCTGCAAGTTAAAATCTACTGAATATTCTCTATTTATTGTATGGGTCTTGTTATATTAGTCCTTCTAACATGATACTCCTGTCATTCTTGTCCATTTATGGTGATTTTCATCTAAATCCAATTCTGACAACCTATCATTAAGCATAACTGATCGGTCATAAAGGGAAAAGCTAAAAAATAAGTGACCATAGTCAACACTTCTTTGAGTAGTCATATTGCAAATTCCTTCCATATAGAAACATCTGACAAGTTGGTGGTTCCATCTATTAATGCTCTCAGAATAAAATTAGCGCCTTTTCTTTCCTATTCTTAGAAAAACCAACAAATGGCAAGTTACTTTTGTTAGTTAACAATCCTTTAACTATGGTTTAACCTTGAGCCACCGTAGACTGTCCTTCTACAGTAATGTTTCCACACGTCACCCTAATAATTTATCAATTATTTCAAGTGGAACCTTCCTATTTGTTGAAACTTTCTCCATGTAACCCATCTTTCTGGGAGGACTCATTCACTTGTCACTCTCGCACGATCGCATGAAACCTTTTTCTACTAATGAGGTGGGATCATGTAGTTGCACAAAGGCCTTTCTTTTTTCTTACTAGGATTGTGCTATCACACGAGGTGTCTACTTACTGGGATCATTTCCTGACCTATCTTGACCGTGACACGTTATCATCTCATATTTTTTTATGTAACCACAAATCCACCAAAATTTTCTTCCTAACCACCAAACAATTACCTCACGGGGTCAAAACCACATGCCTTTTAGGACTTCTAACATACATACATGAGGATATAGAAATATTAAAATTTATCATAATGAATGTGACATAAAAATTCTTAGCTACTTTCCACAATAGACTTTCAAAAAATGGTGCTATCCACTCTGATATGATTACGCCTAGTCTAATCGTGCCAACAAAATCCTTAAATGATGAATGACCTCATTCTAAACCTTTTCTTCTTTTGAATTTGATAAGAACACATGCAAGTACTCTTCAAAATTTAAAACTATGAAGTAAGCTTAAACTAAATGACAAAAATCAAAATTGGTACTCTCAGAAATGAGAGTACGAACAATGGCTCTATTTGGGGAAGGTTGATAGTAAGATCAATGCTAGAAAATCAGATCTGGGACACAGACCATAAACCCTCCAATAACCCTAACCTGGAACCCCTATTTCCAAACAAACCAAGAGAAAATCACTTCCCTCTATCAAATGTTTGAATCTGATCTTTCAACAATATACCCCTTTTGACAAAAAAATCAATCAACACCTGGGAAAACTGAAAATACATACAATGATTCAAAATTATGTCACTCTTTCCCTCATAATAATATGAATCACATAATGGTATCATCCATCCCAACACATAATGAACTACATAACACTTTGTAAATCATAATTCTTCTTGAGAATGTATAAGACATGCAAAAATATCCTGGTGACCCTTAATTCCAATTTTAGGCCTTATCTCAATTAGTTGTTCTAGAAAATAAAAAAATTCATAGTTTAGCTTAATTGAAATATCACTAGACAACCTATCTCTAGTACCCTCTTGCAAGTTATTAAGATCTTTGAAAAAATAGTCATTAGTAGGGGATTTATCACAAAGAAAAGAAGACTCCAAATTATATGGCAAGTTGATGTCAGACGCCTTAAAATGCTTTTGAAAAAGCTCACCCTACTGAACTTAAAAAAGGAAAAAATCATTTCCAACTTGAAAGTTGACATCATCAACCCTAGAAGCATAAATATTTTGTGAAGAAACATAATGATCCCTTATGATCAAATTATTCAATTGAGGAACAAGATCATATTGATTGTATCCTTGGGTAAACCCAATCCTTTCAAAATTTACTAACTTTAGTATGTCAAAATCCTTCATGCCCATCTCTTCAATGAAAAAACATACTTCTTGCTGAATGAAATGCCCGAAATTTACACCCAAAAATGTAACAACTTTTTTTTCTTGAAAAGGAACAGTAATGTCTTAAAGATCATAGTTGAGTGGTAACCAAGTTTACTAAGCTAGGTCAAAGCATACCAGGTGAAGTTCTAGGTTGTGCATAGGGTTAAGGGAAAACATGTCCATACAACAACATCCCTCAACCCTAAAATTATTAAACTATGCTCAGGTTGGTTTGGATACACTAGTTAGGTTTGTGAACCAGCCGTTCCATGGGTAAGGAGGGGGGGGGATTAATCCCAGGGGTTACCTAAGAGAATTTTGCTAAAAAAAATTCCTGAAAGGTTAAATGATTACTTAGACCATTTAATCTAACATTAATCAGGTTGTCCCTAAAATTCATTCTTTTTCTTATAATAGAGTTTGAAGATGTGTTTGAATATTCGATTTGCAAGAGCTTAAAGGCTTAACATATCCATAATTTTTCCGCTAACTAATATAAATCCAAATACCTTAAAAGGTTTAGGTAATCTTTTTAAAAGACCTTTTTCGATAATCTGGAATCTTTAGCTAAACTATAATTCCTTTTAAAATAACATACCAGAAGGAAATGGAACAACTTTAAACAAAAGCATTTCATAGTATTCAAATGACAATCATAAGGAGATGTTGCATACTTGGCTTTTCTCTTCCTTGATTGTGTATCATATTCTGCTTGCCTCTCTATTTCTTGCATCTGTATATATTGCTACACAGATAGATGCATGATATAAAATCCATTAATGATTACATACACAATTGTAAGATAAGCCACATCAATATCATAGCGATATCAATCATAAGTTATTTGAAACTAGTTTCAAAAAGAGATGCAACTATGCAAAATATTGGTAAGAAGTGTCAAGAACAAAGAAGAACTCAAAGTACAACACCTAAGGGCCAGAACTAATGCCTTGAGGGCTCATCATAGATGGCCTTGCCTACATAAATTGCAGAGACATCGTAGTTCGGGTTTCAACTTATACCCAAAGAATATGAATTTAAAACAGCAGGTATGCAACCCTTTCTAGGGCCCAATTCCCTAGAAAGTAACCATGTTGATTGTCACCTACTTGGGTGAAACAATGATGAACACAAGCTAAGGTTATACCATGTGTTACACTCCTAGGAGGTTTATTTGAAAATAATTAAATTAAGGAAAATTCTTATAGGTTACGAGGGCTAAGTTTTATCATCTATGATCACATATAATATGACTCTAAGTTTAAAGTATTATCTTAAAAATGATATTTCCCTCTATTCATTGGAATATATAAATAATTTATAATAATTATGAAGATATTTATTAAAATCAATATTTCCATGTAACAAATAAATGTGAAGTAATAATATAAGCTATCTTAGAGTAAAATAAATGGGCTTGAAAGCCTTAAATAAAGGTAGAAGGTTTAGGTGCCTACATCAAATATCACTCTTTCAATTATCATCACAAAGAGAGAGCAATAATCTATAAATTGAGTTTATATTGAGACTAATTATTCCAACGAGATGTTTAAGACACATCTTAGTTTTAATCTTCAATTTTTCCTTTTTGCACACAAGAATATACATTATCTAAATTTTATCTCTAGCATCCTCTTTAATATCTAGACAAGGGTAATAACTATCTAAACAATTACTCAAATGAAAGTGATCATTATTGATACCAAGGTTGAAATACTTTTGATCATCAAACCAATAGTTATAATAAGATTGTACCCCATGGGACAAAAATGAATAAGATAAGAATACAATAGGAACACTTTCCCAATTCACAACATGAAAAAATTCTAATAATGGTAGTTTCTAGCTTCGTATAAGTTCTCATTTCTTAACCATAAAAGGACATCTTTACTAATTTATTTATTTTCTATATCCTTTTAAATAAAAAGTTATATATATTTGATATAATATACACAGAGGTAAAGTTATATAAAATATACTCGTGGATGATGCAACTCTTTAGATCTACATTTCTTGACTGAACAAAGATCCATGCGTATCCAAGGTCGTCAACAATTATCTTCAGCCACACTACATGTACAATACTTTTCTGATTTGTCTGTCACCTTGTAGCTATCATTCTAGAATATGACAGACTTGTAGAGCTATAGCTTGATTTTTATGTCGTCCTGCAAATTTGGCAGAGGTCATATCTCGGGCAATAAATCCTTTGCCAGAAGCAGCAAGGGTTGCAGAGGTGAAGGTTGTGGAGCCGTTTTTGACATTTTTGCTGGATGCAACAATGGTCTTCTCTTTCCCATCACCAAGAAACATCACATTCATTTTATCCTTGTGGAGAAGCACATTTTCTTCATAGAGTCAAGCTTTGACATAAACAACATACTGCTCACTGCTATGAGATGGGACATGCATATAATCCTCTCAATTGGTCTTGTACTGCTCACTGCCATCCTGGGCCATAGTTGCATTCACCATGGCACCATGCTAGAAGCTCAACAAATGTTCTTCAAAGAATTTTTTCAATACGAAAATCTATCGCAAAGATGGATTGGTGCACAAAATGAGGATGTGGGGGATTTTTCTAGAATCTAAAGAGTTTCTGGCCACACCTGAATGTGCCCCAACAATGCCATCTATTGAGGGTCATCAAATTTGTAACACAACATTCCTCTGCTCAAAGGATCCCTCCCTTCATTGCTATTTTGAAAGAAATATTTCCTCCAGAAGCTCAAAAAATCCTCCCTGAAGTCTATAGCGTGAACATAAATAGAGAGGAAATATTTCCAAATGATGCAGTCTTTTGCTACGCTTCGACTCATTCATGGGAAAACAAGGAAAGGAAGATACCAGAATTTTCCACAGATTGTAAATGGGTGAATAAATAATTCAAATCCACCAAATGGCTCACGCACGCTTTGAGCGTGATTTGTCCATGGTCGAGAATGCTTTGAAGGAGAGAAAATATGAAAGGAACTTCCATTTGTGCTCACAGCTCATTTTCTATTACTGTGGAAAGGCTATGAAGTCAAAAATTCTGTCATTCCCTCTTATTTGCATCTTGGGTGTAGATTACATAGATTGAGGGAAATTTTAAGGTTGAGAAATCCTCCATGAGGCCTCACATGCGCCTACCACAGTTTCATTGTAGTCAAGGAATGAAACAAGAAAGAAATTTTTCTAGTGACCTTCCTCCTGCACCCTCCAGCCATCTCTCTTTCTCCCCTCCCTACATATGAAGAAAATATAGATCCTCCCTCATTTCCCTTTTATAATTGACATTTTGAGGGGCATACATTGAGCTTATTATTGCATTTGCGACCTTGTAGTACCCTCATGAGATTGTACCCTCGGGGTGATATGTGCCTAAAAAATTAGTAGGACCTTCCTTGGACTTGAGATGCATTGTGAAGTTCTGATATGTTATGATATGCTTGGTTGTGATGGTCTGGTGATGTTGTGGTAATCTTGTTAGAGGATTTTCTATGACCCACTCAGTCCAATTTATCCTTGTTCTCATTTCTTGACTATCCCTTCAGTTGTGCTTGGAATTTGAGAGACCCTGCTCGGGTCAACATATAAATTCCTCTATCCTTAAGGACCTAGGATGTGAATCCTTTATGATACATTATGGAATTATATATTTTGGGATAAGACTAGACTTTGATGTACTCTATTGCTTCTTACTCATGTTAACATTTCTTTAAAACATTATGTTGCAATACGGATTATTGATTTACTGATTATCATGACCAATAGTTAAGTGTTGAATATCATGGATAGAATTATAATAAGGAAATTGTGTTCATAATGGATGAGTTATAATTTTGATAAATCATAGGTGATTATATGTTATTTTCATAAGAACATGAACTGGTCAGTCGAGTTGAGTCATGATTGTATGTAGAGATGTTATTTTAACGATTAAAAGGGAATTGTAATTAAATATTAGATTAGTTATATTAAATGGCTAACATGACAATGTTATGATGGATTATCATTATATGCATTGTGTTTAGTAGGATTAGATTATCATTAAGATGACACAATTAGGATTAGCTACACTGATATGTGAATTTTTTTCTGAAGTGAAATTGATGTCAATTAGAATGGTATAATGATTCGATGTGTACCAATGTTTTCATGAGAGAATTGATTTGTTCATACTAATTTGGAATTATTGGTGAATTATTTAGAATAGGTTGTAAATGACATATATTGGAATGTGGTCAATTATGTATATCGATTATATGTATGAATTGTTTCCTTGGGCTACTGATATTCAATTTTAGTGTGCAGGGAATTTGACCATGAAAATAAATCGGGGAACCGAACCTAGGTCTATGTGAAATTCAGTGAAAGCCAAGGTTGCGTCTAATGAGAGACAAGACATCATTGTATTGTGTTCAATTTTGTAAATGTAAATGTAAATTTATGCTTGTTTGTATTTAGTTCATTATTGTAAATTGCATATTTGAGTTGTTGTGCATTGTGCTCAAGTGGATATGGCATGTGGCTAGTGATGTGTAAATGTTTGGTGTGTGTGTGTGTGTGTGTGTGTGTGTCACTTGACACTTGTGTGTGTACATGTGGCCATGAAATGTCCACTTGAGGGTTGGGTGCCCACCTACTTAGATTAATACCATAGCGAATCCACATGTGAATTCATTGGTTAGGGAGCTTGAGGTATGGTCTTTTCAAGTGAATTTCATGGGTAAGCTTATAAGACATTTTTGGGAGGCTAGAAAGGTGCCTAGGGGAGTGTTTGAGACATTTTTAGGAAGCCCATATGATATACCTATGGGTAAGGATAATTTTTAACCTTTAGAAAACCCTTAGTTGACCAAAAGACCCACCCAAAAGTTGGATTTTTAAGATGGACGAAAATTAACTTTTGGAAGAAAGGTCTTGGTTAGACAACCCTTCTTTTTAGGTGCAAAGACTTTGATCACTTTTCGGGGTTACCTTTTTAGAATCCATTTTTAGTAAGCTTGTAAGAAGCTCAGGAAAGAGAGACCAATGAGAAGCCTTCCCTTTCCCCAAGAGTTTCTAGTGGCCCTTTTAGTGGAGATTCTCCATGTTAGAGAGTTTGAACACCGAATCTATATTTTAGAGACATAGTTAGTTTTGGAGAAGCTTGGAGAAGGAGACTTAGAAAGGAGGGAGCTCTTCATCAAATTTCTTCCTTAATCTTGGATCTAGGTTGGTGGAATTATCATTATGTGTTTGTTGTGCACACTTGTTTTGCATATTGGTAGTAGAAATTGGTTGTGTTGCATATTATTGGTATATGCTTTGTGCTCTTGTTTGTATGAGTCTTGTGATGATAAATTTGGTTTTGGTATCCTTTTAATACTGTGATTTACTTTGTGAATATGTTGAATTATTTTTCTTATGAGAGTCTCAAGGTCCACTCACTCTTGGGAGGGAAGAGTAGCCTTGGGGGTGAAGGTATAGTGATAGCCCATGGATGTAGAGTCTCTCCTCAAGGAGGAGAGGGAGAAAGCATGGAGTATGGGATTCATGAAGTCAAACAACCTTTTTTATTTTTGGGGTCATAAGAGATTTTTTTTATGGCTTGAAGCCTTGGGGGGCATAAGGGAGTTGTGCACTCGGAAGGAGATGAAAATATTTTATTTTTTATGCCTTGAGAAGTTTGTTTTGTTTCTTGCTTAGGATGACTTTCTCCCCTTGGGTACTTGGTTCACTTCACCCCATTGTAGGATTAATCTGTGGCCCATTGTGATAGCCATGGTTGGGAGATTTTGTGTTCTATTGTTCTCAATATTTTTTTGTTTGCATGCATGTATCCAACCTTTGTTTGGTTCCCCAAGATCGGGGGTGGCCTCTTAGAGGCATGGGCTAGGAGGTGAGCTTCCCATGGTCTTCTTTTTTTCTATTTTATTGCAAATTTTTAGTTTCTCGAAGCTCTTGAAGACATAGCTTGGAAGCATGAGAGAAGAAATATCTTTTTTTTTTCTAAAAGTTTTGTAAAAATCTTGTGGATAGAAATTTGTAATCATGTTTTCTTAAAGGGAGAATGATAAATTTTGAAATTTTAGATTTAAAAGAATCTTGATTTGGTGTAAATAAAGTTTCCTCTTTATGTGTAAAGTATTTAGAAAATGAAGGTTGTGATTTTGAAAGAAAATTATAAAAAATAAAAACCTTTGAAATGCCTATGTAGTGTAGCTTAATTGTCTTTGCATATGTTAATGGAAATTTTTAATATGTGTAAAGAAAGACTCTTGGGTTAATATATGGAAAATTTGAATAGTTGTGAAAAGGGTTGTAGTTAAATGAGGAACTTCATATGTATTCCTCTATTTATTGAATAGAGGAAAGATAAAATAGAAAGTAGCCTTTAGATTTTGTTTTTTACTTGTATGTGCAATGTGTTCTTTTGAACTAAAAGAAAAGAGGAATGTAAATGCATATCTTTAATGTTTGTTATTATTAAAATGCATTCTGATGTAAACTTGTATTCATATATATATATATACACTTTAAAAAGATTATTATTCTGTTTATTTTCTTTTAGTTCCTACATAAAGAAATTTACATGTTTTATTATATACATCTGTGTTAAGCATGCTATTTTATATTTATGTTTCTTTTAGCAAATAAAAAATATGTGCAAATATATATATGTACTATTAAATCTTATTTTTTATTATTATTATCAATCTAAATGTTGTTGCAAATAGAAATAGAAATCTGCATGTATATATATGAGTATATATGTAGATATATATATATGTATATACATTATATACTTGCATATATACTAATCAAATAGAAATAGAAATCAGCTAGTATATATATATGGGTATATATGTATATACATTATATATGCATACATATTATTCATATATTAATAAAAATATGCAAATATATAAATGAAAAAATCGCATATGTAAAAAAAAAAAACACCCTGGGCTCAATGGCAACAAGTCTCCTTTGGAGATGAGGGTAGGGG
>MU223136.1:3177408-3233179 GCA_018584345.1 Thuja plicata | reverse complement strand
TCTCACACTATAGCAGCACCCAAAGAACAATGTATTACTACTGAGAGAAACAATCATATTACCATATCTCTCTCTTCAAGGGTATGTAGCTCTAATTATTTATTGTTAAAGTTAAAGTTAAACCTGATTTACGATGTCTCTGCAAGTTACATAGGCAAGGCCATTTATGATGAGCCCCCTAGGCATTAGGTCTGGCCCTTAGGTCTTGTACTTTTGAGTTCTTCTATGATCTTGCCACCCCTTACCAATATTTTACATATTTTGCATCTCTTTACGATACTAGTTTTAAATACCTTATGATTGATTTAGCTAAGTTATTGATGTAGCTTACCTTACGATCTTGTATGTAATAAACTATGAATTTTATATCATGCATCTAGTTGTGTAGCCGTATATATAGGTGTAGGAAATAGAGAGGAAATGAGAATTGTATGGCTTGACTATGCACATGCATAATAGTTTAACATTCTCTACTTAATAGGGCCAACCACGTGAAGGTGGAAGCTCATCAATGACATCAGGAAGTGATGCAAAATTTACTATTTGTAGTCATTTCAATAGCATCAAGTGCCAAATTTAGCACAATATGATCACTAGACATGGCTGTATGTCTTCTACTTTTAAGTTGCGCTGTCTAATGATCACTAGACAGTGCAACTTAAAAGTAGAAGACATACAACCATATTTAGTGATCATATTGTGTTGAAGTTGGTGCTTGATGCTGTTGCAATGACTACAAATAGTAAATTTTGCATCATTGCCTGATGTCATTGAATTTTTGACCCGGGGTTGAATCCAGTATGCTCCTGTATGATCTAGAACCTACAAGGAAGGTCAAGTTGTGATGTATGCCTTCTAACACTATATATTCTATGCATTTGCACATGCATTCTCGATTTGGAGTGGGAAAATATTATTTTGGAGGAGGGAGAGAAGCCAAACACATAAAGAAAATGCACATAAACATGATAGCTAGGAAACATAAATATAGATATCACAACAACTGAGAAACATAAATGTAGATATCACAATAGCTGAGAAACATGAATGTAGATATCATGGTCACAATTGTTTGGAGACACAACATAATTCAGTGGTATACCCAAACAATGCAACACAACCACTACTCCTCCAGTTTGAAGTTGGCACTGCACGATCCAAAAACCATAGATAAGGAATAAATTTAGAGAGCGGAGGTATATTATTTTGGTCTTTATGGCCCTCCTTTGCTCTCTAAATTTATTCCTTATCTATGGTTTTTGGATTGTTCAATGCCAACTTAGAACTGGAGGAGTAGTGGTTGCATTGCATCGTATGGGTATACCACTAAATTATGTTGTGTCTCTAAACAATTGTGACCATGATGCCTACATCTATGTTTCTCAGATGTTGTGTCCCAAGATCCCTTATGACCCTTTATGACCCTTTACGATCCCTAAGAATACATCTTAGACATCTTAAAGTGTTGTAAAGGGTCATAAGAGTGTCCTAGGAGGGGCCAGATGAGCTTCCACCTTCACGTGGTTGGCCTTGTTAAGTAGAGAATATTAAAGTATTCTCGAAACCAACTGAAGCTCAAACTAACATACCTTCATTATTTAATCAATGCTAAGAGACACATGCAAGATGTGTGATTACTGAGGGGGTTTTCACTGATTGACTACATAAGCAGGGAAGCACACGTGGCACCGTAGGAGCTTTCATATTTGGAAATTTTATCATTCTACCTTTATGAGATCAAAACATTGAGCTTGTGTGTACCATTTTTATATGTACACTAAGTTTTTTTTTATTTGGATCATTCTATAATATATATATATATATATATATATATATATATATATATATATATAACCAAAAATTAGTATTGGTCACTTTTTCGACATTGTAATATCAGTAGGCTCGATGAGAATGCTATGTGATCGATGTCAATTTTGATGAACTTTGGTCGCAAAAGAGAAACACTATGTTTGATGTTTTGACGAGACTGCTATGTGTTTGACGTCAATTCTGACCAACTGTGGTCGCAATTTTGGCAAACATTGATCGCTTAGATAAAAGGTTTGATCTGCAATTCTTCCAACTTAAAGTGATTTTTTAGATGAAGATTGGGTCGATAATTCAGCCACTAAGCAGGTCAATATGTCGACGAGTGCTTTTCCTGTTGAATAAGCGACGCAAAAAGTTCAAGAATAGTTTTTGATGTCGGTTCGACCAATGCGTCTCAAAAATTTGACTAATCCTCATCGAAAAATTGGGTAAAATTTACTAGTGTCGTAATTATCACATTGTTGTGTTAACTAAAATGTATGTGTATTTGCATGAACACATCTAAACCTTTTGTTTGGATTGTAATCACTATAAGACTTCCATTGATTCTTCTTTTGTATAAAATCTCTGGATGAACATTCCCTCTCTAGTATCTCTATGTTAATATCATCATCATCTAGGATAAAAGAATTCATCATTGTCTCAGATAGATTAGCATTCTCACCCTCCTCATTCAGAATTGAAAATTCACCATTATCTCCATAGGACTGCATATAAACCATCATCTCGTCTTCACAAATATCATGTCCACTATGGTACCATGAGTGCTCTTTCTCAACCAATTCCTCACACTTTTCCTCCTGGAAATTCTTTTTCAACATAAATATGAGCTCCAGGACATCTTTCTTACCTTCATTATCAGCCTCGCTAAATTCTAATGGAACATCACTATCTATAACTTTAATATCATTATCATCCCATGAAACATCTACTTCTTCATTTCCTACTTTTGACTGTAGAAAATTCATTTCTAGTTCCTTATAGACAGAGTAACTAGTCTCCATATTATTTGGTTTGTAACCCTTATATATATTTATCTTTGCGTTAGCATCATTATACCATTCTTCACTAACTTTGCTAACATCAATATGAGGAGCAATTATTTCCTACAGAAAGCATTCTTCATTCATATTTTTCTTTGGATCATAATTTAAGACATGGTTAGTAGGGGTGAAGACATTTTGAAACTAATTTTCACTTCATAACTCATACACTTCTTCTATTCTTGGCACATTATGATAAGGAGCACCAGCTGATAAAAATATTTTTGGCATTCCAAACTTCAAATTATTTTCAATATCCATTGCTATTATAAAATCCTAATGCAATATATTAGGATCTTTGTCTCTTAACAAGAAACTCAACTTTTTATCAAATGCACCAAAGTAAACAACCAAACACACATCATCATTTAGTCTAAATTTTATTGGGATCTGACCCAATGCTCTTGTAAATTCAAACTTTATTTAAATAAGGGATTAACTCAACATTCCCAATTTGTATTTCCATGAATTTTTTTTATCAGTGTAGCTAGATTAACTCTTTCACCTAACTATTCTAAAAAAGTTGAACCTAGTTCTTCCCATGGGGTGATCCCACAAAATTGTGTCCCACTTTTTGGCCAACTTTGACACTGAAACGAACATTCTGAAATAAAAAACTTTGCTTTCAGACACGTATTTTCATAAAACCATTAAGAATTTTAAGGTGATGTAAACTAGTGACATTTAGCATTTTGTTTCTAGTTTATAAATATATATTTTTTTAAAAAAATTGGAATTTATTTGTATCCATTTTTCCTTCGCCTTCAAAAATTGTTTGTGTAAAAAATTAGCATTTTTCAGGAGTGATATTCACTTTGATCAACATAAATTTATTTATAAAACTAATAATAATGTAATTATTTGGAATTTAGGTTTGTAACACCAATATCTAGAGAATACATTTTGTTTCATTCAATTTTTTTGAATATTTTATAGTTTATTGAGTTATTTAAGTGACCTTAACTATAATTTAGACATAGGTTCACTTGGATTGCTCTAACTCTATCTCTATATATCAAAATTCATTTATTATTTTTTTGATAGAAAGGTAACATAAATACCTATTTCCTAAATATTTTTCATAATTGTTTTCCCTAATTTACTATTTTTCCTAAAGCATCAAATTGAGAAGTTGCTAAATGGTCAGACAACCTATGTTTAGTAAAACTTAAAAAGAAAAGTCTTAATAAACTCAATATATATAATTCATAATCATTGGAAAGCTTTCTCTGTGTACTTTCATCATGTATTTAAGTTTGTCAATTGAATTTATTTGATCCCACAAAAAGTTAATGTCAAAGTGATTTTTTGTCAGCATTTTAATGGGTGCAAAGGAGACTCGATTATAGGTGTGAATGAGGAGTAGAGAGATTATACCAAATGGATTTTGATCCAAGAGGATTTTATCTAACCATTTTCAATATAATCCTTCAAATGGGAGCTATCAAGGCTTAAATGGTCATATTTTCTTAAAAATGTGTAATTTCAGCAAAAATTGGGATGTTCAAAAAAGTGGGACACACTATTGCGGGACCACCCCATGAAGAAAAAGAAATTTCTGGAAAAAATAAAACCAATGTCTGGCATCTACTATTAAAGACTGGATAAAAAATTTCATAATGCTATCCTCTTATTCAATATCGAAATCTTGAAGTAGATCTTTGAAATTTCTAAAATGCTTCTCAGCACATTCCTCTTTCCCTCCACTAAATCTAGGTAATTTTTCTCTGATCTTTGGTGGAAAAGGATTTGGGTAACCCTGGATGCCTTCAAAATTTATAGCAACATAAAAATTTTTGCTGAAATATTTCCTATTATATTATTGTGACATCTTAGTAGGTATGGTTACCAGTGAATGTATGCAAGGCTTGAAAGAGTCATTAAACATTTCTTCTTACACTTATCTTTGAAACATAATAAACAAAATGATTACAAATTTTTTCTTCTTCCCTCTTAACAAGTGTTAGTCACTTTAACTGGGAAACTTTTAACAACATATTTTCAATGAGAATAAAAATACCTAGAAGTGATGAATTTGTTGCACAAATATCAATCTGAAATCACTTTCACATCATCACTAAAAAATCTTGGTAGAGTCACCACCTCTTTGTGAGGAATAATTTGAAAGCAGTTGAGAAGCTTCTCTCAACTATATCCTTCTTCAATATCAGAAAAATCATAAAAATTCCACTTATTAGTGTCTCATATAGATTCCTTCTTTGACGATGCTCTTAGTCGTAAAAACCCAAACATTTGTTTCATCCCCTCTGCAAGTTCCAACTCATTTCCTTTCACTCTTTCTACATAGATGCTTACTGGTGCGATAGAGAATTTGGAGTCGCCACTCACAACAAGTGATATGTATATTTATAATATTTTGGAACATGGATTTCGTAGGCACTCTCAAAATAAAAAAATAGATCTCGACTTACTTTATAAGTAAAAGTTATTTTATGTATCACACATGACTCTACAATAACCATACTCTTGGGCTAACTCAGCAAAGCAAGGAAATAACTCTCTTAAACTTGTAGATCATGATACTAAAAATTTTACTTTTTTCCCTACTAGAGTCACCATTGTTTTGGTTCCTAATAATTTTTTACACTGACATAGCTACCAATGCACTTCTTAATGTGTTTTTTAGAGTAGCCAACTCCAAAACTATGAAACATAAACTTTAAGTGAACCGGACCAACTAAAGGGATACTAATCTATCTCTCTACACTTTAGGTTCTGTAAGAACAAGGGGGGACTCCATTTTATAATTCTGAATACAAATTAAAAGTATGACTACCATTTGATATAATTAGAAAACTCATAGAAAGTCCAACATAACTAGGATATATTAGATAATTTCTAATCATCTACAGAATCTTACCCTTTTGGAACATAAAAAGAAATAACTTATTAACCAACAACAAAAGTCAAGATATTCTTCATTTAAATGATTTTGTTGTAGTAGGTAATAGTAAAAATATGAATAACCTTATACTTGTAAGATTCTCAAAGCCCAGACTAGTGCCTAATCCATTTGGGTATCAGAGTCATTAGTAACATTATACAATATAGTTTCACTTATAGCATAGATCTAAGAGTACTTCCTTTGCGATATCTCTTGAACTGTAATAGAAGATCAAACTACTTATGAAAGTCCATGTATAAATTTGTAAAATCTTTTGGAATTTTTTTTGGCCGTTGTTGTTGGAATTTATGTTTTATCACTGATGTCAACATATGTTTATATGGAGGGAGATCAGACTGGTTATTATTGTTTCTTGATGACTTACATAAGTGTATGAGTACTATACTATTAATCAAGAGAGAGTGAAGATGGTGATGTGTACAGGGAGATTTTTTGATCTTATGTCTAAGGTTGCATGGCTTAATATTGTACATTGGATGAGTTACAAATGTTTTAGTGAAGACTGGGTACTAGATGGTAACAATAATATTTGACAAAGTTAGTCACTGTATTTTGAGAATAACTTACATGCAACATGGATTCAGGTAATGTGAGCTTAAGGGATGGTAGAAGACATGTTAAGGAAGTTTTTTTTATTTTTCACAGGTTGTAGGACTATTGGTGACATCAGTTGTGGTGTGTGTTCTGGAGGAGACCTATTGGCAACCGACTTCATATATGAATCA
Organism: Thuja plicata; assembly: GCA_018584345.1. NCBI lineage: Eukaryota > Viridiplantae > Streptophyta > Pinopsida > Cupressales > Cupressaceae > Thuja > Thuja plicata. Next base: position 3,226,655 of record MU223136.1, on the reverse strand, counting down.
TGTATTGGGGATTGTGATTGTGGATTATAGATATTATATTATATTTGATGTTTACTTGTGATAGGTACCATGTGTATCTTAGTAAGATTTTATTTAATAATTTGTACATTGGGGAAGCCTAATTGGTTGAACTAATTGATTATTGTAATAGGGTATATAGGAGAGAGTTTCTCTTGTTGAAAAGTGTGTGTGAAGAGTGAGTGAAGTGGAAATGTATTTGTGTAAGCTACGAGCTTTTGTCTGATGGATGTAAAGTAGAGGTTGTGATTATGTTACTTCAATGGAATTGACCAAGCAAAGACAGTTTCTATCAGTCAGTTCACTAGATTTTATATCTCATATACATTTTTATTTTAAACAGTAAGTCTTGAGGGTGGATTTAACCTTCTTTAGGCAGTATGCCTGGGAAGTAAGCATGTTGTTATTCTAGACTCCTAACATGGTCTTTCCTTTAATAGGGAATGTGTACTTTAATGCATCAATATGCTCCTAATAGGGCTAAATCTTTTAACAGGGATACTATAATCTCTATACATCATTTGTGGGTTTTAATTCCCACCAGGGTTTTACCTTTAACAAGTTTTCCTCGACAACAAAGGATTGTGTTATGGTTTTGGAATTTACTATGTTATCATTTGGATTAAAGTTTTGATTATAAATTTTAATGTTTAATAATCTGTATCAAAACTAATTCACCCCCCTCTTAGTTGTGTTGGTGGATTTTTATTACTAACAATTGGTATCAGAGTTACTAATCCTTAGAGAGAAATCTTAATAGATTGAGGTGATCTTGAAGATGGAATTCTATAGGTAGGATAGTCCAAAGTTTGATCCTGAAAACTTTGACTATTGGAAGAATAAGATGAGAACACATTTTCTATTCTTGGGAATCGACTACTGGATGATTACAAAGAAGGATGTTCAGATGAAGGTTGAGGATGAACTAGATAAAGCTACTCATGATGAAGAAAAGAAGATATTTTTATATAACATGGTCACAAGAGAATCACTTATTAGTGTGCTCTTTGAAGGTGAATTCACAAAGGTTAAATATTTGGATTCTACACATAAAATTTGGTCAATATTCGAAGCACTATATAAAGGAGACAAGTTTACTAAGCACGCTAAGTTGCAAAATTGGAAGACAAGGATGGAAAATCTGAAAATGAGAGATGATGAGAACATTAGATCATATGTACAAATAGTCACATAGGTTGTTATTGGGATTAGGAACTCTGGAGGCACATATAATGAAGAAGATGTGATCACAAAGATTATTAATTAGATATTTGACACATGTTTATAAAACTAAATTGCAAGCTATAGAAGAGATCATATGTTTAATGATGAACTTAAATAGAGATATTGATTGAAAAATTAACTAATTTTGAGGCTATAGAGCTAGGAGATTCATTCCCTTAAGTTGAGACAACATTCAAGGCGACTGTGCATAAAAATAAAATCTTTATTAGGAACTGCGAGCACCAGCATAAGTGACTTGAGAGAAGAGCTTGGTGAATATGTTGATGACTAGGAACAGATACATGAAGAAGAAATAAAGTTAGATGAAATTGTGGCCCTGATCACTAAAAGAGAAAAGAGAGGTAAGAGTAAGTTCGAAGGAAAGTTACCTCTAAAATGTTTTTCAGGCAATAAGATAGGTCATTTTGCATCTAGATGTCCTACAAGGGTTCAAAAGCATAAATCTAAGTTTTATAAACCTAATTATTCCAGGGATAAGCAATGATAATATGCTAGTGAAGGTGTTTTTGATGATGATGTTATTGATTATGATGAGATTGGAATTATTGCTATCAAAGATGATGAACCTATTGATGAAGAAAGATCCTTAGTGTCCCATGTCGAAAATAAATTTGAATGGGTCATAGACAATGGTTATTCATATCATATGACTAGAGATAGAAATACTTTTTTTAAGCTAACCAGGTATGATGGTTTTGTTGTGAGATTTGGTGACAATACTCCTAAGACTATCATTGGAGTTGGATCTATTTTTCCAAATGGAAAGACAAATATTGACAATGTGTTACTTTTTGATGGACTTAAGCATAATTTGTTGAGTGTTGGAGAGCTAGTAGACAAAGGTTATCAATTGAAATTCATTAATGGGAAATGCTCTATAAGAAGTAAGTAAAGAGACTTGATCGTATCTGGTACTAAATTCAGTGGTAAAGTATTTGAATTAAATACATCTTAGGCTTCTTTTTTTGTTGTGAAGGTTGATGATAGTTGGTTATGACATATACTATTTTTTCATGTGAATTTTTATAATATTGTGAAGGAAAGTATCACTAATGCAATTAGAGACCTATGAAAGATTGTGAAACCATCTAACACCATGTGTAGATAATGTGTAAAGGGGGAACATACTAGAAGGAGTTTTAAAAGAAAATCTTACTCATTGAAAGGAAAGTTGGATCTAGTGCATAAAGATCTGAGTGGTCCTACAAGAACAATATCTTACTATGGTGAAAGGTATTTTATACCTTTTTTTTATGAATTTTCTAGGATGATGTGGGTTACATATCTAAGAAATAAATGTGAGGATTTTGACAAATTAAAGATATTAAAAGAAAAAGTTGAGAATGAATCATGCTTAAAGATAAAAAATTTGAGATCAGATAGAGATGGAGATTTTACTCCAGATTTCTTCAATACCTACTACGAAGATCATGGAATATACAGACAAACATCTTCTCCTACCACACCAAAACAAAATGGGATAGCAAAGTGAAGAAACATAAAAATATGAGATGCTGCTAGAACTATGTTGCTGGAAGGAAATGTATCTCATGTTCATTAGAGAGAAATTGTCAGTACTACTATTTTTACTTTGAATAGAATTTAGATCAGAGATGGTACATGTAAGAATCCTTATTAATTATGGTTTAATCATACTCGTACTATGAAATATTTCATAATATTTGGTAGTAAATGCTATATCAAAAGAGATGATGAGATAGGAAATTTTAATGTAAGAAGTGATGAAGGGATCTTCCTTTTTTATTCCACTAAAATAAAGATTATAAATGTTTCAATCTGAGATTGAGGAAGATGATTGAAAGCATGATGCAGGAGAATCTTGGGTCATTGGCAATCCTGCACAACCAAAAATATGTTTCCTTTAGTTCTTTAGTTTGTTCTCTGTCACTCAGGTTCTGTTGCTCAGGCATGCATGTCTCTGTCGCTCACTCATACCTTACTGATGGGTTTTGGTGATGCTTTACCGATGGGTTTTGGTGATTTCCTTACCGATGGGCTTTCTGATGCCCTATTATGATTTACCGATGGTTGCTGATTTTCGGTGTTCATCTTCCTGAGACGATTATTTTGGGAGTTGGATCTTTGGTCAAATTATTCAGTTAATTTTGATGGCTTAATTTATTTGGGATCTGTGTGGACCTAAATCTATGTCTCTCTTATGGTTTTGAGTGTCGATTTCTTTGGTGGACTCTTGTATATATTCTTGTGTATGTTCTTAGTTTAGGAATCATTCTAGAGAAAGAAAGAAAATTTTTAGATATTGAGATCGAAGGTCTGTGATCTCTATTGTATGAAAATATTGTGTAATTCATTGAATATATGGCCAAAATCTGGAAGGCCTTATAGCCCAGCATGTAATGAGTTTGAACAAGTTAATATAAAGGATCTCTATGTTTTCTTCTCTCACTATGTTGTTTGGCTTTCACATTTGTGTCTGCAAGTTGGTTTGGTAGTTGGGCAACCCTTTGGCCCTGTCTCCATCCCTACCTTGCATCAGGTGGTATTAGAGCATAGTGAGATCTATTTCCTTCTTGAAACCCTAACCCTAGTTGGTATTGTTGTAGGGTAGCAGATTGTGATCTAACCTACAATTACAGAAGGATTCAAGATGGCTTGTGGGAGAGGAAATGCAGATCCAAGTCTAGCTGATATGCTTAGATAGATGGTTGCTAGATTGGAAGCTGTTGACGCAACCCAATGTAGAGAAAGACATCTTGAGGATGTTATTGATGATGAAATTGAAGAGGTTCAAGGTGAAGTTGCACTTGCACCTATGATAAATCAGGAAAAAGGAGAGATTCCTGAGAGCTTTGACAAGTTTGAAATCCACACCTCAGTTCAATCCTCCTAAGTATAGTGGAAAATTGGATTCTAATGAATTGATTGACTAAATAATAGAGATGGAAAAGTATTTTGAATATGAAAATGTGGCAGAGGATAAGAAGGTAAATATTGCAAGCACAAAATTGAAAGGTCATGCATCCCTATGGTGGGAACATCTGCAATTGGATTAGAAGAAGAAAGGTAAAGAAAAAATCAAGGTATGGGACAAGATGGTAAACAAATTGAAAGGCAAGTTTCTACCTTGTGATTATTAGATTAACCTAATCCAGTGAATGCAAAGTTTCAAGTAGAAAGACAGATCAGTAAAATACTATACTGAAGAATTCTACAGGTTGGACATCAGATCCGGACATGTTGAGGATGAAATGGAAATAGTTGCAAGATACCTGAATGGCTTGAGAAGTTCCATACAAGATGAAATCAGTTTGGTCAAGATGGAAGGCATACCAGTTTGTCCTTAAAGCTGAGGAAAATTTGAACAAAAGATATGAATAAAGACAAAGAGGTAGAGGAGGTAGATTCCCTAGAGGAAGATGTAGATCTCATGGTGAGAACAATAGATCTGAACTAGACAAGTCAAATTTAGACACAACTCAATATAAAGGAAAGAATGAATGGAAAGGTGGAAATTCATATGGAGGAAGATGAAATCACTCCAGAGGTGGATATAGAAGAAAGGGATTCCAAGTTACTTGTTACAATTGTGGTGAAGAAGGAAATAAATCTTTTAAATGTACACATGCAAGCAAGAAAGGCAATAGTAGAAGAAATGCATTAGTACAAGAGGAGTCACCAAATGAAGCTGAAAAGGAAGGAAATTTCATGATTTGAAGGATATTATGGAGTGAGAAGGATAATCAAGATCCAATCAGGAAAAGTTTGTTCAAGACCAAATGTAGAGTTGCAGACAAACTTTGGAAAGTGATTGTTGACAATGGAAGATTGGAGAATCCGACATCTGAGGAAATGGCTGCAAATTTGTAGTTGGAGAGGATGAAACATCCAAAGCCCTATGAGATATCATGGATCAAGGATGATCATACATTAATGGTGAGTGAACAATGTTTTATGAATCTGAAAATTGGGAAGTATTATGATAAGGTGTTGTGTGATATTATGCCTATGGATTGTTGTCATATTTTGCTGGGTAGACCTTGGCAATATGATAGATATGCTATACATGATGGAAGGTTAAATAGATATTCTATTTGGATTGATGGTAAGAAGCAAGTTTTGTTACCTTTGATTGAAGAATCTTTTGGTGAGATATGCACATCTATGAAATTTTGTCTGATAGAAGGTAGACAGTTTGTTAAGGACTTGAAAAGAGATGATATCTTCTATGATTTGATTCTTAACAAACCAAGTAAGAATAGATAATATGACATTCCTGAAGAAGTTGGAAAGTTGCTCACTGAGTACAAGGAGATAATTTCAGATAATGTACCTGATGGTTTCCCACCAATGAGAGATATCAATCATTGTATGGATCTGATTCTTGGAGTTAGTTTACCAAACAAAGCCCCACATCGATTAACACCTACCGAAAATGAAGAGATTAACATACAAGCTCATGAATTGTTGAACAAAGGATTGATCTGAGAAAGTTTAAGTCCATGTGCAGTACATGTTGTATTGGCACCTAAGAAGAATGGAGAATGGATAATGTGCACTGATTCCAATAGAAATCAATAAGATCATAGTGAAGTATAAGTTTCCTATACCAAGAATGGATGACATAATGGATTGTTTGAGTGGAGCAAGATATTTTTCCAATACTGATTTGAAAAGTGGATATCATCATATCAAAATTGGAGAAGGAGATGAATGGAATACTACTTTCAAGAAAAAGGAAGGTTTGTATAAGTGGTTGGTTATGCCTTTTGGTTTAACTAATGCACCTATTACTTTTATGAGGTTAATGAGTGAAGTTTTGAAGAAATTCCTAAATAAGTGTGTGATTGTATATTTGGATGATATTCTGATATTCAGTAAGGCTAGAGAAGAGCATTTAATGCATATAAGACAAGTGTTACAGAGATTGAAAGAGGAAAAGTTACTGATAAATCAGAAGAAGCGTTCCTTCATGAAAGAAGAGCTTGTGAATTTTGGTTTTGTGATTTCAGCTGATGGTTTGAAGATGGATCCAGAGAAGGTTGAAGTTATACTGAATTGGCCTACAACTAAAAATGTCACCGAGGTAAGATCATTTCATGGATTGACAAGTTTTAACAGGAAGTTTATCAGAAATTTTAGTTCTATTTGTAATGCTATTACTGAAACAATGAGAGGAGACAAAAGAGAATTCAAATTGACACATGGAGCTGATAAAAGTTTTGAGACTTTGAAGCTAAAGGTTGATGAATTACCTATGCTAGCATTACCTGATTTCAATAAGGTATTTCAGGTTGAATGTGCTACAAGTGGAAGTGCAATTGGAGTTGTGTTGACTCAAGAAGGTAAACATGTTGCTTTCTTTAGTGAAAAGTTGAATGATGAAAAAAGGAAATATTATGTCTATGATCAAGATTTCTATGCTATTGTGAAAGCTATGAAGAAGTGGAGGCATTATCTGATACCAAATGAATTTGGGTAGTCAGAATAAGCTAAATTAGAGACATATGAAATGGGTAGATTATTTGTACATATTTACATTTGTGATTAAGCATAAGAGTGGAGTTTCTAACAGAGTTGTTAATGCATTGAGTAAAAAAAGATCTTTGTTGACTGAAATGAGAATCGAAGTTCTTGGTTTTGATGACATGAATAATTTGTATGAAAGTGATCCTAATTTTTCAGAGTAGTGAAGAGTCTGCAAAGCACCTAATTCAAATCAATCAAGTAAGTATGAAGATGATTTCATTTAGGAAGATATGTTGTTCAAAGGTATTCAGTTGTGTATACTGAAGGGATCAATAAGAACTAATTTGATTAAGGAGAAACATAGTAGTGGATTGGCTGGACATTTTGGTATTGATAAAACATTGAGTTTGCTGAAGGAGAGGTATTTTTGGCCTTATTTGTATAAGGATGTTCATAAATTTGTAAGAAGTTGTGGATTTTTTCAAGTTTCAAAAGGAGTGAGATAGAATACTAGTTTGTATACACCTATTACTGTTCCTGAGAAACCTTGGAGTGATATCAGCATGGATTTTGTTATTGGCTTACCTAGGACAACAAGAGGTAATGATTCTATATTTGTTGTGGTGGATAGATTTTCTAAGATGACACATTTCATACCATATAAGAAAACATTAGATGTAGTACATATATTAGATCTTTTATTTAAGGAAATTGTCAAATTGCATGGATTATTGAACAATATCATTTCTGACCAAGATAGTAAGTTTGTTAGCTATTTTTGGAGAACAATTTGGAAGAAGTTGGATACTAAGTTGAAGTTTAGTTCTACATTTCATCCACAGACTGATGGAAAAATAGAGGTTGTGAACCGAAGTTTGGCTAATTTGCTGAGATGATTAGATGGAGACACATCATGCAATTGGGATTTGATGTTGGCACAAGAAGAATTTGCATAGAATAGTTCAGTAAATAGAAGTACTAGAAAGAAACCTTTTGAGATTGTTCACAGCACACAACTGAGAGGTATATCATATTTAAGAGATATTGTTGGAGAAGTGAAAAGAAGTGCTAAAGTAAAAGAATTTGCAGAATTTATGAGGACATTGCATGAAGATGTAAAACAAAAGATCGATAAAAGTAATCATAAATACAAAGACAGTGCAGACAGATCAAGAAAACATAAAACATTTTAATTTGGTGATGCACTGATGGTTCATCTGGAGAAAGGAATATTTCCTATTGGAATATACGGTAAATTGAAGATGAATAAATTTGGTCCTTGCAAAATACTAAGAATATTTGATAGTGGAAATGCTTATGAGGTTGAATTACCTGATGACATGGATATATCACATATATTCAATATTTTAGACTTGTATGAATATCATAAACCTAATGAAGAAGTGAATGTGCCAAGTGATTATCCTAAGAAGCAGATAGAGGAAGTTGAAAATATTCTGAAATAGAGAATTAGCAAGAGTATAAGAGGAAAGGAATACATGGAGTATCTGGTAAAGTGGAAGAACAGACTGATTGAGGACTCATCTTGGATATCTTAATCTAAGTTGGATTCATTTCATGTTGGACTTGATAAATGATTCAGAGAATCATTTCTTGTAACCCCAGGTGTTTGATGCAGGAGCATCTTGGGTCATTGGCAATCTTGCACAACCAAAGAGATGTTTGCTTTAGTTCTTTAATTTTTTCTCTATCGCTCAGGTTCTATTTCTTGGGCATGCATGTCTCTATTTCTCGGTCATGCCTTACCAATGGGTTTCGATGATGCTTTATCTATGGGTTTTGGTGATTTCCTTACTGACGGGTTTGCTAATTCTCGGTTATGATTTACCAACAGTTTCTAATTTTTGGTGTTCATCTACCTGAGACTCTTATTTTGGGAGTTGGATCTTTGGCTGACTTCTTAAATTAATTTAAATGGCTTAATTTATCTGGGATCTCACATTGGGATCTGTGTAGACCTAAATTTGGGTCTCTCTTATGGTTTTGAGCACTGACTTCTTTGGTGGACTCTTGTATATATTGTTGTGTATGTTCTTAGTTTAGGAATCATTCTTAGAGAAAGAAAGAAAATTTTTAGATATTGAGATCAAAGTTCTATGATCTCTGTTGTATGAAAATCTTGTGTAATTCATTGAATATATGGCTAAAACCAAGAAGGCCTTATAGCCTAACATGTAATGAGTTTAATCAAGCTAATATAATGGATCTCTATGTTTTCTTCTCTCACTATGTTTTTTGGCTTCCGCATTTGTGTCTACAAGTTGGTTTGGTAGTTGGGTGAGCCTTTGGACCCATCTCCATCTCCACCTTATGTCAAAGCACTAATGTGAGGATTGATGAAAATTTCTAGATTCAGGAAAGAATATATGACTGCAACTAGACTAAAGAGAACAAGGAGGTTACTGCACATCAAGAAGAACCTTTTGAGATTGATCATGAGATCGAGGTATGTCAAGATGACTCAAATGAGCTTACTAAAATTATTAATACTCCTAGGTATGTTAAGAAAAACCATCCTAAAGATCAAATTATTGGATATACAAATACATGAATGATGAAAACATCCAGATTAAGAGATATTTATTTTTATCTATCAAGTTAAGCTTAAATGTACTGATGAGGCATGTAGAGATGAATCTTGGACTAAGCCTATGCATGAAGAATTGGAAAAGATATATAAAAATAACACTTGCAAACTAGTTCCTAGACCTAAAGATAACAAAGTTATAGGAACTAAGTGGGTTTACGTAAACAAGATGAATGAAGAAGGAATGGCTGTAAGAAATACGGGAAGATTGGTTTGTAAAGGATACTCAAAACAAGAAGGTATAGACTTTGAAGAAACATTTTCTCCTATTTCTAGGCTTGAGGTTATAAGATTACATCTTGCTTATGTTGCACAAAAAGACTTCAAAGTATATCAGATGGATGTGAAATCTGCATTTTTGAATGAAGATCTAGAAGAGGAAGTATATATTGAACAACCTCATGGATTTCCTTTGACAAAAGATGAGGACATGGTTTGCAAGTTGAAGAAATATTTTTATGGAATGAAACAAGCACCAAGAGCATGGTATGCAAGATTGAATAGGTATCTACTTTTTCTTGGTTTCAAGAAAGGTAATATAGACAATAGTTTGTACTTAAGAACCAATGAAGATGGAATTATAATAATTGAAGTTTTTTTTATGATATAAATTTTGGAGGAAATGATGTAATGAATAAAAGGTTGTCTAAAGTAATGGAAAGTGAATTTGAGATGTTTATTATTGGTGAGATGAAATTTTTCCTTGGATTCCAAATTAATCAAAACAAGAGTGACAATTTTATATCTCAGACAAAGTATCTTAAAGAAATGTTGAAAAAGTTTGGAATGGAAGATTTTAAACTTGTTGGAACACCTATGGTTACTAGTCACAAGATTACTACTATTGATGAATCTCAAAGTTTTTTTCAAGCAAAGTACAGATCTGTGATTAGAGGCTTACAATATCTTCCTCACATCAGACCAAATATTTCTAATGCAGTTGGAATTGTGAAAGATATCAAGAAGGTCCTAAAGAGACACACCTTGGTGCCATAAAAATAATATTTAGATATCTCAAAGGAACACTGGATTATGGCTTATGGTATAAAAATATGATATTTTTGATATACACGCTTATACTGATGTTGATTGGGAAGGAAATATTGATGAAAGAAAAATTAGAAGTGGTGGTACATTCTTTCTTGGGAAAATATTGGTTTCTTGGTTAAGTGAAAAGTAGGATTGTATAGCTCAGTCTACTACTAAATCTGAATATGTTATTGCTGCTATAAATTGCACACAGATTGTTTGGATGAAGCAAATGTTGAAGGACATTGGGATAACTTTTGATGAGCCAATGGTTATCCATTGTGATAACACTAGCACACTGAATATGTCAAAGAATCCAGTAATGCATTCAAATACTAAACATATTTCCATTAAGTATCATTTCTTGAGAGACAAGGTAGTAGAGAAGGAGATTAGATTGGAGTATATCAACACAAAGGGACAAATAGCAGATATATTTACAAAAACTTTGACAAAGGATGCCTTTGAGTGTCTTAGAGGTATTCTTTGGGTGTGAGCCCCTGCTTGCAAGAACTAAATTGATGCAAGAATGCATCAATCCAGTGGCTTTTAGAGCTATATCATTTTTTGGACTTGATGTATGGATCTACTCCTCAAAGGGAGTGATTGCAGGAATATTATAGAACACATTTGGGTGAATTTGTGCCTGGTTGTTGGAGACATGAAGATTTGAAAAATCTACACCTTGCAGAAGGAAAATTGTCTGAAGTAGAGTTATGGAACCATTTTCCATTGTTATCAAAGGGGAAGAGATTCTATGAGAAAATCCCTAGTGTTTTACGGAGAGCTGTGTTGAGGATATTGAGAAGATTGTATTGAGAGAGTACTTCTGGTTTGATGGATTTTCCCATATGTTTCCATCAATCCCAAAGGGGGATATTTTTAGGATTGGTTTTTGATGTTATTGTTGGTATTCATTTTTTTATCACTGATGTCAACATATGTTTCTATGAAGGGAGATTAGAATGGTTATTACTATTTCTTGATGACTGACAAAAGTGTATAGGTACTATATTGTTGATCCAGAGAAAGTGAAGATGGTGATATCTATAGGGATATTATTTGATCTTATGTCTAAGGTTGCATGGCTTAATATTGTATATTGAATGAGTTACAAAGGTTTTAGTGAAGACTGGGTACTAGATGGTGACTGTGATCTTTTCTAAAGATAGTCTCGGTATTTTGAAAATAAATTATGTATGACAGGGATTCAGGTTATGTGAGCTTAAGGGATGGTAGAAGACAGCATTAGGAAGGTTGTGTATGTTTTGTAGGTCATAGGACTCTTGGTGACATCATGTGTGGCATGTATTCTAAAGGAGACCTATTTGTAGATGACTTCATATATGAAACACATATTATGGATTAAGAGCATGCATTACGGATCTTATATTATATTTGATGGATTATATGTGATGTTTAATTGTTATAGCTACCATTTGTATCTTATCAAGAGGTTATATAATCATTTGTACTTTTGGGAAGCCTAATTATCCAACCTAATTTATTATTGTTGGAAAGTGTGTGTGATACTATTGGAGAAAACAAACACCATTCAAGTACACATCAACTGACTCAGCTGGTGCCAAAAATGATACTATTGGAGAAAACAAACACCAGAGAAGAACCAATAACACACAAGTCATGGGTGCAATGCAAGAGAAGCCAGGATGCAAGATTCTCACTAGAACTCTTTCAAGAAATCCCAATGCTATGAAATTGTTTTAGAAAAAGTAGCCTAAGGAATTTATGTCTCCTCTACCTCTGATCAATCTCAAAAACTAGGTTAGTTGAATCAAAGGGTATAAAAATGGTGAAGCTTGAATGATCTACGAGTTTTCAAGTTAGTACTTCTATTAATACCTCTTAAGAAACCAACTTCCATTCTAATTCCTCTTTAGAAACAATATACCATCGCCATACAATTAATCCCAATACTCCTTTTGCATATATATCCATAAATACTTCTTATCACAATCAACATCCATTTTGAATTATGTCTGAGAGAATAGGCCATGGAATGGTTATACTTATAACGCCCATACCTTTTTGCAATTGTGTAAAGTTGATTTGATCAATTATCTCTCATTTCCTGCAACTACAAATGTAAGAAAATGAGCAATTAGAGACATTTCATTTTCTCATTATGATTTTAACTAAAACATCTTGATTCTTTGCAAGTTCAAACCTACTGAATATTCTTTATTTCTTGTGTGGGTCTTTTCATATTAGTCCTTATAACATGATTCTCTTTTCATGCTTGTTCATTTATGGAAATTTTTATCTAAACCCAATTCTGGCAACCTATCATTAAGAAAAAGTGATCGGTCATAGAGAAAAAAGCCAAAAAATAAGTGACCATAGTTAACACTTTTTTTACTATTCATATTGGAAATTCCTACCACATAGAAACATCTGACAAGTCAGTGGTTCCATATATTAACTCTCTCATAATAAAATTGGCTCCTTCTCTTCCCTATCCTTACAAACACTAACAAATGATGAGTTACCCTTGTTAGTTAATAATCCTTTAACTATGGTTTAACCTTGAGCCACCCCAGACTAGCCTTCTATAACTTAACTTTTCCACACGTCATCCTAACACTTTATCAAGTATTTTAGGTGGCACCTTTCTATTCATTATAACTTTAATCATGTCACCCATGTATCTAATAGGAATCATCCACTTGTCACTCTCACGCAATCACGTGAAACCTTTTCCTACTTATGAGGTGGGATTGTGCGGTCGGGTGAAGGAATTTCATTTTTCTTACCAACATCACACTATCATGTCAGGGCTCCCCATCTTTCCAGGTGTCTTCTTACTTGGATCAATATATGACCTTTCTTGACCATCACATGTTATCATCTTAGGTTTGTTACCTAACCATAGATCCACCAAAATTTTCTTCCTAATTGCTAACCAATTACCTCACGGGGTCAAAACCTCATGCCTTTTAGGCATTTTAATATATGTAAATGAGGTTATAAAACTATTAATCTTTTCCTCATCATAACGAATGTGGGATAAATAGTCTTAGCCCCTTTCCATAATAGACTTTCAAAAAATAATGCCATCCCACTCTGATACGATTATAGCTGGTCTGGTCATGCCAACAAAATCCTTAAATGATTAATTTCCTCATTCAAAACCTTTGATTCTTTTGAATTTGATAAGAACACATGAAAGTCCTCTGCAACATTCAAACCCACCAAGAAAGATAAAATGAAACCACAGAAAAGAAAATTAGTACTCTCAAAAAAGAGAGTACCAACACTTTCTTGGTTTAAAGATTTATTTTCTTCCCCCACAATATCATTTTGGTATCATTATGTTATATTCTTTTAGTATATTTCCTTTAACATGCATATTCATTTAGATTCATAAGCCTGCTAAAGTGGATACGAAATGTAGAGTCAAAAATTGCATACCCTCATTTTCAATTTAGAGTACACTTTTGTAACTAATTTAGTGTCCATTCCCCTGGCATTTGCACAGGTCCATTTAATCCCTTACATCATCTTTTTTCCCTCTTAGGATGCTCAAAGTCCTTTTTTATCAGTTATCTTTCAGAACTACCTTTATATGAGTTACATGTTATCCTTGGCACATGTCAATTTTGAGCCTAGTTTTCAAAGATGTGAGTGTGTTGTGTAGACGTCCCTACTCTAAATGTTTTTCCACAAACATATTAACATTCAAATATTATGTAGGAGAATATTGGGTTTATGAGCTATCCTATATTTTTTTCTTTCTATACAAGTTTTCTTTTCCAGTTACTAGAGTTTAGTTGCGGTCATGATCTCGTTCGAGCTAGTGGTTGCACTCATAGTTTCCTATTCTAGAATGTTCATAGATCATTAACCTATGGTCACATCTCCTTATGTTGATCAAGCATTGAGATTTCCATCTCCTTCTAGTCTTGGGTAACGTGTTCATGATTAGCAAGGATCTCCTATAGATTTGTGTTGCACTCAATATTCTTGGATTATTAGCCATTGCGATCTTAGCACGTCATTATTTATTCCTTGGAGGATTATCCCCTATGATCGATCTTGTTCATTTTACCAATCATGGATCATTGATATTTTTTTGGTTAGGACCTATATTTTTAATAGGTTTCCTTCTTGGGGAATGCAACTTTTGGCAGAGCTCTTGTGCAATTTTATTTATATAGAGTCAGTAGGTCATGTAGAAAAGGGGAGACAAGTTAGGACGATCATTTATAAGCTTAGCATGGAAATTGAGAGCATATTTTCTGATTGTAATCAACCATAACTGGGAAGGCCTCACAACCTGACATGTACTTGGTTATTTGATGAATATATCTCTGGATTTTGCAGTCTCTCTAAATATTTATGTTGTTTATTGCTACCTGCAAAGTTGGGCATCTCCTTTGGGGATTCTCTAATCTTGGAACTATGTCAGGTGGTATCAGAGTAAGGTTATCTTGTTGCAAAACCTAGTTTATTTGGTTGTGGGGTGGTGGATTTGAAGATCTGACCTACAATTGTAGAGGGTTGTGAAGATGGTTCATCAAAGGAGAGATGTAGATCCTATAGTAATAGATATGCTAAGGCAACTTGCTGCTATGTTAGAAGTTGTTTAAACAACCCAAAGAAGAGGAAGACCTATCTAAGATGTTAGTGAAGATGAAATAGAAGTAGAGGAAGGAGAAGAACAAGCACCTTCCCTAGATCAAGGTGAGGAAATGTTTTTGAGAGATTTTACTAGTGTGAATGTGAAGCCACACTTTAGTCCTCCTGAATATGATGGGAATTTGGATTGAGATACACTGATGGATTGGATCTCTAAGATGGAAAAGTACTTTGATTATGAGGGAAATCTTGTAGATAGGAAGGTAAAGATTGCTGGTACAAAATTGAAAGGTCATGCTTCCTTGTGGTGGGAACACATGTAACTTGATAAACATAGAAGAGGTAAAGATAAGATTAAAGTTTGGGATAATATGGTTTATAAGTTGAAAGGAAAATTATTATCAAGAGATTACCAAATCAGTTTGATTAAGAGAATTCAAAATTTTAAGAAAAGGGATAATATTGTGAAAGAATAAACAAAATAATTCTACAAATTGGATATTAGATCTAGACATAAAGATGATTTTTAGATTAATAAATTCATTCCACTTATTAATTAAATCATCTTGATTTAATTATTAAGTCACTTATTATCTCTCTTTTACTGAAGATAAACTTTAGGCATATAATAATTAATTCTTTTATTAATTATTATTATGCAACCTAAATATTTCCCCATTAGGGTTTTCCTTTTAGGGTTTTAATATCCTTTTATAAGGATTCCCTCTTTGTCCATTATTATTAATTAAATTAGGATGCTATTGCATTGAGAGTTTTTTCTCCATTGTTTGCACAGTAAGTTTCCTCTTCCATCGATCTATTATTTTTGGCCTCCATATCATTTTTGCTTCTC
This sequence comes from Thuja plicata, assembly GCA_018584345.1. Classification (NCBI taxonomy): domain Eukaryota; kingdom Viridiplantae; phylum Streptophyta; class Pinopsida; order Cupressales; family Cupressaceae; genus Thuja; species Thuja plicata. Next base: position 3,210,855 of record MU223136.1, on the reverse strand, counting down.
TATTTTTGTGGCAGGTTTGCATGCAGGTGATTCTTGGGATCTATGGGTTGATAGTTTTTATCAACTCCAATATGGTATGAGAGTTGTGCCCTTTCATGCCCCTATTCTCTTCATGAGATTTTTTTGCCTTTTTCTTCAGATTTTTGTTTTTAGAAGGTTTCCAGTTTGATATTTTTGGTGTTTTTGGGGGTGCCTATTTTTGGGAGCATTTTGGGCCTAAACGGACCTCACGATCGCGCTCAGAAGGCCCAAAAACCTATATTTTCATATAAGGTTTGTTAGGTTTGGCCTCCATGACATCTGGAGAAAATTTTTGTCCTTCTGGCTATACAAGTACGGATGCACATTTTTTGAGAAAAAAAATCATCAAAAAAAAAAACAGCAAATTTGTTTTTTTATTAAAATAATTTAAAAAAAAAATAAAAAACACTTTTTTATTAAGTTTTTTAAAGATTTTTATAAAACTTTGAAAAGCTTGAACTTTTTGCAAAGGATGTGCAAGTGCAGGTATGCATATGTAGCCGCTGATGTCAGCAGTCGCAACTCTGACAATGAGGTTAAATTTGACAGCCACAAACCGACATTCTATTTGCCCTTCTTTCCATAATGAGTATCCTATTGTGTTTTTGCGATATCTTGAGCATACACTATCAGTTTTTGACCTATCATATATCATTGAAAAGATCTTTCTGAGCTCTATCTAAATATTGAGGTTAGATTTTTTTATTTTTCCATATTGAAGCCTTTTTTCTAGTCAAAGTCAGCCATCTTTTTTGCACTCTCGGAGCCATATCTTGCTCTTCTAGACTCCATTTTTTGACTTCCTCGTGGCCTCAGAAAGATGATTTAGTGCTCTTTATTTTTATATGGGTCTCACACCCAAAATTTTCTCCATGTATCTTTTATTTAGTTTTTTTTATTTATGGCTTTATGGTGGACATCTTGGATATTTCAAGTCCTGGGATCATTTTCCATGCATGGGATGACTTCTTTTTAGTTTTTATTCATGTTTCTACAGCTTTCTGTCATTCTTAGATATTATAGACATCTATTTCTATCACATTTCTTTTTTTGCAAATGTACTGAGATAAAGTGTCATCTAAGATGCTTGGGATCTTGCACATTTTGTACCAGTTTGTACTTGCACTACATAATAAAGTGCCATGGGGGGTTTGATGTTTGCATTGTTTTCCATATACCTTTTTCAAGTGAGTGTTCCTTCCACAACATTAGCCTAATGATGCGTGTCAAGGGAGTGATCCTTTCATGACACCATCCTTTATATGTGTTTGTATGTTCTTCATCATGTATTTATTCTTGGCAGTCTGGTTTAGTCTACCTGTCATGCTTCTCCCTACTCAGCATTATGGGGGTATCTCCTGTTGGTTCTAATGCTTCCTTGGTTCGATGGAGTGATCTATGTATTCAATATTTGTTTCTTTGGACTAGGTGGATGCAGTGATTGGGTACCTATGAATTTCAATGAGATGGATCATTTACCATATGGACACTCTTCTTTCATTCTTATTTTGGAGGCTTCAGACTTGGTTTTTTTTTTTCATTCTGTATCTTTGAGTTTTGATGTTTTCCTTGTTTTCCATCCTGATTCGAGTAGTGTCATTTGAGGGTACTCATACAGATTACAACAGCTCTTTGATAGTGTTTGTAGCTTCATGCTTCAAAGGTGTTCTACATGTTCTTCTTTTGATAAGCTCTTCTAAATTTGGTGTTTTCCCCATCTTTATCTTCTAGTTACGACATTTTCCTTGTTTTTCATCCTGATTTGAGAAGTGTCATTTTAGGGCACTCATGCAGATTATAGTCTTCTCTACCTAATAGTTGTTCTTATTTTATGGGATTTTCTCTAGTTTGGAGGCTTCTTCAGTCGTTCACTAAGCGTTATCGCTTTTCAGAGAGGGGTTTTTCCCACTAGATTTTCTCCTTTTTCTTCTTTTCACAAATATTTCTTGTACTTGGGTACCTGATCATGCCTTGTTGACGAGACCCATTTCCTACTTTCAGTAGTTGTTTCTAGGTTTTTATCTTATCCCCAAGTTTATCTTAAGGGGGAGGGGGGGTGTTAGAGTAATAAAGTGATTCCACTTATTAATTAAATCATCATGATTTAAATATTAAGTCACTTATTATCTCTCTTTTACTTAAGCTAAACTTTAGGCATATAATAATTAATTATTTTATTAATTATTATTATGCAACCTAGATATTTCCCCTTTAGGGTTTCGCTATCATTTTATAAGGATTCCCTCTTTGTCCATTGTTATTAATTAATTGAGGATGCTATTGCATTGAGATTTTTTTCTCCATTGTTTTTGCAATATGTTTCCTCTTTCATCGATCTATTATTTTTGGCCTCCATAGATTTTTTTCTTCTCTTTTTGTGATAGGTTTGTGTGCAGGTGATTCTTGGGAGCTTTGGGTTGATAGTTTTCATCAACTCCAATAATGATGAGGTTGAAATAATTTCTAGATATCTAAATGGATTAAGGACTTCTATACAAGATGAGATAAGTTTGGTAAAGATGAATTCATAACATTGAAGAAGCCTATAAGTTTTCCTTAAAGGCTGGAGAGAAGTTGAAAAAGAGACATGAGAAAAGATAGAGAGGTAGAGGTGGTAGAGTGTCTAGAGGCAGAGGGAGATCTAATGGAGAAAGTTACAGATTTAAGAAGAAAAAAGAAGATCAGGAAAAATAAAAGACAAAATGGAAAGGGGAGAGTTAATACAGGGGTAGAGGAAGTTAGTCAAGAGGAAATTACCCTAAGAATATTGATCGCAAGAGAGAATATAGGAATTGGTTCAAAGGAACTTGTTTTAAATGTAGTAAAGAATGACATAGAGTATTTGAATGCAAGAAGGATTGTAGTAGTAGAATAAAGGTCTTGGTATAGAAAGATTCAATGATCAAACAAAAAGATGGAGAGAACTTGATGATCAAAATAACTTTTTGGAGTGAACAAGCTAAAGAGGATCCTTATAGAAAGGGTTTATTCAACACTAGATGTAACATTGACAGAAAATGTTGCAAGATAATCATTAATATTGGGAGTTCAAATAATTTGGCATCAGAGGAGTTGGTCACAAAGGAAAATTTAACAAGGTTCAAACACCCTAAGCCCTATCAGATTTATTGGATTAGAGATGATCATAAGTTGTTGGTAAGTGAACAATGTCTTGTAAAATATAAGATTGGAGATTATCGTGATGAGGTTCTCTCTAATATTATGCCTATAGATTGTTTTCATATATTGTTGGGTAGACCATGGTAGTATTATAGGAAAGCTATACATGATGGAATATTTAATAGGTATACTATTGTGAATAATGAAAAGAAACAAGGATTATTACCCTTCACAGAGAACCTAAGAGTGAAAGTTATACTTCAGTAAGGGTTTGTTTGATGGGAGGAAATAAATTTGTCATGGATCTAAAGAGAGATGATGTATGTTATGCTTTGATTCCTAACTCATTGATTATGGGAGCTAAGACACCTATGGAAGTTGAAAGGTTATTGAAATAGTTCAAAGATAGCATATCAGATAATGTACCTGATAGGATACCTCCTCTTAGAAGCATTAGTCATTGCATAGATTTGATACCACGAGCTATTTTTCCTAATAAAGCACCACACAGATTGAGACCTGTAGAGAATGAAGAGTTGAATAGATAGGTTCATGAATTGTTTTAGAAGGGTTTCATTAGAGAAATATTGAGTCCTTGTGTAGTAACTGGAGTGCTCTCACCTAAGAAGAGTGGACAATGAAGAATGTGTACTGATTCAAGATCTATAAACAAGATCATGGTGAAATACTAATTTCCATTCAGTAGAATGGATGATATCATCGATTATTGGAGTGGATAAAGATACTCTATCAGGATTGATTTGAAGATTGGTTATCATCATATTAGAAATAGATAAGGTGATTAATAGAATACTTCTTTCAAGAAAAATGAAGGTTTGTATGAATGGTTGGTTATGCCCTTTGGATTGAGTAATGCACATAGTACTTTTATGAGGTTGATGAATGAAGTTATGAAGAAATTCATGCGTAAGTTTGTGATTATTTATCTTGATGATATTCTATTATTAATTAAGAGTAAAGAAGACTATTTGATACATATAAGACAATTATTGTAGAGGTTGAAAGAAGAGAAGTTGCTAATTAACCTTAAGAAGTGTTCATTCATGAAAGAGGAACTAGTGTATTTGGAATTTGTGATTCTACTGATGGATTGAAGGTGGACCTTGAGAAAGTGAAAGAAATAGTGGAATTGCCTACTCCTGATAATGCTAGTGATCTCAGATCTTTTTCACTGGTTAGCAAGTTTTTATAGAAATTTCATAGGGAATTTTAGTTTTATTTTTAATGCGATGACATAGACAATGAGAGGTGATAAGAAGGACTTCAGATGGACACATAGAGCTAGTAATAGTTTTTAAACATTGAAGAAAAAGGTTGTAAAATTACCTATTTTGGCCTTACCTAATTTCAGTAAAGAATTTCAAATTGATTTTGATGCAAGCACAAGGGCAATTGGAGCAGTATTGAGTAAAGAAGGTAAAATTGTTACTTTTTTATAGTGAAAAATTGAGTGATGCTAAGAAGAAATATTCAGCGTATGATGAAGAATTTTATGCTATTGTTCAAGCCTTCAAAAACTAGAGAAATTACTTGATGCCTAAGTAATTTTTGTTCTACACGGATCACAAATCTTTACAATACTTGGGTAGTTAGAACAAGTTGAATCAGAGGCATATGAAATCGGATGAATACTTGCAGAAATTTATTATTGTTTTGAAGGATGAAGCATAGAATTTGTTTGTTAATAGGGTTGCATATGCTTTGAGTAGAAGAACAAAATTGTTGATAGAGATGAGAGTGGAAGTTCTTGGCTTTGATGAATTGAATAATACATATAAGGTTGATATTGATTTTTACAGAACCTTGGAAGGTATGTAATGAATATGATACTAATCACTAGAGTAAGTGGTTTGATTATTTCATTCACGAAGGTATGTTTTTTAAAGGCGCCCAATTATGTATACCAAGAGGATCAATGAGGATTAATCTTGTCAAGAAGAAACATAGTTATGGAATTGTAGGACACTTTGGTATTGATAAGACCTTTCCTTTTCTTAAGGAGAAATATATTTGGCCTCAGATGTATAAGGATGCTCAAATATTTGTGAATAATTGCAGATTTTGTCAAGTGGCTAAATGAGTGAGTCAAAATACTAGATTTTATACACCATTACCTATTCCTAATAGACCTTGGGAAGATATTAGCATGGATTTTGTCCTTGGTGTTGGTTCCTTAAAATATTTCAGACTTACAAAGATACCAGTACACCCCTCATCACATTCTATACAGTGGCCAACTTCAATGCTCAAAATGTTCAAGAGGACTAGACCAACTAACATAGACACTCAACTATCCCTCTAAATTTTAGGTTCTGCAAAACCAAGGGGGGACTCCCTTTAATGAATTTTGAGTATAGACTAAACTATGATATGCATTAATATAAGCATAAATATCATACAAGGCTCAACAAATCTGAGAGATTCTAGATAATGGCTAAATATCTATTAACCATCAACCTTTTGGCGCATGAGATGAAATAATTAAAAAACACACAATAAAAGTAAAGGTTTTCATGATTTAACCAATTTTGTTGTAGAAAGTAACAATGAGAAGCTGATTATAAATATCTTTGTAAGACCCCAAAAGCTAAGATTAGTGCCTTATCACAATGGATATCAGAGTCATCAGTAATACAACATATCAAAACAAAGTTTCATTCATAGCATATGAGAAAAGGGTATTTTTCTACAATGTCCCATTAAAAAAAACCCCAACCCAACCTACTTACCACAATCCCTGTTAAACCATGTCAAATCTGTAATCTTAATCAAGCATTTAATTGACAATTTGGATCAAAGCATTAAACCAAAACTACATCCATCACAAGAAGGCACTGAATGGATACAAATCATGATTCTATCATTCAATATATAACACCATTATACATTGGAGAGATATGAGATAACAATATATATCAAATAAATCCTCTTCTATCTATGCCATACCATACAAATTTCAGACTCCAGGAAGAACTTTATAAAACTCACACAGATTCACTTATATTTCTTCTCTAGAAAATTATAATGTTATTCATTCTAAGCTAAAACTTGTTATCAGGACCATTAACTTGGATCCCTTCTTTTAGGCCTTGAAATCCCCTATTATAGGACAAGGGGGCCAACAAGCTTCAGGCTAGAAAAGACAATGATCTGTTACAATCTTATAACATATGACACATAGACCAAAAGAAAATAAACATTCCATCTGTCAACCATAACTAATCCATCACACTTCCTACTTCCACTATAAAAAGGATTTAATATGCTTGAAAAGGAAGTAAAAATATTTCCATATAGGATATGTTTCTTTCCTAACAAATTCAAGTATGCATCAACTGAATTAGTTGAGAAGAAGAATGTTACTGTTAGAAGAAACAAACAATAGAGCTAGGCCAATATAACATGGTACATGGTTGTAGTACAAGAGAAGTGAGCATGCAAGATTCTCATCGAAGATCTTCCAAGGACACCCTCATATTTTGAAAATAATTCAGAAAGAGAGACCCAAAGACTTGATATTACCTCATCATCTTCTCTAGCCAAAAAACTAGTATATTTGAGTCAAAAGGTATAAAAAAGGTGAAGCTCAAATGAGTTGTGATTTTGCAGTTATTCCTTCTTTTAATACCTCTTTAGAAACCCATTTCCATTTTAAAATATCTTTAGGAATGATGCATTCTTCTCATACAATTAGTCCCAATACTCCTTCTGCATCTGTATCCAGACATTTTTTATCCTTACCAATATCCATTTTAGAAACTTCTTGAAAAATAGGTCATGTAATAGTTATATTCATAAATTCTAAATCCTTGTCGACCTATGTAGAAGGTACTTTAATAATTAATTCTCATTGTCTATAACTGAAAGCGTAAATAAATGAGCGATCAAAGACACGTCACATTCAATTACATTTTTACTGAAACACCGTGATGCTCTGCAAATTCAAATCTATTGAATATTTTTTGTTTCTCATGCAGTTCTTATCAAATTTTTCTTTTAATAGGATTCCACTGACATTGCTATCCATTCCTGGTAATCTGTCTTGCTATCCATTTTTGGCAACCTATCTTTAAACAACATACATTCAATAGCGATAAAATATTAATAACTTTGGTAAAAAAGGCTTTGACTATCATACAACCATTCTTTCCACATGATAGAATTGGAAAAGTGTTTGGATTTGTTCATTTGTCACCTCAGCCCTAGGATTTTTCCTAATTTCTCTTATCCTTTATAATGATTAACACATATAAAGTTACCACACTTCGTAAGCATCTTTCCTAACTACAACTTTACCCCATGACATTGTGGTTTGACATCCTATGTTGGTATGCCACGCATCATTTTTTTCACCTCACCATTAATTAATTAGCTTCCATATGGCATGCTATGATTCATTGGGACCTATACCAGATCACTGATCTATGTGGCCATTCCCCTCCACATGTCATTCTGGCATGATTGTGTGAAGATTTCTTTTCTTGTAACTTGGATCACACAATCGTACGATAATTGCCACCTCTCATTATGTCCACCTACTTGGATCAAAACCTTAATAGTATTTACTGCCACACGTCAATACCTCATTTTCTTTCCTTTGACCACGGGCCCACCAAAATTGTATTTCCTAATCGGGAGCTGGCAACCATTAACCGCTAACCACTTAACCTCACTGGCCCAAAAACCATATGCCTTTAAGGCACTTAACATGTATACACACAACTATAAAAACATTAAGTTTATCCCCCGCATTATGAATGTGGGATAAATAGCCTTAACCATTTCCATACAAAACTCACAACATGATACCATCGATTCACTAGTATAATTCCACCCAATTTGTTCATGCAAGAAAAAACCCTGGACATTCGAAAGACTTTTTTCAATCCTCTACAATATTTGAATCTAATATGAAACCATGTAAGCCCTTTGAAACACTAAAAATTTTCCATGAAAAATGGTTCAATCTTGGCAAAAAGATTAAAATGGTAACCTCAGAAATGAGAGTACCAATAGTGGCTCCAATTGGGGAAGTTTTACTATGATATCAATGCTAGAATACCAGCTCTGGGACGTAGACCAAAAAATCTCTAGGAACCCTAACATGTAAGCGTTGTTCCAAAAAAAACAACTAAAAAAATCATTTTCCTCTGTCAAAGGTGTGATTTTGATCTCTGAACAGCATGACCAATCTGATAAAAATATCAATCAACACATGGGAAAATTGGAAACATTTAGCAAAATTTAGAATTTTACCACTCTTAATCTCATAACCATATTGACCACATAATTGAGTTATCAAGCCTACCATGTATTGAACAAAAGAACACTCTGTAAATCATAATTTATCTAAAAAATGTATAGGAAATGCAAGAATACCCTAGTGACCTCCACCTCCATACTCTGAAAAGATTTCAACCGGTTGATCTGAGAAAGAAAATCATTCATAGTATAGTTTAGTTGAAACATCAATAGACCACCCATTTCTATTACACTCCTATAGGGTATCAAGATCACTAAAATTATGGTCATTACAAGGGACTTTATCATCTAGCACTGCAGACTCAAAGTCACATGGCAAGTTGATATCAGACCCATCAAAACACTTCCCAAAATCCAGTCCATTATAAAACCTTTGAAAAAAATCACCATGGTGGAGTTGAAAGGGAAAATACTCATTTTCAACTTGATGGTTGACATCATCAACCCTAGTAGGATAATTACACTGCAAATAAAAAGGATGATCACTAATGATTAACTGGGGAAATTGAGAATAAGATCATATTGAATACAACCTTAGGTAAACTCAACTTTTTCAACATTTACTAATTTCAACATGTCCATATCCTTCACACCCCACTCTTGAATGAAAAAACACACATCTGGCTGAATAAAACTGTCTAACATAACATTCCAACTCTGATCTACCTCCATATGAAATAAATCAAATTGTGGTCCAAGTAAGTCACATGAGGATCACTATCCACATCTTTATCTTGACCCAATTTAGTGATGCATGAAACACTATTTGCATCATCCATATGTTTAGTATAAGATAGCATCTCAACATTTATATTAACCCCATCAGAAAAATTATCATCCATCTCAACTCTAAATGCATCCATTTATGGTTTAATAAAGTGGTCACCTCTTGTCTCTATATCACATGAAATACCCTATTGCAAACTTCCATAAACAAGTTCATGCAAGTCTGGAAATGACCCCCCATAAGAAATTTCATATACATTTTCATAATACAGGTGACCATCAATTTCAAAATCATGATTGAGACCATGTTGTATATCATCAATCTTATTTATGGAACTCACACAATCAAAATTACTATCCATCTAATGAGTTGTCTTATTCTTGTTTACTACTAGAAACTCACACATTGAAAGACTTTTAAAAATATTATGAGTTTTCACTATCAAACACTATAGTTCATACAAACCCTCATGCATCTTACGATCAAGCACTTCACCTAGTAAATCACAATATGTAAACATACAAATTGAATTAGCAACATTACCATTATTATTGCACTATTGTTCCAATTTAAATGCATGGGTATCTTCATGAGCATAGCTAAGCCTTTTATTTTGAATTATAATCACCACAAGCTTTCCCTTGATCTTTCTTTGGTGTAAATTCCTTGGATTAGAATTTTCCTTCCAGGATTTCTATGTTAACATCATCATTATCTAGGATAAAAGGATTCATCATTGTTTCAAACAAATCCACATTCTCACAATCATTACCCACACATGATAAATCACCATTCTCTTCACAAGGTTGCATAGAATCATCACCTTATCTTCACAAAGATCATGCCTATTCTAGCACCATGAATCATCCTCCTTGCCCAATTCCTCACACATATCCTCTTGGACATCCCTATGTGACAAAATGTGGGCTATAGAAAATCTTTCTCATCTTCATTATCAACATCAAAAAATTCTAATGGGACATCATCAGTTTGAGATTCAACATAAAAATCATCTAATGAAACACCTGCTCCTTCATTTCCCACTTTTGAATAAATTTTTTTTTTTCTCTCTCCCTATAAATAGAATAACTAGATTCCATATTACTTGGTGTGTAATCCTTGTATATATCTATCTCTGTATCAGCAAAATTATACCATTCTTCATTAACCATGTTAACATCAATCTGTGAGGGGAAACTACTGCTTGCAGAAAACATTCTTCATTCACATTTTGTTTTGAATCACAATTTAAAACATGGTTAGTATGATTAGCAGGGATAAAAAAACCTTGACACTCAATTTAACTTCTTAATTCACCCCTTCCTACTACACTTGGGACATTATGACAATGAACACTAGCTGATAGGAAACCTCTCATAATTCCAAACTTCAAATTATTCTAATTATCCATTATTGTCATAAAATCCTAATCCAAAGTTTTAGGACATCTATCTCTCAACAAGAAGCTCATCTTTTTATCAAATGCACCAAAGTAAAAAACCAAACACGCAACATAATTTGGTCTAAAATTTATTGGGATCTGACCAAATATTTTTGTGAATCTAAGATTAAAAGGAGGGATCAAATCTCCATTCACTAGTCATATCTCCATGAAATTCTTTATCATTTTAGTTGGATTAACCCTTTGCCCAAAATTCTCTAAAAATGATGAACCTAACTCCTCCCTTGAAGATATAGAACCCTCTAGCAAAAAGGATAGCCATTTTCTAGCATCACCTATTAAGAAACGGATAAAAACATTCATAATGCTATCCTCATATTCAATATCAAAATCCTCAATGAAATCTTTGAATTTTCTAAAATGATTCTTAGCACATTCCTCTTTCCCACCACTTAATCTTGGAAAATTGTCTCTGATCTGTGGTAGAAAAGGATCTGGGTGACAATGAATGCCCTCAAAATTTAGGGATGCATAAAACTTAGTGGTGACATATTGCCTATTATATTATTGTGACATCATAGTAGGCATGGTTAAATTTGATTGTATGAAAGGTTTCAAGGATTCACTATACATTTCTACTTGTACTTGATTTTAAATCACAAAATAAATAAGACAGTTAAAAATTTCCTTTTCTTCCCTATTAACGAGTGCAGGTCACTTAATAGGGAAACTTTTAACAACTGATTTTCATGGAAAAATAATTATCCAACGAAAAATATATACCTAGATGTAGTAAATTTATTGCAAAAAATTTATCTGAAATCACCTTCCCATCATCATTTAGAACCTTAGTAAAGTCATCACCTCTTTGCAAAGGTACAATTTGGATTAGTTCAAAAACTTTTCTCAACTCTGACCTTCCTCAAAACTAAAAAACCCACAACAAACCCCACTAATTAGGGTCTCATATAGATTCTAAATTTGACTATGTTCTCAATTATAAGAGTCCTAACATATGCTTCATCACCTCTGCAAGTCCACCTTATTTCTTTTCAGCATCTCTCCAATGGTGCACACTGGTGCAAACAAAGAAATCAGAGATTTCACTCACAAAAAGTGAGATGTATGTAAAAATTTTTGGAGCATGTAATTCTTGGGCACTCTTTCAATGATTGACAAAAAAAATCCCAACTCACTTTATAAGTAAAAGGAAAACTTATTTGTAACTTACATCACTCTATAATAACAAGTCTCTTGGGTTAATTCTATAAGGCAAGGGAAAATTTCTCTTATAATTTTTGACCATTATGTTGAAGCTTTTAACATTATCCCAAGTAGAGTAACCATTTTGTTGGTTCCAAAAAAGGTTTTACACTTACAAAGATACGAGTACACCCTTCAACACATTCTATAGAGTGGCCAACTCCAATGCTTAAAATCTTCAAGATGAATGAACCAACTAATAGGAAAACTTAACTATCCCTCTACACTTTAGGTTATGAAAATCCAAGTGTGGAACTCCCTTTAATGCCTTTTGAATACAAACTAAACTAATACTAGCATTAATATAAGAAGAAATCTCATACAAGACTCAACAAAACTGAGAGATACCAGATAATGTCTAAATATTTATTGACCATAAACCTTTTCGTGAATGAGATGACATAATTTAACAACAAATAGTAAAAGTAAAGGTATTCATGATGTACACACCTAAAATTGACCAGGTGTTTCTTAATCATCCAAATCTGAAATCTCAGCCAATTGCCTTAAATCTCATCAAAATGACTCAAAATGGATCAAAATAATTCAAATGGATACTTATCAAGGAAATTGGACAAAATCAAATTAAAAATCAAAGGATTAATTAATAATGACATCAAATAATCAAATTCAAGCCTAAGAGGGATCAATCAAAATTATATAATTGATTTTAATCAATTAATTGTGTAGTTTTAAATCAAAAATCAAATCCAACCTATTCACCCTTACATGGCTAATTTAATTAATTGATTGAATTAAATAAATCCTATTTTCTTTCAACACAATTTGATCAACCAATGAGAATTGAGTATTTTGTCTTCTTGTCCCACCCTTTGAGTACAACCATTTAAATGATCTGCCCATTTCAAACCATTTGAGGGATCAAACTCACACAAGCATTAACCCATGGTTAATTCACTCTACCCCCTACCCTTGGGAATTTTCTATAAATAAAAGTCATTTTTTAAGCATAAGAGATCCTAGAAAATTTGAATGCATAGCATCATTATTATAGGCAATTTGTTAGCAATTGAGAGCATTTTGATCATTTTGAGAAGCAAATTATTGATTTGAGAGCATAATCATGAGCATTTGAGTTGCAAAGCACACACATCTTGAGAATTTGAGGTAGATTTAGGCATTTTGTATCAATTTTTCTCATTCTAGGATTGTCCTTGAGAGAGATTAAGGCTTAGAGCTCTTTCAACAAAGCTTAGTTAGAGAACCATGAGATTTAATGGATTTAATTGCAATTCTTAGGCTAAATTGTTATTTTATTTCCATAGAATTGTAGTTGTTAATCCTAATTTCATAAAGGTGTAATTTCTCACACACAAATGGTGCCCACTGTAGGGCTTTAGGCCTCATTTTAATCCTTTTTATCATATTTTTGTGTGTTTTGGTTCACTTTTTTGATAATTTTGCAGAAAATAGGAGAAGATCCACCTACGAATATTCTAAAGCCGCCTATAAACAGTCAAAAGTCATGTGTAGATTTCTTCTATTTCTATCTTTCATTCTTAATCCATGTATGAGATAAATTGTGCCACCTAGTTCTTTAAAGGGTCGCCTGTTAGCAGCAAACGACCACCTGTGATCTTTCCATAGTCGCATGCTATCATTCTTTGACCACAATTTGCACATTTTGTGCCACGTGTGGTTTTTCTTTGGCTGCCTGTGGATTTTCCAGAGCCACTTGTTAACTTTTAATTGTCGCTTTTAAAGTTTTCAATTCCAGTTTCTAACAGTTAAAAGATGCTTATTAGCTATTAAATTTTGCATAGAATTTATTTCTTTTTATCAAGTTCTAATTGATTTATTCACTATTCTAACTCTCTGTATTTTTTATTCCTACAGATAAAAAATCATCTAAAAGTACAGAAACTAGAGAAAAGAGTGACAAGGCCTAGCAAACAGGTAAGAGCACAAAATAAGCTTTCTAAGGAAATTCATGCATCTAACATTTTGGAAAGTTTAAAAGAAGAAGAGTATTTGTATGATCACTATATCAAAGTATTTTTTGCATACAAAAAGAAATTCCTTACTCTTTAGTTGGTTTCTTGTTTTTTTGAGTTCTTTTAGCTTGATTTTGGAAAATTTAATCAAAAAGAACTTAGGAACATTTTGTCAATTAGATTTGCAATTTTTTCTTCACTTTGTCTTTTTTGTGTTGACTAAATTGTTGGAGGAGCCGAAGTGGGAACGATCACCACTAGGTGAGTAGAGAAAAAGACAAAATACATAAAAAATGCACCTAGACTTTGCTAGCTTCGAAACAAGGTACTTTTAAAATCAAGCTTGCATTGCTTAAATTGTGGCAAATTCTTTGAATCTAGTATAATTAGGGACACCCTATTATTTTCCATTCAAACAAGAAATTAGGTATATGATCTCAACTTTTTGAAGTTGATCAAAAAGCCAAAAGTGTCAAGTTTGGGTAGTAGAAAGAAAGTGAGGATAATTGAACCACAACTTCATTTTTAAGAACCTCCTTGTCAAGGGGTTGAAAAAGAAAAAAAAGTGCTTGAAGTGTTTGGAATGAAGGAAGACAATAGGGATATGCTCTTCACTCTTTGAGTGAATCAAATTCCCAAACTTTTTGGATTAAGTTCATTTTTCTGCTTCCCATGTATGCTAGATTAAAATAGAGCTTTAGAGGGCCTACCTCCTGAGATTTGCCTTACAAGGATAGTGAGAGGGAACAACCCAAAGTGGGAGGCAATCACTTTTGCCGTGATATCATCCAACCCACTATAAAAAAAAATGCACTTTACCTTAATCAGAAAGTGACTAAGTCTTGTGCAAGTCATCCTCACTTCCTCGAGTAGTCCTTTGGGATTGCACAAAATTGTACTTTTGTGTGTGTGGGAAGCCCGCAAGGGGGTAAAGGAACTTGACAAGATTTAGAATGGAGGTGTGATTAGAACCTTGTTAAATAGTAAGCCTACCTTTTTAGAGCCATTGTTAAAAGCCAAATTTGACTCTAGGTAGATTTCTTGGAAGATTTTCTTGTGTTATACCCGTAAAAACACCTAAGAACATACACTTTTAGTGTTGTTTTAGGGATATGGTGAAAATTTAATGTGTGTGTTGAGTTTGTACTTTATTTTCAAGAAAGAATCTTCTTTAATAGGTTTAATTAAAACTTTTAAACTTTTAAAATCCAAAAAAATAAAAAATTTCAACCTTGATCAGCAAAGTGCCGCATATAAACAATTACGAGCCACGTATAAACAATTTTGTGCCACCTATAACTTTGAAATGCCACCTGGAAACTTTCATAAGCCGCGTAAGCCACTGGAAAGTGCCACATGTAAACATTGTAAAGCTACCTATCAAGAGGCAAATGCCACCTACAAACTACAGAGTGTCGCGTGGAAGAATTCCAGTAACCACATATCAACATTTAAAGGCCACCTCCACACAAGCAAGAGCTGCCTAGAAACAAAGAAGGGAAAATAGTGGGTATTTCCTAGAGGTTTGAAAGCAAGCTATTAACATTTTTGGATACCCTTTTTGGGATTTTACCTTTTTTTAACTACAAATTGATCAGAATCCTTCATTATTGGACCTTTTAAAATACCATCCAAGGATTGACCAATTAAGAGAGATAAAAATCCTAAGGTATTTATTTGATTTAAGATCATGCCAACTTTTATGTGATCTCATTAAATCAAGGCTACCTTACAACCCAATGGATCTTATCTAAGACAAGAGTGTCCTTATCTGAGTAACCCTTTTAGTTCTTCAAGACCTTTGTCGGAACCTATAAAAGAAACATAGCCAACAATGTCCTTTCCATTTGGCAATATGGATCCCGACCAAATCAATCATGTCAACAAGGATAGGAATAATAATGGAGGGGGAAATGGGGATCCTAACAATCAAGATCAAATGATAATACCAATGGAGGAGGAAACATTGACCTTAACAATCAAGGGTTAAACAATAACAACCTTGGAGGAATTAACCTTGACCCTAATAACCAAGGGTTAAATAATAACAATGGGGGAAACATTGACCCTAATGATGAAGAAGAAACTAATGAAAAGGTCAATGAAGCAATGCAAAGTCCCTTCTTCATGAAGCTTATGGAAAAAGTGTTGGAAAAAGACAAGGAAAAATACTTTCTAGACCTAGCACAAATGGGTCTCAAACTTCCACATAACTATGATGTCAACAAACTTAAACAAAAAGAAGCTGATGCTAACCCCATTGATATCATGAACAAGAAATTCCAACTTTTCCAAATGCAATTGGACATGATGAAACAAAGCGGGGTTCCTAAACCCTTTTCTATCAAAGCTTTGTGTCCTTTTCCGTTTGATAAGTCATTAATCATGGTTCCATTCCCAACTAATGCTATCTTTCCTAAATATGAAAAGTATGAAGGAAAAACTAATCCTCAAGATCACCCAAGGGAATTTTGTGCATTTATTCTAAAGGTCATGCATGACAAAACTTACCTAATGAGGTTATTCCCTAGAAGTTTGGGAGCCATGGCAATGGAGTGGTTTTCAAAGTTACCCTCCAACATCCGAACCTTTGAAGAATTGGCCCCCAAGTTTGTAACTCATTATTCTTATAATATCAAACATGAGATTACAATGCTTAATTTATATAACACCAAGTAAAGAGAAGGAGAGGGATTCCTACTTTTCCTACAATGATGGAGAGCGGTATTTTCTAGATACCCTCAAAGTGTACCCAAAAAGGAGAAGATGGATATCTTTGTAAATAGATTGAATCATGAAATGAACTATTGGTTAAGGCTACAATGTCCTAGGTAATTACAAGAGATAATTGAGAATGGGGTTACAATGAAAGAGGTATTGGTCAAAAGAGGAGAAAATAAAATTTACAAGGATAACAAGAATAACAACAACAATACCTCCCATACCAATCAAAATTGCAATACCCCTAAAAACAACCGGTTTTGGATGAGAAATAACAACAATAAAGGAGTGGTTAACGATAGAGTGGTAGAGGAAAATACTTTAAAGGCCACCCCTTTCAATCTCACCCAAAATTCAGTTCAAGTCAATAATTTAAATCAAGCACTCAAAGTGCCTTTTAACAACAATAAAACTAATAACATCTTTGGGAATAATCAAGGGGCTTACAAGCCTAAACCTTTCTTTTCACCTATACCCAAAAGGACATTCACTAATTTGGGTGAACTATTGGAAAAGGAATTAAGGAAACTTATTGACCTACCAAGGGCTCAACTAGATGAACCTCAAATTAAGCCAAATTGGTGAAGGGAGAATAACCATTGTGAGTACCATAGAAATCGGGGACATAAGACAAATGATTTCATGCATCTAAAACATGTGGTACAAGATCTCATTGACAATGGTGGGTGATACCACAATAGTGGGTTACACTTTTTTGCCTAAACAGACATTGAAGTCTACATTTTGAGAAAAACGTTCACATTCGGATGCATATTGTCATTAAACTATTTGAAATCTGAAGATGAAGTAAACTAGAGTCTTTTAATATTTTCTATCTAGATTCTAAATATATTTTTTTTATTTTTTTTTGAATTGATTTTAATGGTTTTTTTTTTTCTCCCACTAAAACTGCTATGTTGCTGAAAACGTCATTTTCAAAAAGGTACAATGACTTCGTACAACATAACTTTTTTTCTAAAATAGATATCAATGTGCTTCTTTCAAATTTGGTTTTGTAACATCCATACGGAGGGCATGCAATTGGTTTGATGACATTATCATGATTATTTCATATTTTATGAATGTTTGAAGTAGAGTAAACCGTAATTGTGACATATGTTGACTGCGTAGCTGATAACTTATTGTGTATTTTTTCAAAATTCAATTATTATTTTTTTGATAGAAAGAAGACTCAAATCTGGAGGGCACTGTTATTTTTCAATTTTTTTTTTCTCTTTTCTACTATTTTTCATTGAACGTCAAACCTGGAAGTTTATATTGGATAAAAAACCTACATCTGATGCACATCAAAATACATAGACCTAATTAATTCAAAATTTGTCAAATCTATATTCGTTAGAAAGATCATTTAGATTACTTGTGCGATGCAAAAGGAGGTGTCCCTATTCTTCCATTTGAGCCCCATGCTTGAGCCCTGAAGCCATGAAAATTGTAGATTTCTATTAGCCTTTGCAGATAGCCTCAATTTTGGGGGTTTCGATAGAAAGTACTTTCGATCGAAACTAATTAGTTTCGATTGAAAGTACTTTCTATCGAAATTACTTTCTTAGTTTAACATGCTTATGGGTCAAAATCCCACTAAAATCTTTACTAGGTTAGTTTCGATCGAAACTAGGTTAGTTTCGATCGAAACTAGGTTAGTTTCGATAGAAACTAAGCAAAAAAGGTAGTTTCGATCGAAACTATTAATGTTCCGATCGAAACAATCAAGTACTTTCTATTGAAAGTACCCGACTAAATTCTCCCACCTCACAGATTCATGAGGAATTTCTTCCTCCAAAAAAGTGTAACCCACTATTGTGGGATCACCCTGGTGTGATAAAAATAGAAGGCCCTCAAACTAATGAAGATCACACGGCCTTTAAGACTCATTTCTATAAGCATGAAAAAGGAGAATCTTCCAATTCAAACAATGGCAGAAATAATGGGAACAATGAAATACGCAATAATAATGTTAACTTTGCACATACCTATGATAATACTATCAATTCTCTATCCATACATGAGAGTACTATCAATGTTGTGGTGATCAAAGATCAACCTAAAGTGGAGACCTCTAATGCCATCACAAGGGGGAAAGCCTCAAAGGTTACCCTACAAGGGGGTACATCTATTACTATTGGTCCCAAAACACCAATTATTTTTGCTAAACAAACACCACCTAAAACAAAGCCTTATAGTTTGGTGCATCAATTACAAAATACTCCAGCACAAATATCAATTTTGGAGTTGTTGAAATTATCTCTTAATCACAAGGAGATCTTGGAAAAATCCTTAATTGAGACCACCATTCCTATAAACTTGGAGGAAAATAAATTTCAGAACATGGTAGGACATCTCATAGCCCCTCATTGTCTTTCATTTTTAGAGCAAGATGATATGTCTATCACACATCCTCAAAAATTACCCTTGCACATGCAAGTGTTAATCCAAAGGAATAGGGTCAAGAGAGTCCTCATAGATGGGGGATCTAGTCTTAATATTTTTACTTTAAACCTTGTCAAGTCATTAGGGTTAACCGAGTCTTCCATTGACCCTAAAAATAAAATCACCATTAAGGCTTATGATGAGGAGGAACGATCTTCAAATGGTATGATTATTCTACCAATTCAAGTGGGACCTATCAAAAATAATACCATATGTCAGGTCCTTGATATGAAATTGACTTACAATATCCTACTTATCACCAATGCATAAAGTTTCCACACATGGGGGAAGAGATCACGATTGGAGGAGATTCAAATCCATTTAAATATTGCAATGACTTGAAGCCAAGTCATGAACTGTTCATACCTCATAATAGGGAAGGAGTCATCCTTGATATTACCATGGAAAAAGATAAAGAGGAAAGTTCAATGCCAACATCAAATGTTACATCAACTTCTAACCCTAATCAAACTAACTCAACTACATCAACTAAGGGAAAAGAAAAGATGAGTTATGAGGATCAAAATTCAAATGATAATTCAGTCAATACTTCAACATTGAGAATGGGAACTTCAAAACCTAATAAGGAAGAAAGATAACAAGCTAAGAAGGATCATTATCAAAAGATGAGTGACATGATGAACCAATTTGAGAAACGATGCAAAATTCACTCAAAAGGGGTAGGGGAATATTTTGTTTCCCTATTTGATTTACCTAAATCTCCAAGGATATAGGGGAATCCATCCAAAAATCATTAACCTCGCAAATATAATTCTCATTTTATGAGAGAATGTGAAAAACAAGAAATGGAAATAGAGGATAATGAAGTATTGCAATGGCTTTATAAAGAGGAGGATAATTTGGCTAATCCTATTGAAAGGGTGCAACATATCAACATCCAAACTAATCAATATGGAAAAGGATTTGATATCATGAAAAAATGGGATATAAGGGAAGAGGACCCTTAGGAGTTTGACATAGGGGATTTTTAGAACCTATTGAACTAGTTTGGAGAGCAAAAGAAGAGAAAGCCAACATAGGTTTTCAACATAAAGGAGAAAGTTCAAGTCCCATGCATGATTTTTGTGCACATATCCATATGGTAGGCTCCAAAAGTGAAGATGATTCTAGGGATTATGAGTGGGATTCCTTTTCTGAAGAATCTTTTCATGACATAGAGGTTGATACCATTCACACTTATGCAACTCCTCCTAATGTTGAGAATCAAGAACATGTGACTCAAGGGTCGACTTCTACTCAAACATCAAGTGAACCTCAACAATCCAATGTAGAACAAGCACCTCCTTACAATCAATGGGTAGGTGAACCTTGGGTACCTTTGTGGGTGGAAGATTCTAACCTAGTGTTTAATCCACACGCTTTCTTTCCCATGGAAATCTTAGAGGACTCTAGTGAAGAGGATTTTGATCCTTCTTCCATGGACCATCTTGAAGACTCACATGTCATAGACCTTGACGATAAAATGTATGAACCATAAAAAAAAGTCATGTCCCTCATTCCTTCAAATGATAATCTATCCAATGAATGCTTGTCCTTAATGCACCCCAAACTTATTGATTGGGATCTTTCCGAGCCAAACGACTTACTATACTTCCCAAATGACAATGCAATGGCCGTATACCTAAATGCGGTTGAACAAAATTCCTCCATCAATGAATTCACTCTGGACATGATGATAGGGGTAGGTTTTCAACCTCTCAATCCACAAAATGAAAAGAAGAAATTCAAAAAAATAAGAAGGTCTAGTGGTGAAAACCACCATGTGGCAGTGCTAGACCAAAAAAAAGTAAAAATAAAGGATGTTTCCAAAGGTAAAAACCCAACTGTGGCACCTAAGGAAGAGACATTGGACACCTTACTAGCACATGAAGATGAAAGATCACCTATACTTAGTGAACCCATAGAAAAGGTTAACATTGGTACCGAAGTGGATCCCAAATTTATTCACTTGGCAGCATCTTTGAGTCCCTTAGAGAGGAAAGAGTTCATCAAATTCTTTCAACCAAATAAAGTCAACTTTGCATGGTCATATGCTGACATGCCCAGATTGGATCCAAGTTTCATAATGCATCATTTGAATGTGAAACCCGAGGTTAAGCCCGTCAAGCATAAATTGAGAAAAATGCATCCACCTATAGCCCTTTTAGTCAAAGCAGAATTGGAAAAGTTACTCAAGGTGGGAGTCATAAGAATAATTGCATATGCAGAATGGATCTCCAACATTATACCAGTTACTAAACATGATAAATCCATAAGATTTTTCATATATTTTAGAGATTTAAACCTTGCTTTCCCAAATGATGACTTTCCATTACCTATCATTGATGCTATTGTGGATCTAACTGTTGGTCATTCTATGTTTTCACTTATGGATGGATTTAGTGGATATAATCAAATTCACATTGCACCTAAAGATCAAGAAAATACATCTTTTACATACCCATGGGGTAATTTTTGTTGGAATGTGATGCCCTTCGGTCTAAAAAATGCCGAAGCAACTTATCAAAGAGCAATGACTACCATTTTCCATGACATGATGCACACCTTCCTAGAAGACTATGTGGATGAAATTATAGGTAACTCACATGAAAGAAAAGATCACTTACCTATACTTGAAAATATTTTAACAAGGCTAGAACAATTCAAAGTGAGACTCAACCCAAAGAAGTGTACTTTTGGGGTACAATCTGGAAAACTCGTAGGGTACATTGTTTCTGCAAAAGGCATTGAAGTAGATCCTAGAAAATTACAAGCAATAATGGACATGAAAATTCCAAATAATATTATTCAAATGAGGTCACATCAAGGAAGAATTAAATCTATAAGGAGGTTCATCTCTCAATTTGTGGGAAAATTCCATTCATTTACAAGGTTGCTACATAAAGGCACCATCTTTACATGGGATGAGGAGTGTGATAAAGCCTTTACATTGTTGAAAACATACTTGATGAATCCACCCATCTTGATGTCACCTATTCAAGGAAAACCTTTATTACTCTATATATTAGCAATGGAAAAATATTTAGGAGTCTTATTGGCACAAGAGGATAATGATGGAAAAGAAAGAACTATCTACTACTTGAGTAGAACTTTGATCAAATATGAATTAAAATATAGCTTCATGGAAAGGACTTGTCTAGCAGTGGTATTTTCGTCTCAAAAGTTAAGACATTATATGTTGATTCATAAGGTGAAGCTAATAAGCCAAAATTTATCCATTGAAATATCTACTTAGAAAAACAACTCTAACAGGAAGGATTACAATATGGGTAAAGGTGCTTAGTGAGTTTGACATTTAGTATGTAGATAGGAAAGCAATCAAAGGTCAAGTTTTTGCAGATCAATTGGCCGAATATCCTTTAGAGTCTACAAATTCCATTCAAGTGGAGTTTCCTAATTCCGATATTGTTAATGTAGAAGCTAAGACATGGAATTTATACTTTGATGGATCTTACACCCAAAATGGTAGGGGGCAGGCATTCTTTTGATAACACCACAAGGTTACACGATCCCAAAATCTTACGAGTTATTGTTTCCTTATACAAACAACATTGCAGAGTATGAAGCTTTGGTCATAGGTATCAAGATGGCCTTGGAATGGAATTTCATAGAATTACAAGTCTATGGGGACTCTCAATTAGTCGTCAATAAAGTCAATAATGAATATAATACCAAGGATGAAAAATTGACGCCTTACAAGAAATTGGTCGATGACTAGAAAAAGTAATTTGCTTTGATTACTTTTGAACAAATCCCATGTGATAAGAATAGAGCAGTGGATGCAATGGCTACCTTGGCATATTTTCTTCAAATCCCCAATCAAAATCAAAGGTATGAGTTCTTTGTGGAAGAATTGGTTAAACTAGCATTTGACCTACCTGATACTCAAATTATTACCCTTTTGAATGGACATGACTCACCATGGTATGGACCCATTTATGCCTACCTAAAAGACCAAACCTTACCTATAAACCAAACCCATGCTCAAAAGAGAAATTTTATAAGACAAGTGGCTCATTATCCTATCCTTTCTGACACATTGTATCATAAGGGTCTTAACGAAACACTCCTTAGATGTATAGAGGAAGATGAATCAAAATTATCTTTAAAAGATGTCCGCGAGGGGATTTGTGGGTCACATTCGAGTGGTTTAAACCTAGCTAAGAAAATCCTACGCATGGGGTACTTTTGGAAAACCTTAGAAAGAGATGCTTGTCAGTTTGTAAAGGTTTGTGCAAAATATCAATACCATGGAGACATGATCCATGCACTAGCACAAGAAATACACCAATTTTTTATACCATGGTCATTCTACCAATGGGGTTTTTATTTGATTGGCATGATCTATCCACCTTCTTCAAATGGACATAAGCACATCCTCACCGCAATAGAGTACCTCACTAAATGAGTTGAGGTTGTCCCTTTAACAACTGCAATGGGGAAACAAATTTCAATGTCCATCCTTAATCATATCATTTGCAGATATGGCATTCCTCACACCATCATCACGGATAATTTAAAATAGTTTAAGAACAAGGATGTAGATGAACTTTGTGATAAATTCCATATTACTCATTACTCTTCATCCATTTACTATCCCCAAGGTAATGGACAAGTAGAAGCTACCAACAATAATATCCTTAAAATCCTCAAAAGATTGGTCGATAAGTCAGGTAGAGATTGGCACCTTCAAATCAATCCAACATTATGGGCCTGTAGAGCTAGTATTCGCACGCCGACAGGTGCTACACCTTTTTCATTAGTTTATGGGGCCAAAGTTGTTCTACCTTTAGAAGTTGAAATACCATCCCTAAGAGTGTCATTGCATGGATTAATTACAGATGAGGATTATAGAGTTGCCCGAATTCAACAATTGGAATTGTTGGAGGAACACCAAAATCAAGCTTATGATCATTTGAAAGTGTATCAGAATTGAATCTCACAGAAGTATAACAAGAATATTAAACCAAAAACCTTTCAAGTGGGAGATCTAGTATTGAGGAAGAATCAAAAAAATTAGGTTGATAGAGAAAAGAAAGGAAAGTGGGAAGTAAATTGGCTTGGTCCTTTTGTCATTGTTTCTTCTTTTGGAATGGGGAATTACAAATTAGCCATTTGTGATGGTGATGAATTGCAAGAACCCATCAATAGCATTCATCTCAAGAGGTTCCATACCTGATTATATGAAAGATTATCTGAGGAAAGAGTATCAGTTGAGAGTATCAGATGACTCATCATCACCTTTGTACATGAGAAAAAGTCAAAATACGAAAAAATGAGAAAAGATCAAAATACCAAAAAAAATCAAAAAGTTCAAAAGCCAAAAACATTGGAAAAGCAAAAAATCAGAAAAAGGAGAAAATTGAGCATGAAGAAATAAAAAAAATTTGGAAAATCTAAAAAAAAAGGAAAACATAAATAATCCCAAAAGGTGAAAACCTGGAAACAGGCACCTTTTGTCCTTAGGTCTTTCCTAGTCACATTTGTACATATTACATTTCATCATCACACTTGTCCATATCCTCATTGCATTCGTAATTTGTGCATAAGTCATAATAAAGTCTCAAAGCTACATTGTTGCATTCTGGGTCCCATTTTGCCCTAAGTTTCACATTGATCACGTTTATCACTTGGGGGCAATCATCATGAATTTTGTCACGAATGGATTGAAAAGTGCACAATTTTGGTCACACAACAGAAGAATATTTTCGGATTCAGAGAAGAGAGATAATTTTGGAACCTTTGATGGATATCATTGTTCAACCCTAAACAGTTTGATCCTACCAACACAATCCTTGAGTTTCATTGACTTATTTTATCAAGATTAAAAATTGACAAACCCTAAATGATCAGCATGTTTGGAATTCTTTTTGAAAATCTTGATACATTTCAAAACACTTGGAATTTTTGATGAGTTTTTCATTGAATTTTTTGAGTCATGTTCTTTTTAGCTAATCTATGATGTTCGAATAGATTGGAAATGAAAGAGACATGATGTTTTCTTAACTTCTATGTGACTATTTTGAGGAAGATTCTTTAACTTGTGTGAATTAGTCTAAGGACATGGTCATCAAAGAACCATCGAGGACATTCATATGGGAAGGAGGGTTAAACTTTGTTTTTTCACACACAAGGATACATTGGCTATTTAGATCTTCAATATCTTAATACCAACATCCACTTGCAACATTGAATCTAATTAAACCGGTATTCATACTCCCATTGTTGGTCTTTCAACTAGTGAGGGTTGTACTCAGTTTCATAGAAGGTTACCAAATGAGATGAAATTCATATTCATATCCTTATGGTCACAGTGGCACCAGTAAGGATTGTATCAACTCCTAGTTCCAAAATGCTCAATGATGAAAATATAACTCTGTTTGCATTTATTTTGCAAACCCTAAGGACAATTAGTTGCATTGAATTTTCATGTTAGATTAATTGCATTTTCATGTTAGCTTAATGGCCAATTTTTTTTAGCATGTTTCCAAGTTCAAGGGGGTTAATTAATGTGGGTGATACATTAATTCAATGGTTTCAAACCATCAATATGAGATTATCTTTTGCATTCATAGCATTAATCATTATTCAATATATATTCATATCAAGAGAAAAGAAAAGAAAAGAAACATTAATCATTAGTCATTTATCCAATCATCATTTAGGACTTGCATTTCATAAATTATGTTGCATACATCAAAATCCAAAAATATAGTTGCATTCCTTTTACCATTGCACTAAGTATTGCATCCATATCATTGCAATGCATTAAACCATACATCATGATAAAATCAGAAAATCATATAGAAATAAGTTGCATTAACATCATTTGCATCCATCTATCTATGTCCTACTCTAAGACATTGCATCCATAGCATAATAAAAGTAAGTGCATCATAGACATCATGTAGATATGCATATAAAGAAATCTCACATCAACATCAAAGGGGAAACAATGAAAGATCATCATAACTAAATGCCCATCATCAAATGTCTATAAAATATCTGTATATCCAAGATACATCAACAAAATGATCTATATATCAAGTCCTGATAAAAAATCCACATGATACATCAATACAATATCTGGATATCATAGATCTCTATCTATCTCATGACCCAGCAGGGGCACCTGATCCATCTCCCGCAATACTTGTACTTGAACCTCCTACACCATCGGGATCCCCATCACCTAATCTATCCTATATGGAATGTGGTTCCTGACTAGTGCTAGCACTGGTAGGTAACTGAGCTAAAGTAGCCAAAAACTACTCCAACATAGTCATAACATGATCCAACCAACTAGTAATTATCATCATCCCTACCTACAATCCTCAAACATCCTAAACTAATCTATCCACAATCAGAGGATCTAGAGGTTCCTGTGATGTTGGAGGGGCCTGAGGTACTTGTGGTGCTAAAGGAACTTGTGGTATCACCTATGTTGTACTACTTTGTGGGTCTACCTAAGGATCAACCTATCTCTGTGGAGATGGAGGTCTCTATGGATCCTATACCTGTAATGGAACCTGTAGAGGGACCTATCTGGAAAATTGAACCCATTTGTGTCTCTACCTAACCCACTCTACACCAACTCTACTAGGAGCCTATCTCTGGGGAGGTGCCTGTGCCTTCCCTCACCTCTGTTTTGGCTGACCAAATCCACCACCTTGTCTCCTAGCATGACCAGCCCGCATCCAAGGTCCTATAGTTCTATGTACCCTAGGAGCCCTAGGTTCTCTCTAAACCCTCTACTCTAAGGTCTCTTTCCACCTCCATCACCATAATCATCATTTTTGTCATCATCATCTGATATCTCATCAACATCAGGAATGGGCTCCGCTGGATATGTAAATCTGAGGAACCTATGCCGTGAGAACCACTCTCGATACTCAATGGACATACCTACATCAGCTACATATGGCATCATATCCCATCTGATATGCCCAAGCTATGCAATCTATGTATAGGCAAACTGATAATAAACCTAAGCTCCCCCAGATGGATCGCTCTGCCTATACCCTATCATAAAGTGCCATAACCTGGGGCATATCTTGTACTCGGCCATACTAACGAAGCACTCTCTCAAAGAAAAATCTCTCTATACATAGTGGTGATCGACCAATCATCCATCAAGGGGAAAACATATAAGGCAACTCATCATCATCCTCTCACCATCCCTCGCATCCTAAATACGGTCTCCATACGACTTGATCAATATCGTCAATAGTATGATGCCAAAACTCAGCCTTGCCCAGATGATGCTGGACAAGAATAACATCATACAAAATAACATATGGATAACCTTGGGCCCACACTCACATAGAGATAGGTATGCAGATAGGGATATGCTCCCAAGTCAACAGTTGTAATAGAACTGCACCTACTGAGATAGATGCGCCGCACCAGTATACAATCTCATGTAAAAAATGGTAAAGCTGGGGCAACACACATGATCCTTAGTTGAATCTCTGAGGATTTTCAATCAAGTCCTCCAATATATGGCCCCATCTGACTGCAAAGCCACAAACTCTCCTATGAGGAAGCAACAACCCTCTAATAACTACTCCTACTAATGCTGGAAATGTAGGAAATGAAGCAAACTGCGCCCAAGTAATGCAGTCATTATAAATGGTGTTGTCTCTAAACACCCATCTACATACACTACCATCATAAATTGAATCATAATATACCTGCTCTCCATGAGTTGGGATCTTCAGCAATCTGTACACATCCTCTGGCGTGATAGTCATCTTGCCGAGGGGTAGATGGAAAGTGTTATGGTCAAAGTATCATTGCTCTACCATAGATGTCAATAGACCTCATTTCAACTAAAACTAAGGGAGACCAAGGAGGAAACTGAGACCACATGTCTCGATTGTACGTCTCTCAGGAAGAGTCAACTCATCGACTAAATCAAATATCCAAGAAATTACACCCCATACTCGCAACTTACAGTAATATTCCTACATTTTGAAACAAATTTAATTATATTAGTTCTTTCTATTGATGGATCATTCTAAGTCAATCAATCACATTAAATTTATCCTTTCTCTATTTTGAGCACATCAACATATTGTTCCTAACCTCTAGATCTTGAGAAGGGATCAATTTGGCATCATTTTAATCAATCTTATTGGCATATCAAACATTCATCGATATGATTTTTTCTAATATCCTAAACACTAAGTGACATCATGGAATCACATTTTCTAGCTTGGAATCAATCAAGTCATCCAGATGTTCAATCAAAGGCAATCTATCCTATCTATCTCAAGTTTACTCAAAATTCTTTGTAGGTGGTACTGGACTAAGTGTACACGGATTTTTATCCCTGTGACATAAAACATCTCACATGTGGTTATTTAATCATTAGAGGTAGTGCTTTACAAATAATGTGGCCTTTCAAAGTCCTAAGAAGCTTTCAATTTTTTCTAGGCGACCTTGAAATTCTAGGGTTTCATAGGTGGCACCAAACTAATTGGGTTGCAAAATTTGACCTAGCTTCTACGCAATTGTGGATTTCTCCAATGTGGCTTTATAACATGCAAAGGTGGCTTTTAACTAACCTAGGTGGATTTTAAGGTTTCCTAAGTGACATTTTGCAAAAATCTATCTAAAAAGCATTCAAAACTTGCAATAAATGCATCATAAATGAGCAATAAATGCACTAGGAAGGGTAAAACCACTCACTAGAGGCCCGTAGTTAGGAGGTCTCTGATAATGGTGTGCTCTCTCAAACTGATGCTCTCATATGGGGACCACCATCGCTATCAATCATCACAGGATCAGAGAAAAATCTCAATAGTAAAAAGTGAAAATGAATAGTAAATTTGGGTTTTTCAACCAATTTAAGATATTTTACCCTAAATTTTGAATATTTTTGACCCAATTGGACTAAATTGCATATTTTTCACATTGGGGCATCTTTTGACATCTTTTTCCACATCATTATTTATTAGAAATGAAATCATCTTGGATCTAATCATCATCCATTTCATTAAATTTTAGACATCCAAACATCAAAATGTTTTCATTTCTGAGGAGGAATCATCATATCATCAAACTGGGATTCTACATCATATCTTACATCAAATCTAGGGCATTAAAATTTCAAACTTTAGTAGTGGGGTATTCTACATCAGGTTTCATGACATCAAGTTCTACATTAGGTCTCACATCAAGTTCTGCATCAGGTTCCACATCAAATTCTGCATCCGGTTTCACATCAGGATATCAATCAAATTATCAATATCAGGTTTTACATCAGTTAACCAATCAGATATTAGTATCAAATCAATTATTAGGACATTGAGTTTTCTTTGAATCAATGCACTTTACCCATGAATTCAAAGAGGGGCATTTGTAGACACCTAAAATTGACTAGGTGTTTCTTAGTAATCCAAATTTGCAAATCTCAGCCAATTGCCCTAAATCTCATCAAAATGCATCAAAATCATTCAAATGGATACTTATCAAGGAAATTGGACAAAATCAAACTAAAAATCAAAGGATTAATTAATAATGACATCAAATAATCAAATTCAAGCCTAATAGGGATTAATTAAAATTTTATAATTGATTTTAATCAATTAATTGTATAATTTTAAATCAAAAATCAAATCCAACCTATTCACCCTTACATGGATAATTTAATTAATTGATTGAATTAAATAAATCCTATTTTCTTTCAACACAATTTGATCAACGAATGAGAATTGAGTATTTTGTCTTCTTGTCCCACCCTTTGAGGACAACCATTTAAATGGTCCACCCATTTGAAACCATTTGAGGGATCAAACTCACCCAAGCATTAACACATGGTCAATTCACTCTACCCCCTACCCTTGGGAATTTTCTATAAATACAAGCCATTTCGTAAGCATAAGAGATCCTAGAAAATTTGAATGCATAGCATCATTATTATAGGAAATTTCTTAGCAATTGAGAGCATTTTGATCATTTTGAGAAGAAAATTGTTGATTTGAGAGCATAATCATGAGCATTTGAGTTGCAAAGCAAACACATCTTGAAAATTTGAGCTAGATTTAGGCATTTTGCATCAATTTTTCTGATTCTAGGATTGTCCTTGAGAGAGATTAAGGCTCAGATCTCTTTCAACAAAGCTTAGTTAGAGAACCATGAGATGTCATGGATTTAATTGCAATTATTAGGCTAAATTTTTATTTTATTTCCATAGAA
Source organism: Thuja plicata (assembly GCA_018584345.1). NCBI lineage: Eukaryota > Viridiplantae > Streptophyta > Pinopsida > Cupressales > Cupressaceae > Thuja > Thuja plicata. The sequence continues at coordinate 3,180,692 of MU223136.1, read as the reverse complement.
TTGTAGTTTTTAATCCTAATTTCATGAAGGTGTAATTTCTCACACACACATGATTTAATAATTGTTTTTTTAGAAAATAAAAACAAAAAGTTGAATAACAATATCTTTGTAAGACCCCAAAAGCTAAGGTCAATATTGGGTATCAGAGTCATCAGTAATACAAAATATTACAACAAAGTTTCATTCATAGGATATGATCAAAGGGTATTACCTTAAAATTCCCCTTCAAAGGAAAAAACTAGCCCAACCTACTTACCACAATCCCTGTTTAACCAACGCATATTTGTAATCTTAAATTGACCATTTGGATCAAAGTATGAAGCTAAAATTACATACATCACAACAAGGCACTGAATGGATAAAACACATGATTCTGTTCATTCAAGATATAGCACTATTATACAATGGAGAGAGCCAAGCTAGCATTATATAGAAAATAAATCCTCTACTATGTATGCCATACCATACAACTTTCATAATCCAAGAACTTCATAAAAGTCACACAAATTCACTTAAATTGCTTCTCACAAAAATTAAAGTGTTATTCATTCTAAGCTAAAACTTGCTACTAGGAACATCAACTTGGAACCCTTGTTTTAGGCTTTGAAATCCCCTTTTATAAGACAAGGGGTCCAATAAGATCCAAACTGGAAAAGACAAATATCTATTACAATCTTAAACCATACAACACACAGACCAGATGAAAACAAACAATACAGCTTTCAGCCATAACTGTTCCATCACAGTTCCTACTTGCACAGTTAAGAAGATTTTTGTATGCTTGAGAGGGAAGTAAAAATATTTCCATATAGGATATATTTATCCTATAACAAATTCAAGTATGCATCAACTGAATTAGATGGAAATAAGAATTGTATTGTTAGAAGAAACAAACAACAGAGACATGCCAATATAGCACAGTACATGGTTGTAATACAAGAGAAGTGAAGATGAAAGAGTCCTATTGAATATATTCTAAGGACACCCTCATATTTTTAAAATAATTCAAAAAGAGAGACCAAAGGACTCAACATCACCTCATCCTCTTCTCCACCCAAAAAACCAGTATATTTGAGTCAAAGGGTATAAAAAAGGCGAAGCTCGAATGGTTTGTGAGTTTGCAAGTCAGTCCTCCTTTTAATACCTCTTCAGAAACCCATTTCCATATTAATATATCTTTAGAAATGATTTATTGTTCCCATACAATCTATCCTAATACTCCTTCTACATCTGTATCCAGAGACACTTCTTATCCTTAATAATATCCATTTTCAGCAACTTATTGACAAATAGGTCATGAAATACTTGTATTTATAACTTCTAAATTGTTGTCCACCTGTGTAGAAGGTACTTTGAAAATTAACTCTCACTATCTGTAACCACAAGAATAAAGAAATGAGCAATCTGAGACATGTCACATTCCATTATAGTTTTACTGAAACACCATGATTCTCTGCAAATTCAAATTAGCTGAATATTTTTTGTTTCTCATGTAGGTCTTATCAAATTTGTATTTTAACAGGATTCCCTTGACATTGCTATCCATTTATGGAAGTTAGTCTTGATATCCATTTCAAGAAACCTTTCTTTAAACAACATACAGTCCATAGCTAAAAAATATTAATAAATTTTGTCAAAAATTCTTTGACTGTCATACGACCATTCTTGCTACATGAAAAAATATGAAAATTCTGTCGATCCATTCATTTTTCATCTATTCTCTAGGATTTTTCTTGATTTATCTTATCCTTTATAATCATGGACACATATCAAGTTGCTACACTTTGTAATCATCTTTCCTAACTATAGCTTAACCCTATGACAATGTTGTTTGAAATTTTCTGTTGGTCTACCAAGCATCATTTTTTGCACCACATCGTTATTTAATTAGATTCCATATGGCATTCTCTGATTCATCGGGATCCATGCCACATCACCGATCTATCTAGCCAACCCCCTCTACATGTCCCCTTAGCACGATCATGTGAAGATTTATTTTCTTGTGACCTAGATTGCGTGATCATGTTAGAACTGCCACCCATCATTATGTCCACCTACTTGGATTGCAACCTGACTAGCCTTGACTGCCACACATCAATACCTAATTTTTTGTCCTTTGACCATGGTCCCACAAAAATTATCTTTCCTCACCACCAGCTGGCAGCCACTAACCACCAACCACTTAACCCTTCTGGCAAAAAAACCACACACCTTTAAGGCACTTAACATATATACATGTGGATATAAAAACATTAATTTTATCCCCCGCATTATGAATGTGGGATAAATGGCCTTAAGCATTTCCATACAAAACTCACAGAAAAGGGCCATTGATTCATTGGTATAGTTCCACCAAATCTGATCATGCAAGGAAAACCCCTAGACAATCAAAACCCTTTATTTCAAACCTTTTAAATACTTGAATCTGATATGAAACCACAAAATCCCTCTAAAACACTCAAAATCTATCATGAAAGATGGTTCAAGCTCTTCAAAAAGTTTAAAATAGTACCCTTACAAATGAGAGAACCAAAACTTGGCTTTCCTAAGACTCAACGAGGTAAAGATTCCATATTTTTATTGTTGTAGATAGTTTTTATAAAATGTCACATTTCATTCCTTGTAAGAAGACATCAGATGCTTTTTGTTAGGGTTTGACAGAACCGGAACAATATAAGAATAAACAGTTATATGCAGAAATAATAGAAGAAAGAAACTAAACATAGATAACACATAGATTTAACGTGGTTCACCCAAAACCTGGGCTACATCCACCTACATAGCCATCCAACCTTTCTTATTATCCAGAAAAAATATACACCACAATACAATGCATTATACATCTCAAATGCTTATAACATACGTTTTAGGGAAACCTCTAAAATCAACCATTTTAGGGTTTTACAATGTCGGTCTTCTTTTTCCCGAAAAAGCAAATCTCAACATGGGGCCACAATATCAACATCTACTACATGATCAATCACCAAAATATCAACAATCTCCCACTTGGAGACTAATCAGGCTCCACACCAATTAATCTCCCACTTGGAGGCTAGAACCAGATGACAAAGTAGTAGATGCAACTCCCACTAGATAAAAGACCTTGCTGTGTATTAACCCCACAATCATTAGTCAAGAAGCCCAATAGAAGCTGAGCAAGAAACCAACTTCTCCTTGGGGACTGCCTTCATGAACATGTCTGCAGGATTGTCACTTGTGTGAATCTTTTCAAGCCGTAATTGGCCATCCTCCAAAACAGACCTTATGAAATGGTACCTAAGCTG
>MU223136.1:3139758-3174123 GCA_018584345.1 Thuja plicata | reverse complement strand
ACGGTATTAAATTCATTTAAATGATTCGATACAGATCCTCCCTCACCCATTTTCATATTAAACAAATGCTTCATAAGAAATACCTTATTCGAAGCTGAGGGTTTCTCGTATAACTTAGCCAATGTCTGCATCAGCTCTATGGTCATTTTTGCCTTTGATATGTTGAATGTTACAGACGGTGCAAGGCACAATCGAATAGATCCCAGTGCCTTCCTATCCAAAACCTCCCAGTCCTCTACTGACATAGTTCCTTGTTTCTTGGTTTTTCCTTCTAATGGCTTCCACAGGTCCTTTTGATACAAATAATCTTCCATCTGCATTTTCCACAACTGAAAATTCTGGCCATTGAATTTTTCAATCTTGAATTTTGAATCCTCCATTGCTCCCACTCAAATTTGAAAGTCCTGTCAATCTATAGCAACAAACCTCGCTCTGATACCAATTGTTAGGGTTTGACAGAACTGGAACAATATAAGAATAAATAGTTATATACAGAAATAATAGAAGAAAGAAACTAAACGCAGATAACACATAGATTTAACGTGGTTCACCCAAAACCTGGGCTACATCCACCTACACAGTCGTCCAACCTTTCTTATTATCCAGCAAAAACATACACCAGAATACAATGCATTATACATCTCAAACGCTTATAACATGTGTTTTAGGGCAACCTCTAAAATCAACCATTTTAGGGTTTTACAATGTCGGTCTTCTTTTTCCCGAAAAAGCAAATCTCTTTCCCGAAAAAAGCACCAAAAAATTTACTTCATGATATCAGACATGGGGCCACAATATCAACATCTACTACGTGATCAGTCACCAAAATATCAACACTTTTCATGTAGTTGAGTTGCATGGGTTACCTAAGAGTGTTGTTTCTGACCAAGATAGTTATTTTGTGGGTTATTTTTGAAAGACACTTTGGAAGAAGATGGGTATTGATTTGAAGTTTAGTTCTACATTTCATCCTTAGATAGATGGAAAAGCCAAATTTGTGAACATAAGCTTGGGTAATTTGTTAAGATGTTTAGTCAGTGATAAGCTTAGAAGTTGGGATTTGGTTTAAGCACAAGTAGAGTTTGCATATAATAATTATGTTAATAGGAGTACATGAAAAACACCATTTTAAGTTGTCATAGGTATGAATCCTAAGGGAATATTAGACTTGAATGATCTTGGTTCAGGAGAGAAGAGAAGTGTTGAAGCAGAGGGTTATGTTGAATGCATGAAGACTTTGCATGATGAAGTGAAACTTAATTTGGAAAATAGTAATCAAACATACAAGGATACTACTGCTAAGTCTAGGAGAAACAAAATTTTAGGTTGGTGATGAATTCATGATTCATTTTAAGAAAGGAATATTTATTGTTAGTTCTTATAGTAAGATAAAGATGAAGAAGTTTGGACCTTTTAAGATACTAAATATAATTGATAGTGATAATGCTTATGAGGTTCATTTACAAGTTGACATGGACATATCCCCTATATTCAATATTGAAGATTTGTACAAGTATCATGAGTCTAATGATTAATTGTACATGAAGAAATAATATCCTATGAAGAAGGTAGAATTGATTGAAGATATCTTGAATAAGAGAGTTGGAAAAAGTACAAGAGGAAGTAATTATATGGAATATTTAGTGATGAGAAAGGATAGACCAGCTGAATATTCTACATGGATTTCTCTATCTGAGATGGATCTGATTGTTTTTTCTCAGGTAACACATCAGTTCTAATTTAGAAGAATTAGTTTTAATTAGCACAGGTATCTAATGCAAGAGCATCTTGGGTTTATGAGATATCTGGTATTATGTCCTTTCTATAGAAATTTTCTTTTCCACTTGGTAGAGTTTAGTTGTAGTCACAATCCCATTTGAGTTAGTGGTTGCACTCATAGTTTCTTATTCTGGTACGTTCCTAGATCATTCTCATATTATCACATCTCCTTATGTTGACTGAGCATGAATATTTCCTTCTCCTTTTAGTCATGGGTAACATGTTCATGATCAGTGAGGATCTTCTACAGATTTGTGTTGCACTCAATATTATTGGATTATTATTCATTGTGATCTTAGTACGTGGTTATTTATTCCTTGGAAGATTGTTCCCTATGATCGCTCTTGTTTATTTTACCCATTATGGATTGTTGACATGTTTTGGTTATGACCTATATTTTTAATACATTTCCTTCTTGGGGAATGTAACTTCTGGCTAACCTGTTGTGCAAATTTCTTTATATAGAGTCAGTAGATCATGTAGAAAAGAGGAGGCGAGTTAGGATCATCAATGAGAAACTTAGCATGAAAATTGAGATCATATTTTCTTATAGTAATCGGCTATAACTAGGAATGCCTCACACCCCAACATGTACTTGGTTATTTGATGAATATATCTTTGGATGTTGTAGTTTCTATGAATATTTCTATTGTTTATTACTAGCTACGAGTTTGGGTATCTCTTTTGGGCATTCTCCTATTTCGGCACTGCATCAAAATGTTGGTCTTAAGAATACTTTCCACTTGTCACCTACCTTGGTTGGTTTAAATAGCTCCAAATCTTATAGAATGTCCTAAAAGCCTCTTTTCATTCCTTTGTTCCCTTTTAAATTGATTTTCTTTCTTCAATCAATCTCTCTAGAAAAAACCCCTAGTTTTTACCCTCTTGGTTCTTGTGGACAAAATCTCTTGTATTATCTTGGCTCTCAATGATTTCTCTTGGACTCACTTACTACAACAACAATATTCATTGCTCTCTTGGATTCTCAATCATATTTGATAATATATTTATATCTCTCCCATATCTTTGACCATCTTGGGATTTATCACATCCTTATCTATCAATATAATTTTATCTCATGCAATATGGGTTTCATCCACTAAGAGAGGTTTGTTTCTATTTTTATATCTCACATACTAGGGGTTTTCCTCAACTTATTATGGTTTTTTTCTACTACATTATCATTCATTTATCTATCTGTATAATTTTCAATCTATCTATTTGAATGTTATGGAGGTGGAAACACCAAAATAGGAACTTGACTAACACACATGTCCAGACAACCCCCCCAAAAATACATCTCTTGTATGTATGCAACTTCATTGGAGGCATTCATCTGCATGGAGGTTTTATTGTATTTATTTATCTTATTTATTTTTACCTCTGTTACATATTTTACTTTTTATTATATTTCTATTTATTTTTTATGCAAGTTATCCAAAGTAAAAAATTGTGGTTTCTATGAGATTTTGAGTTTTTTTAAAAAAAAATTGGTATGTACAGGACTACAACACATTATGTAGAAATCTACACATCATGTTGGTATCCTTATTCTTAGATGTTGATTGAAGACTCTCTGGCACCTGGTCTTCTCATTTTTGCAAGAAAAATACTTATCTTCTTTATCTATAAATAGATATCTTCACTAGTTTATCTAGTTTGATAGTATTTGAATGGGTGTTGTGAAAATGAATCTCAAAGAAACATAGTTCCTATTTTGTAAGGTTATATTTAATCCTCTACAACATGTAATAGCAACAATGATAAAATATGTTAATAACAGTATTCAATGAGAGCAGGGAAATAGTGATGTAATGTAAAATTAGTGGATGAAAGGGTCAAAAGTGGTATTTCAGTACCAAGGAGCAATTGTGAAAGGCTCCATAAGAATTTATTAGTATATATCATAGTTATAATAAGGAATTTTTATGATCAACCAATGATACCACTGATCCATCAAGGGGATAAGTTTGAATTTCAAATTTTCAAATATTTTCATCAATGTGCCATACAAATTCAAAAAGAGGTGGAAAAATAGGAGTAAAATGTGTAGACTTTTAGTCTGCATTAAAGCAAGAGAGATTTTCAATTTTAAAAGAGGAGTTTCTATCACAACTAATTTTATCTTCATTTTAAGGAAATAGGATTAGTCAAGTACATGATTCAAAGAAGAGTTTTAGTTGACTTGGGGCCAACTCATCATCGCTTGGCATTCAAGAATCTAGTCACTTCAAGGTAGGATATTTAACTAACACATAAATTATATGTTGACCAAAGGTCAAAAATTAGGAGCATTTTTCAATATATTTTAATTTTACACTTCTTTATCACATAGTTCTTGTTCACTTCTAGTAAAGACAGTTGAGATGAGTACTTTTAACTCATTTTTTTCAGATTTTTTCAAAGCATTGTAATGAGTTTTCCTTTCTAATTTTAATGAAAAGTAGAAATTTTTCCTTCTAAATCATTTTTTTAATGAATGAACTAAAGATAGTTATTATATTTTATCTTCAATCATGTTCTTTCCTTGTTCATTTCAAGTAATGTAGAAAATGAAATTGTGCAATTAATACAAGTTGTATGTTATGTATCACTTTTATGTTAGCATTTTGTAGTTGTGAAACTTAGTTTCTTTTAGAAAAAATATTGAAAGCAGTGCCTCCATATAAAGTCTTTATGTGTTGAATACTATAGGCTCAATTGTGAAGATCAGAGTTTGTGTTAAATTAGATTGTAAATCAAATTTTAGGTTTCAGATTGAAATCTTGTTGCATCACCTCCTAGAGTTAGTATCATTTCATTTTCAAAGTAATATTTGTCCCTTTTACTTATCAAGAGTTAGTATTATGTGATTCATCGGGGGTAACCATCCCTCTTAGTTCACTCCATCTTATAGGAAACCCATAGGCCTAGTAGTATTTCCATGTTTCACTAAATGGTTTAAATGGGTTCAAAAAGGGTGCACATTCTAGTGAAAACATGGATTTCAATATAAATTTGGTGTGCATGTGTATGTGTTTTCATTTAAATATATTTCATTGGATATGCTTATTTAGTTTAAATTTAATTTATAAGGATATATGATAGAATAAGTTGAGTTTATTTGTACATGTTGATTCAACCCCTCGGATCTAGAAGTGATCAAGATAGGGATTAGCATATACCTATTTATCCTGGAGAAATCGTACTACAATATGAACGTGATGTAAAATTTCATCCCATCTCATTTTATAAATTAATATATCATCAAACAACACTAATACTAAATTCCTTAAAAAATTGTTGAAGATGGAGTTCACTAAAAATTTAAATATAGATGTTGCATCACCAAACACTCATAATGGCCCTCATGAGTCCTAAATGTTGTCTTGGAAATATGTTATTTAACTTGAATTTGGTGATAGCCACATCTCTTATTTAAATTTGTAAGAAATATAGCTCAATTTGATTTATCGAATAAATTATCAATGTCTCGAATATGAATCTTATCTTTGATAGTGTACATGTTGAGAACTCAATACTCTTGAAACATGTCATGTATCATACTTTTTATGCACTAGTGTTATGACATGATCGTGATTTCTCTTAGGGGGATTCCTTTAGGAATCTCTCCAAACAATATTGATCAACATTTTTTTTTAGATATAGATTTAAATTTTATTGATAGGTTTGAAATGAACATAATTGGGCCACAAATCCATCAGCTCCTTTCTTTAGTAACTCTTTAATTTGATGAGATATTACCATTTATGATGTAGAGTTGCATTGCAAGAAGCCACTTAGATGGGCCCAAGTCTCAATTTGTGAAATTTGGTCACCTCACAAAATCTACCCTCTCTAAACTCCTCAATAGGTCGAATGTAAACTTTCCAAATCACCTTCCCACTCTTCCAAATCTCCTTTTCCTTTGAATATGATGCAAGGAGGGGTAGTAGATGGGTCCGGAGGCTCACCCAACTACAAAACTAGCTTCCAGACACAATGCAAAAGCCAAACAACACAGTGAGAGAAGAAAACACAATGATCCTTTATATTAACTTGATCAAAATAATTACATGCCAAGATGTAAGTCCTTCCTGGTTTCGGCCATATATTCAATGAATTAAAATAAGATCTTCATCCAACAAAGATCACAGACCTTCAATCTCAATATCTAAACATTTTCTTTCTTTCTCTAAGAATGATACTTAAACTAAGAACATACACCCAAATATATACAAGAGTCCACCACAAGAGGTCGGTGCTCAAATCCATAAGAGAGACCAAGATTTAGGTCTACACATATCCCAATGAGAGATCCAAAATAAATTCAGCAACAGAAATTAAATGAAGAAGTTGGCCATTAGATCCAACTTCCCAAATAAGCATCTCAGGCAGATGAACACCAAAAATCAGCAACCATCGGTAAAGCATACCCGAGCATCAGAAAACTCGTTGCTAAGGACATCCCCAAAACCTATCGGTAAAGAAAGACTGAAAAAAAGAAGACAAACATGCCCAAGAAATAGAACCAGAGCAACAAAGACAATCATGCCTAAACAACAGAGCTTGAGCGACAGAGAAAAAACTAAAGAACTAAAGAAAACATCTTTTTCGTTGTGCAGGATTGCCAATGACCCAAGATGCTCTTGCATCAAATACCTGGGGTTACAAGAAATGATTCTCTAAATCATGTGTTAGGTCCAACCTGAAATGAATCCAACTTAGACTGAGAAATCCAAGATGAGTCCTTGATCGGTCTGTTCTTCCACTTTACTAGATACTCCATGTATTCTTTTCCTCTTGTACTTCTGTCAATTCTCTGTTTCAAAATATTTTCAACTTCCTCTATCTGCTTCTTAAGATAATCAATTGGTAGTGTCACTTCTTCATCAGGTTCATGATATTAATACAAGTGTGAAATATTGAATATAGGTGATATATCCATGTCATCAGGTAATTCAACTTCATAAGCATTTCCACTATCAAATCTTTTTAGTATTTGGCAAGGACCAATTTTCTTCATCTTCACTTTACCATATGTTGCAATAGGAAATCTTCCTTTCCTTAGATGAACCATCACTGCATCGCCAACTTCAAATGTTTTATGTCTTCTTGATCTATCTTCACTATCTTTGTATTTCTGATCACTTTTATCCAGCTTCTGTTTCACATCTTCATGCAATGTCTTCATAAATTCTACAAATTCTTCTTCTTCAATAATTCTTTTGTCTTCACCAACAATATCTCTCAAATCTGATATACCTCTCGGTTGTGTGCCATGAACAATCTCAAAAGGTTTTTTTTCTAGTACTTTTGTTTACTAAACTATTGTAAACAAATTTTGCTTGTGGCAACATCAAATCCCAATTGCCTGGTGTGTCTCCAACTAAGAATCTCAACTAATTACCCAAAATTTAGTTTACAACCTCTATTTTCCCATCAGTATCTAGATGAAATATAGAACTAAACATCAACTCAGTATCCAACTTTTTCCAAATTATTCTCCAAAATAGCTAACAAACTTACTATCTCGGTCAGAAATGATACTCCTAGGTAATCCATGCAATCTGAAAATCTCTTTAAAGAAAAGATCTTCTCTGTGTACAACATTAGATGTTTTCTAACATGGTATGAAATGTGTCATCTTAGATAATCTATCCACAAAACAAATATAGAATCATTACCTCTTGTTGTCCTAGGTAAACCAAGAACAAAATCCATGCTGATATCACTCCAAGGTTTCTCAAGAATAGTAATTGGTGTATAAAAACCAGTATTCTGACTCACTCCTTTTGCAACTTGACAAACTCCACAACTTCCTACAAATTTCTGAACATCCTTATACAACTGAGGCCAAAAATACCCCTCCTTCAGCAAACTCAATGTTTTATCAATACCAAAGTGTCCATCCAATCTACTACTATGTTTCTCCTTAATCAAATTAGTTCTCATTGATCCTCTCAGTATACACAACTGAATACCTTTCAACAATATATCTTCCTGAATGAAATAGTTTTCATACTTATTTGATTGGTTTGAAATAGGTCCTCTGCACACTCTCCACTGCTCTGAAAAATCAGGATCACTTTCATACAAATTCTTCATGTCATCAAAACAAAGAACTTCAATTCTCATTTCAGCCAACAAATATATTTTTCTACTCAATTTATCAACAACTCTATAAGAAACTCCACTCTTATACTTAATCACAAATGTAAATCTCTACAAATACTCTACCCATTTCATATGTCTCTGATTCAACTTATTTTTACTATCCAGATATTGTAAAGCCTTATGATCAATATACAATACAAAATATTTTGGCATCAAATAATGTCTCCACTTCTTCATAGCTTGCATGATATCATAGAACTCTTAATCATAGATAAAATATTTCCTTTTTGAATCATTCAACTTTACACTAAAGAAAGCAACAGGTTTACCTTCTTGAGTCAATCCAGTTCCAACTGCACTTCCACTTAAATCACATTCAACTTGAAATACCTTATTGAAATCACGTAAGGCTAACATAGGTAATTCAACAACCTTCAGCTTTAAAGCTTAAAAACTCTTATCAGCTCCATGTGTCAATTTGAATTCTCTTTTGTCTCCTCTCATTGTCTTATTCATAGCATTACAAATAGAACTAAAATTTCTAATAATATTCCTCTAAAAACTTGCCAATCCATGAAATGATCTTACCTTAGTGACATTTTTAGGTGTAATCCAACTCACTATAGCTTCAACCTTTTTTGGACCCATCTTTAAACCATCAGCTGAAATCACAATACCCAAATACACAAGTTCTTCTTTCATGAAGGAACATTTCTTCAGATTTGTCAGCAAATTTTCTTCTTTTAATCTTTGCAACACTTTCCTTATATGCATCAAATTCTCTTCTCTAGTGTTACTGAATATCATAATATCATCTAAGTATACAATCACACACTTATTCAAGAATTTCTTCAGAACTTCATTCATTAATCTCACAAATGTGCTCGGTGCATTAGTTAAACCAAAGGGCATAACCAACCACTCATACAAACCTTCCTTTGTCTTGAAAGAAGTATTCCATTCATCACCTTCTCTAATTCTGATCTGATGATATCCACTTTTCAAATAATTTTTGGTAAAATATCTTACTCCACTCAAAAAATCCATGATATCATCCATTCTCGGTATAGGAAACCTATACTTCACTGTGATCTTATTGATTGATCTGGAATCAGTGCACATTCTCCATTCTCCATTCTTCTTAGGTGCAAACATAGCAGGTACTACACATAGACTCAAAATTTCTTGGATCAAGCCTTTGTTTAAAAATTCATGAACTTGTAGGTTAAGCTCTTCATTCTCGGTCGTTGTTAACCGATGTGGTGCTTTTTTTGGTAAACTAGCTCCCAAAATCATATCCATACAATGATAGATATATCTCATTGGTGGAAAATCATCAGGTACAATATCTGAAATTATCTCCTTGTACTCATTTAGTAACTTTCCAACTTCTACAGGAATGTCATCTTCTATATTCTTACTTGGTATGTTAGGAACTAAAGCATAACATATATCATTTCTTTTCAAATCTTTAAAAAACATTCTACCTTCGATCAGAAAAAATTTCACAGATGTACATATGTCACCAATAGATTCTTCAATAAAAGGTAACAAAACTTTCTTCTTACCATCAACTCAAATAGAGTATCTATTCAATATTTCATCATGTATAGCATGTCTATCATATTTCAAAGTTCTACCCAACAAAATATGGCAACAATCCATAGGTATCATATCACACAACACCTTATCATATACTTTCCAATTTTCAGATTCACTAAACATTGTTCACTCGCCATTAATGTATGATCATCCTTGATCCATGAGATTTGATAGGGCTTTGGAGGTTTCATCCTCTCCAACTGCAAATTTGAAACAATTTCCTTAGATTCTAGATTCTCCAAGCTTCCACTATCAACAATCACTTTCCAAACTTTGTCTGCAACTCTACATCTGGTCTTGAACAAAATTTTCTTGATCAAATCTTGCTTATCCTTTTCACTCCATAGTATCCTTCAGATCATGAAATTTCCTTCCTTTTCAGCTTCATTTAGTGACTCCTCTTGCACTAATGCATTTCTGCTACTACTGCCTTTCTTTCTTGTATGTGTACATTCAAAATATTTATGTCCTTCTTCACCACAATTGTAACAGGTAACTTGGAATATTTTTCTATTATAACCACCTCTGTAATAATTACCTCTTCCTCAGTATAAATTTCCACCTTTCCATTCAGTCTTTCCTTTGTCTTGAGATATGTCTAAATTTGACTTGTCTGGTTGAGACAAACTACTCTCACCATGAGATCTACCTCTTCCTCTAGGGAATCTACCTCCTCTACCTCTTTGTGTTTGTTCATATCTTCTGTTCAACTTTTCAACTTTTAGGAAAAATTGGTATGCCTCCTCAATGCTTTCCATCTTGACCAGACTGATCTCATCTTGTATGTAACCTCTCAAGCCATTCAGGTATCTTGCAACTCTCTCCACTTCATCCTCAACATGTCCAGATCTGATGTCCAATCTATAGAATTCTTCATTATAGTCTTTTACTAATTTTTCTTTCTGCTTCAGACTTTGCATTCATCAGATTAGGTTTAATCTGATAATCACAAGGTAGAAACTTTCCTTTCAATTTTTTTACCATCTTGTCCCTTACCTTGATTTTTTCTTTACCTTTCTTCTTATGATCCAATTGGAGATGTTCCCACCATAGGGATGCATGAAATTTCAATTTTGTGCTTCAAATTTTTACCTTCTTATCCTCTGCTACACTCTCATATTCAAAATACTTTTCCATCTCTGTTATCAATTCAATCAATTCATCAAAATCCAATTTTTTACTATACTCGGGAGGATTAAACTGAGGTGTGGATTTCAAAATTTTCAAAGCTCTTAGGAATCACTCTTCTTCTTGATTTATCATAGGTGTAGGTGCAGCTTCACCTTGAAAATCTTCAATTTCATCAGCACTAACATCATCAATATGTCTTCCTCTATGTTGGGCCATCTCAACAGCTTCCAATACAACATCCATCTGTCTAAGCATATTAGCTAGAACTTGATCTGCATTTCATCTCTAAAGAACCATCTTGAATCCCTCTGCAATTGTAGGTTAAATCATAATCAGCTACCCAACAAAAATACCAACTAGGGTTAGGGTTTCAAGAAGGAACTTAGATCTCACCACACTCTGATACCACATGATGTAAGGAGGGGTAGTAGATGGGGCCGTAGGCTCACCCAACTACCAAACCAACTTGCAGACACAATGTAGAAGCCAAACAACATAGTAAGAGAAGAAAACACAAAGATCCTTTATATTAACTTGATAAGAATAATTACATGCTGGACTGTAAGGCCTTCCCAGTTTCAGCCATAAATTCAATGAATTACAATAAGATATTCATCGAACAAAAATCACACACCTTTGATCTCAATATCTAAACTTTTTCTTTCTTTCTCTAAGAATGATACTTAAACTAAGAACATACAACCAAATATATATAATATTCCACTACAAGAGGTTGACACTCAAATCCATAAGAGAGAACCAGATTTAGGTACACCCAGATCCCAATGAGAGATCCCAAATAAATTCACCAACAAAAATTAAATGAAGAAGTCGGCCATCAGATCCAACTTCCTAAATAAGAATCTCGGGCAGATGAACAGTGAAAATTAGAAACCATCAGTAAAGCATACCCGAGCATCATAAAACCTGTCAGTAAGGACATCACTGAAACTCATCAGTAAATCATGACTGAGAAATAGAACACAAACATGCCCGAGCAACAAAACCTGAGTGATAGAGACAAGCATGCCTGAGTAGCAGAACCCGAGTGAGAGAGAACAAACTAAATAACTAAAGCAAACATATTTTTGGTTGTGTAGAATTTCAAATGACCCAAGATGGTCCTACATCAGAATACTAAATTCAATTTGTCTTCAATTTGGACTTTAGGGATCTTTTCCCCAAATTGGACCAAAATAGAGAAACCTTCACCAGTGGTTTCAAAAATCTTTCCCAATGGTGGAAAAACCTTACTTAGGCCTAGGGTAAATGAAATCACAAAACCAATTTATTCCCAAACCCTCACAACCCTAGGATCAATGACTATCCTAGAATCCCTTGTAGCCTTTTCTAGGTGGTTTTCCTTGGATAACTTTTGATTTTGAAATGGGACTATTAGAGATTTTTCTTGTATAGCCTCTATTAAGAATCAATTCTTGACTCGATGATTCCAAATAATTGATTCAAACAAGGAAAATTCTAATTGATGAGGATTTGATCCTCCTTCTTTGATCTCCATAGACTTAGATGGGTGTACCTTTCACAATTTATTGTTTCTCATTAAATTTAATAGTGGATCAAGGATTTCCACTTATTTTCTCCTATCTTTTACTGCAACAATTGGTAAAACAATCTACAAATGATAATAACCAAACTTACACAGAGCTTCACAAGCTAGATGATGAACTTGACAAGAGAAAATACCAGTGAAATAAAGATTCTCATTCTTCTTGTGTTCAAATTCTAAACTCAGCAAAGCTAAACTAATGATTCACTCTTCAAGGAATCAACAAGATTACTTGTATTCTTTAAATACAAATGATAGAAATCTATGTTCATCAGCACAAACTTAAATTTTTTTTTAGATTTTAATGTTGATGATGATAACTACTACTCAAATCTAGACCAGTGCCTAATCCAGGGCAAAGAGTCAATCAAAATATACACTCACAGAACTTTATTAATGAAAACACACATGAAACTCAGATGAAGTTCCTTAAAACCCATCTTCTCATTCCCATACCCATGAATAAAATTATTTTACTAATATTTAGCCCTCTGAAACTAATTTTAATAATTACTCTCTCCTTGAAAGAAACTCAAAAACAATCACACAATTACCTTATATTCAGTGTATCTAAAAATGCCTCACAAATTTAATACACAAGAACTTAAACACAAATACATGAAGACATCATAGATATGAAACATAAAATTCCATTTTATTTTATTAAGATACTTTTTTTCAATACATTAAGAATGACAAAAAGCTTAAAAACCAGATAAAATTTAGAAATCTTCCTCCTAGTTGTGAATTCACCATCCTTTACAAAGCATTACAACTTGATATATATAGTATGCACTAGCCAGCTTGGAATCTTGAAAGAGACATGATGAAAAAAGCTTCAAATAGCTAGGAAAAGTAAAAATTTCTAAAAGACAAAAAGGTAATTACAATTTCAGTCAGTGGAAGAAATAAACTTGAGTAGCGGATATGCAATCATTCCAAATCTTTTGCAGTTGGCACCTTTGTTCGCGGATATTTAGGGTAACCTTTGAAAGTGGTTGTGAGACCTAGTGATTGCCAATACAAGATAAATTACACTATTCTTGATGATGATTACCCTCCCTATTCTCATTGGTCAGGTGCCAAGTGCCAATCACTCCTCATCTATCACATCCAGATCAATTGTTGTTGGCTTTTTCTTGTTGGTCTTGGTGTTGTTGTCTCAAAGTGTTACATCATCCTCTATTGGCCAACTGAAGCTTTTAATACTCTATAACTGCTTCATCTATCTTTCCCATCTAGCATCAGTAATAGCCTTCACATTTGTAACAAACTTGACAAAGTCTATTTCATCTTTAAATGCTTCATCTAAGGATTTATTAAAACTTTCTGTGTCTAGGACATTTCCCTCTATTAGGAAAGCCTCTTTCTTAGGAGGCAAGGTGTCAAAATCTCCTCTCCATTCCTCAACACCCTTAGTCTCATCATTTTAATTTTTGATAGGAAGGATAAACCTATTTAAATTAGGACCAAACATGCTTATCCTTTCTTGGATTTGATTTTATTTTCCTTTGAAAAAGGACAGAGATGTTCCAATTTTCTCTATCATCTCCCCCACTTGACACACTAATTCAAGAAGATTTGTCCTATGGGGTTGCAGTGCCTCTAGCCTCTCAAACAAGGATGCATTTCCTCACCAAACACTGAACAGTGGTTCTATAGTTTCCACTTATCCTTTTACATCCTTTCCTAGATCAGGCAACTTAATATTTGCCTTGTGCACTATATCCAACTTGTCATTCAGAATATCTATTCTATGTTACAAGATGCTTATCAATGCAGAGAGGGGAACCTCATTCCTGTCCTTTTCTACTTTATTTGTATCCTATGGAAGGTCCTCAGTGACATCACTTTATATAGATGTAAATTCTTTGGTTGGAGGAGGAAGAGCTTTGGGCGCCTCTTCCAAATTCTTATTTGGAGATTCTACCTTCCCTTGTAATGCCTTGATCTACATCAAGCACTTCTCTCTATCTTTTTTCCACAACAATTGACTCATCAAAGAGCCTTCCATACCTTGCTTACAATTGCTCTATTTTTCCCTCATTTAGGCGGGAAAAGTGAGTAACAACTTGGGATATTTCCAGGTCAGAGGTGTTATGGACAGTGTAAATAATATTGTCCCCATCCATATTTTCTTCTACACTAAATAGGGATGGATTTTGTGTCCTTCGATCCAAGCACCACATAGCTAGAGTTTGGGATCTTGGATCATATCCACAACCTCTTATCATTTCCCATATTTGGGTCTTAGAAGAAAATTTATCCTCTGGTTGCTTCTTGATATGATCAATGATGAATGTCAAGGCTAAATCCCATCTAGGCACAAGAAATATTCCACTCGACTTTACCAATTTCCTAGCCTCCTCTTGTGTGATGGTCTCAGATTTAGGGTCATAGGATTTCAAAGCCTACAGGGCTTCATCCCCCAAGGTACCACCTTTTTTTATCTGCAACTAAGATCCAACCTCTTGTTTCTTTCTCCAAATAAGAAATTTCTTGAGCTCATTAGTTTTAAAGAAATCGTCATCATTCATAAACTCTTCTTGATAGAACTCTCTTTCATCCTTGCATAATTTGAGGAGAAATTCCACCTCTTCTTAGATCTCTCTCTTCTTTTTCTTTCCCTCTCTAATAGTTTTTTTTAATTAGTGATGATACTACCTATCACTGGTGACCAGGGAAGTTACTATATCTTTCTTCTTTCTTTGTGTTCCTGACTGAGAAGGCTCTCCCTGTTATTTTTTTTTCTTTTTTTCCTTATAGGATCACTTGTTGCCTCAGTATCATGAGCCTCTAAGCTCTGTTCAAAACCAAGTGGCACATTTGACTGAGGTGGACTCTAAATCCTATACCCACCCTCACTTTCTTCCTCATACTTAGAAGATGAGTGGTTTTCAAGGCCCCTTTGTTTCTCCTCCATCTGATTCTCTAGTTGATTATACAAAGTATCATACATTTCAATCATCTTTTAAATCCTGGTTATCTAAGGCATTCCACGAAACAAACCTCCAAAAGGAATCCCTACCTTTTCATCTCCTTTTCAAAATGGATAAGATCCAAGTATTTTTCATCTCTTCTTCCCGCCTCTTCATCCTCAAGAACATTTCTAATAACATCCTCCTCATCACACCCTTCATGTTCCCTAATGGAAATGACACTTGGGGTTAACAATTTCTTGGCACTTTTAATGAAACCTTCAGGGTCCACATATCTTTATATAGCCATGCTCATCCTGAAATGCCCCAACCACTTGTTTTTTAGCTCCATAGCCTTCTTCCGAATAGGAAAACCAACAACATTGAACTACATTGGTGTAAATGTACCTTTCCTATGTGGGGCCAAGTGTTCTTTGTCTATCCATATGACTTTCTAGATGAATTCCATTAAGTCAATCCTTGAAGGAAAAAACCTAGGAAGTACATGTGGAGGCTAAGAACATCCATTGACCCTAATTATCATGTAGGTGTTTTCCAAATAGAAATCTCCCTAATTGTGATCCCCTGTCCACTTATCAAGATGCTCACAAGGCCTAAGAAGCCTTAGCACTTTGATTTTTAACCTGGTCATGTTTGTACCCAGCATAGTTAGAATTGGATGTACAATCCAATTCTGAAAACCACAGAACTCATTCTCATTAATTGTCTAGTTCCAAACCCTAATCCAGAACTATACAGGGATTTCTTGACCTTGGAAATGTGTCCTTAGTCTCAAATTCTCAGTATCCATGCTCTCTGTATTGTGGAATAGAATGAAATCCATTGGAATTGAATAATGCATGAACTTTAGGTTAGTCTTCTTCTGGACACTTATAAGGCCCTCATGTATCCTATCAATAATTTACTGAATATAGTTAATATCTATATTTACATGGGATTTATGGATGTCCAAGATGATCATCAATAAATCCAAGGGCATTCTCTCCATATGTCCATCAATTCCCAACACTCTACATAGCCCATAAGCCAAGTAATTCATGTAAAATTTTAGATCTTTGAACTCATATGGTCCATTTTTGGAAGGTGGTAGTGGGGCTACGTAGTTTCTATTTGACCTAGGCATGTGAAACTTAATCAAATTTTTAACCAAATTGACCTCTCTACTATATTTTTCTATCAATTTGGTTAGGTCTATTTTTGTGGTGGGGGCATGGTATATACCAAAGTTTTTCATAAAGGAATCCCTATCCAGGGTGACTAGGGTTGTCTCATCGTACTTTTTGATAGTTTTAAATACTATGTCATACCTTCTATCCAATTCAACCAACAAGTCTGCATCTAGGAAGACATCTGGGACTATGAACTTGGCCAAACCAAATGTCCAGGGATTTGATACAGGGATTTGACTATCTTTATTGCTTTAAAATTAATTTAAAAAGTGATACCCAAAACACCCAGGAGTAATAGGTTCTCTATAATTTGACATGATGTATGAGAATTATTCATTACTAACCTTTTTATTCTAATTTTTTCCAAGAAGAAAAGTGACAAAAATCCTCTAATAATTCCTTTTGACCTTCTTATCTTCTTCTACATCCTTGCTTCCCCCACTGGCCAAAGCCTTGCTTGATTGTGCTTGACTCATGTTCATTGGTCTTTGAATTATCTTTCTCTCTAAAACAAGCCTCTTTTCACAAAGCTCTGCAATTTACGTAGTTTTCACTCTGTTTTTTTGAAAACTTTGGTAAGGAAAATGTACAAGTGTTGCATCTATTTATCCTTGAAAAATCAATGCATCAATCTAGTCGAGAATTTTGAAAGTTGTTTCTCAGTCACTTCTGTAATAAATTTTCATTTATTGAAATCAATTCTCTCCTAGCCGTGGCGCTTGAAGTTGACAGGTAATTGAATTTGAACGCTATCGAGAAAAGGTCACAAGTGATTTTCATATTTTAAAACCTTATAATATGTTGAAATTCTAAAGACAACATCTGATTGGCTTGTTTTCCTTACCTTTTTACAACTCGATAGAGTACTTTTACTTTGTCAGGATCTTCAATATTTTACTAACCTTGGATTTTTTACTTTATTTCCTTGGAATAACAAAAGAACAAGATCCTTAATATTTCACTACACTAAGCTCTACCATGGTTTAATTGGGGATTATGTGACTTCTCTATCACTAGATCTCTTAATATTTTCCTTGATTCAAGTTATATTATGAGATCCAATGCCAGCCATAGATCTTGTATCTCATCTTAGTTGAGTCACTAAATGATTTACTTAACTATGATATCATTTAGAGATTCAAAGTTGACCATACATTTTAACCTTAATTCACCTCTAATTTACCTCTTGACACTGATTAACCCATCTCTTTGTATCTTTGAATCTTGCAATGCAACTTTACTTGACTTTACTCGACCACGATCAAATCTGAAGATTCAGAGATAAGCGAAACTCCAAGTCGCTGAAAAAAACACTTAACTCGAGTCCCACTTGGAGATTTTGTGACAACCAATCATCTGAGATAAGATGAATGATCCTCACCAAATATCTAATATTTTATCTTAACCTTAGGTCCATTCAGATATTCGGCAACAAGGCAAAAAGTGTAACTTTGTCCTCACTCTGAGTTAAATCATGAGATTCAAGGATAACTAAGTCTCTGAATATTTGAATACTTTTCCTTGAATCATGGTTCATTTGGAGATCTAGTTCCAACTCTTAATCTTGGTTTTGATCAATGGTTCATAGTTGATTTCATAATCCTTGACACTAACTTCAATCTATTATGAGATAAAGGCTATCTCACAATCTCCCAATGTTTGCACTAACTCTAGTCAAGTCTCAAGATTTAGATATAAAAGCTATCTCAGAATTGCTGAAAGATTTTGTTTACCTTGTTACCTCAGGTTAATTATGAGACTTGATGAGAACCAAAGATCTTCTTTTCCACTTAAACATGTGTCTGGATTTTGGTCTATTACCTCATGATTGGTGAATATTTCTTAACCTTTTGACCTTTTCTAGTGATTTAGCGCCAAACACACATCTCTACTCTGATCAATGATTATGATCCTTCCTTTGCAAACCTAAATTGGTTTTGAAATAACCATGCTTGACCCTAATTACATATGGAGATTCAATAATTGAATAGATCTCTAGGTTGTTGAATTTTTTTCTTAAGTTGGGTTTTATCTAGAGATCACGTGCTAGCCCTAGATCTTTTCTTTTGTCGAGGATCAACACTGAGTCTCTGATGATTCTCTACTTGACCGATTCATTTCAAGATTAAGTGGAAACCCTTGACCTTGATCTTTATCCAATGATTTGTGCAGAATCACAAGACTATTTCCTTAACTTCACTTTCATTCCAAGATGACGGGACCAAGGAATCTCTATATCTTGAAATGAACTTTACTACACTTGGCCTAAACCACTCGTTCATCTGGAGATTGGGAAATAACTGAAACCACAAGTCGGTAAATCAAATACTGACTCTGGAGTTAAATTGGAGATTACACATTGACCACATGATCAAACCAAGGATAAAACAAAATCAATGGCCCTCTCCAGATCACTAAATAAAATCTTGAATTTGACTACTTTATGGAGATCTAGTGCTAGCCACTTATCTAAAATGAGGTCAAAGATCCTCGCCAAGTCTCTGAACATTTCACCTAACTCTGATTCCATTCAGAGATCCAGTGACAAAGAAAAACAAAAAACTCTTTCTTGATCTCATGTTAGATTACAAGATTCAGAGATAAAAAATCCACTATCCTTGCTGAATCTCCCAATGTTTGAGTTGACCTCCTATTTTTCTAGCCATCATGTGCCAACCGCATGATGAAAACATAGTCGACTGCCTATGCTTAATCTTTGAATCCATAAGAGCATATTCCTTTCTTCTTGAGATTAAGAGATAAGAGCTTATGCTAATTCTCTAGATAGTAAAGAATATTTGATCTTGATCATGAGATTGGGAGATCAAGGCAAGGGCCAAAAGGCACATGACTTAAAAAAACTTAAGTTACACAACAAAAGTAGCTTCAAAATAGAACAAGGTCATGAGGGTCTAGGGTTTTTATCGGTAAAGACACAGAAAGAATTAGGGTTTAAGGATTTCATCCATTTTTAGAACCAAATTTCTTAGGAAGCAAACAATTATAGAAAATTTTGAGGGCATTCTTGAAGACACTTCATTTTTTAAAGCACAAATCACCACTAGGAACCATAAATTTTAGCATGACCCTAAAAACTAGAAATAGACCCAATACTTGCTCTATCTGAGGATGCTTTGAATGCAAGTTCATAGAAAGAATACAAAGCTCTAGGAGGCAGACCAAAACTACACAAACCTACTGCAAAAACAAATACACAACTGGGAAAGAAACACAAAACAAGAAGAAAACACACCTGTACATAGATTACAAAACTACTGTGCATGGAAAGCAGAATTAATTGAGGAAAAGATTTCAGAATTGTCCATGCACTAGAAATTCAAACAACTCACCATCCTTATTCTTTAGAAGATATGAATCCTTTCCAAAAACTTGATGAATAATAAAGGGTCCCTGTAAGTACTCTCAAATTTTTGAGAAATTTGGAGTGACTAAGTAAAAATTTCTCCAAGGCGCAAAGTTATTGCCCCTAAAAACTTGTGGAGAAGGCTTACTTTGAGTGCATGCAAAAAGAGACATGGGGTTATTTTATGAGAAACCACTTGGAGTGGGTTCAAAACCTTTCATTAAGCTAATAAATTGGGTCTCATCCCTCAGATTTCAGTTTTGACATGTTTTGGAGATGGCCATTTGGAGGTGTATGCCCAAATCTGCACTTTGCATGTTTTCCATACTTTTCTAAGTGACCCACTTCAAAGGTTTGTATCATGAGACGAGTTAATATTGATGGATTAAGGGTTGTTGAAGTGTGTTTTAGGAATGAAATTAAACCTATATGCCCATTTTCAGACCCATGTGAGTTTATCTATATAGTTTACTAAAGCCTTTCCATTTTCTGTTTATTTTGGTTTCTCAGAGTGTCAAGTGCAGAATTCCAGAATGACCTACTTTGAGGTCTTAAAAGTAGTACCCAGATAAATATTGTAAAGAATTAAATTTACCCTGCATTGTAAATATGGAAGTGAAATTCTCTAAAGAGTTTCAGACTTTATTCAATCCATTTGACCACTTTTCTCAGCCCATTACAAAATCATTTTCTACATTTTTACTGTTTTGTTTTGAGAAAGTAGTTGAAGTGCTGACTTTGCATATTAGTGTTGATTGATCATTGACCATCAGAGAAAGATAGATGGAGTTTCATATTCCTTGTGTGAAATTGAATCCATTTCCAAGGTTCTAGATTATAAGAGTTTAATCTTATTAGTTTGTGAGGGAGGATCTAAAAGCAATTTGTGCAGATTGCTAGTGTTAGCCGAGCTGATTTTGCAGATAGATCATTTACAGAAGTGCATATCTTGTAACTAGTTGATATCCATATCAGGTTATCTATTGACTTTTACTCCCTATATGTAGATAAACCAATGTGTTTATTTCTGACATTTTATGAGATGATTTGGTATTTTTACAAGGCCTGTTTCATAAGCAATCTACTCACTTTTTCAATGTGCATGTTAGAGTCAGTTTGGAAGTAGTCTTTTGGACTATCAATATCTTTTGATTCTGAGGGTGTTTAGAAGATATTTTTGGAACATGTTTTCTCGGTATCTCATTGCAGATATTTTAATTTTTTAAAGGAACCAATATTCCGACAAATGAGAAACCTGGCACTAAACTGGGATGTGTGAAAACTAAACATCCTAAGCTATTTGTGAGTTCAAAGTATAAAAAATGTTACAAAGTGGAGGAGGGGAAGGTTGAATACCAAATGTAATTCAGTTGGAAGGTGTTTGAAATTTTATGGAAGTGATCATAAGGAATGACCTTTATGAAAATGAGTGAATAGGAACAAACACTATCTTCACATCAAGTATGGCTTGGGCCCCCATTTCTCTGCAATTCTTATCCTAATTTGGTTGAGCCTTACCAAATTAGAATTGGAAACACAACTTACTTTGTGTATTGAATAAAAGACTGTGCATGATTTTTATAAAGATGTTTAACAAACATTTCAAAGACAGATGCATTTGGTAGTTGTTAATGCCAAGTAAAGGGCATCATATTGTTTTGAGTGAGGATTGCGCATGGGTAGAAGGCAATGCAAGAAATAGATAAGAAGAATTTAAATGCATATTGGTAGATGAGTAGGAGTGTTGTGTAGGAGAGAAGAACTCTTAAAAATTTAATAAATTTATTGGGTGTGTGTGTTTGCAAAGAAATCATGCATGGAGTCTATAGAGGTTGCGCATGCTTATAGGGAGAGTGCTCAAGAAAAATATCAAAGAAATACAGAGGAGGTCTGCGCTGAACACAAGTGGCCTACATAATTTTTCACTGGAGGGGGTTTTAAAATGTTCAAAAACCATTCTATTGTTGTTAAAAAGCTACGTAGTGCAAGAAAGCATGCACATCATTCTAAATCTAGTCACTGCATGGTGTAAGATAAAGAAACCCACACCATGTCCAAGGGAGGGAGGTTGCGTGGATATGGAAGAATGTTTGAAGGAGCTGTGTAACATCAGGATGGAGGCTGCATAGGTAATAGTGAAGGGATATTCAGAAGAAGAAGTGTGCAAAATGCGGAATCATAGATTTGCAGGTAGCAGATTTGGTGAAAATGCTCCACACAAATATAGGTGGGAGGTGTAAATCAAAGTCTCCATAGCCTTCAATAGCATCCTATGACCTATGAGAAGAATTGTAAAGGAGGAGTTGTGCTTAAATAAATCATGGAAGCTTGCAAAAAGGAGTCAAAGATGAAGCTCACACAAATGTGAAATGAAAACAACACATAAATGTTGTTACCCTGCTTTAGAGTCTAAAACAAGTGGTCTACGTAGAATGCATGGTATTGAGGGAGAGTGATCTTGGTTTTATTCTTTTTGTAATGCAGGACAGTAATGTTTTGCCAAAGTTAGAGGTTAGTAAATAGAACATGCTTGCATATAAAGTTGCACAGGTAGTTTCTAATAAAAGTGTTGAAATTTTTTGGTCCCACAGCATAGCGGAGAGAACTTCTCACATCTTTTAATATGAAAATGCATGCAATGTAAAGTGAATTAAGAGATAATGGCTCTTGGTAACTGCACCTAGTGGTGGATCTGAATTTTGTGTCTCGGAGAAGGTATATAAAGCATTTTTTTGGGCACGTAGGGAATTAATACTTTCAAAATTGTAAAAACAATAATCCCACATTGATCCCAAAAGGTGAACTTTAGTGGTTTAAAATCAAAATATTTTGCACAATAATTTGAAGAATGAAAAGGAGGTTCTCCACGCACATAATACTTTCAAACTTGTAAAAAAAATAATCCCACTTTGATCCCAAAAGGTGAACTTTAGTGGTTTAAAATAAAAAGAGTTTTCATAGTAAATTAAAGAATGAAAAGGAGGCTCTCCACGCATGTGTGCACATGGGACCTTGGGAAGTGTGCCCACTCCCATAGCAACAAAATTTTGGCAGCTAGGTGGCAGTGAGGTGGTGATGATGTGGCAGCACTAGGGTGATAGGTGGAGGCTTGTCATGCACTCGTAGAAGAGTAGCAAGATCATAAAAAAGGTCTGCAAGTGCGCGAGATGCTGATACATGGTAGGTGGTCGTGCAGTCGCGGAGCAGGCAGGCCATGTTGTCGCACAGTCATGGAGCTAGAATATTTGTTAGAATATAATTGTTAAGTGTGTGACTAGCAGTTAGTCATGATAGTTAGCAGATGCTGGAAGTTAATGTCACAAGTGTGCGACATAACCACTAGTGGTTAGTCAGGTAGTGGGTAATGTCAGACATGGCCAATCAGGTAGCAACATGTGGTAGAATTTGGTGGCTTCTAGGTAGAATGTTCCAAAAAGGAGAGAAATGAGATAAAGTAATATTTCTACAACCAAATTAACATCAATCAATAGTTTAAACTATATTATGATATGCAATTTCAAAATCTCAACTGAATATGCACGGGAAGAAGAAGTTTGTTTTTAATGGTTGAGTGGCCAAATCTTCTCCGAAATGGCAAGTCTAATATACCATTGGAAAGGTATTAAGATGAGGATTGTATTGTTGCAATCCATTAGAATGTGGAATCAAGTTTGTTAAGAAGAATGATTGAATTTTAAAGGCTTTTCAAAGGAGAGAAACCAAATCAGATTTTAGGAGGAGAAGATATTTTCTTAGAACAGACAGATGTCAGTTTACAAAAAAATGGATTTTCTATTTTCTCTATATATTTATTCTTCTCAATGGTATATGGATGGTGAAATAAATGTTGTTGGGAAATTTTTCCTAATTTTTGAGTCTTATTTTTTGAGTTCTTTGTTTTGTAAATGCACTGAATCAAATAGAAATTTAATAAAAAACATTAGAATCCCTTTCAATACTTGTTGATGTCTTTGTGTCTGGTCTTAAAATCTTCTGTGTTAATCTATAAGGAATTTTAATGCACTCATTATAAGGTAGTTGTGAGTTTGTTTGTGAGTTTCTTTCAATCAGGGAGTAAATCTAAGAGACAAATTATGAAGGTTCAAGGTTTGCACATGAATTTGGTGTCCAAGTGTTGGAGTCAAAAGAGTGATTTGTAAGGAACTTCATTCAGGTTTAGTGTGATTGGAGTTAGAAGGTTTTCTGTAGATGTATGTTTATTTGACTCTATTGCCCAATAGACAAGGCACTGGTCTTTGATGGTCATGTAGTTCTCATCATCAATTCATAAAATTCAAATCATTTTACTTTTCTATTTTAAGAGCTTTAAATGATGGGTAGGAATCCATCCCATGATTCATTGAAAGAAGAGAATCCAATAGGTACACCCATCTGAGCCTCTGAGCTCGAAGTGAAGGAATATTTTTTGATCCTCGTTAATTAGTATTTTCCTTGATAGAACTAGGGAAAAAGAGATAACATAATGGTTAATCTGTTGGGGAGCTGAGTAAAATTTCAATATGATGATCAACAATTTTAAGATAGTTGTTTCCTTGATTTGTTGTGTTAACCCCAGAATCTAGTTGAGAGAAAGAGTCAAGAATTAGAGTCTGAAATTTATTTCAGATCTGTGTAAGGATATCTTGGATGTGCTTTTATTGCAGAAATTAGAAAAAGATTGTGTGGCTTTTATGGTTGGAGTAAACCCAGAAATAGATATATGTGTCAAATGGCTTTAGCTATTTGAAAATTTTCCTCTGTAAGGAGGTGTAGACTCTATGAGAAAAGAACATGATGGAGCTATAAAGAAGGCTCTAGATCTACCATTTTTATAGTTAAAGAGAAATAAGAGAAGCAAGTGCAATTTATTCCTAGGTAATCCTAATGTCTCTATGAGATAGAAAGTTGTCTTGAGAAAAAGTGTTTTCCCTATCAAGTGATTTCAACACTAGTTGAGAGGGAAAAGTGTTGAAAATATATTTGCATACTAATTTGTTGTCAGCTTCAGCTCTTATGTTGGGTTGTAGTATGCAAATTGATTGAAAAGTTTTTATCAAGAATTGTGGTGATCAAATTGAATGTTGTTATGTTGTTGAGTTGGTATTGTAATTGAATGCAAGGTTTTATATGAGAGTTTATGGAATTACATGGAAATGTATTTTATTATTTTCAGCCTTGTGCATATTCAAGTGTAACCACATCTGTTGAGTTTTCACAACCATGTAGTAGAAGAGGTTTCAATAATAAATTGTATCTAGCTATAAATTTTGAATGCATTCATGGTTACCCAAATAATTTTCCACCCGAAATCGAAGAAAAGTTGCCAAGATTCAGCGGTTGGAGAGAGGAGAATGTCAAAAATCATTGTAGAAAGTTCATGGACTTAATTGGAGATTTTGATATTGAACATGAGGAAAATGTTATGAGGTTGTTTATCAAGTATTTGGTAGATGATGCAAGGTGGATGGTCTCCTTTTTTCCTAAATGTTCTATCTCTTCATGGGAAGAGTTAAGATCATCTTTTTTGGAGCACTTTGGTAAAAAGGTTAATCCAATTGCAGTGATAAAAAATTTCATGAAGATACAAATAAATAATGGTGAGTTGGTTCCTCATTTCATTATCATATTTGCAAACATATTGGGTCAGATCCCAATGGAGTTTAGACCAAATGATGTTGTTCATTTGGTTATTTACTTAGGGGCATTTGATAAAAAGGTGAGCTACTTGTTAAGAAACAAGGAACCTAAAACTTTGTAGTGTGCTTTTTTGACAACAATAGATATTGAAAATATTTTAAGATGTGGAATCATCCCAAGCGGTTTTCCTTCTACTAGGGATCATTTTCATAATGTATCAAATGCACTAGATAGGTGTGGATCAAGAAATGAATATCAATGTCAAGATGTTTTTGTCCCTATTGATTTTACTAACCATGATTTAAATTGTGGTTCAAAACAAAATGTGGAAAGTAAAGAGGGGGAAAGTATTTCATTACATGATTATTTTGAAGCATCAAATGATGAGGTTATCTCATAATTTTATGATGTTGATAGTGAGGATATGTATGAGGAATTGGTTTAAGAAGAGGATTCATGGTGCCAAAATGGCCCTGATTTCTTTCAAGATAAGCTGATGGTTTGTGTGCAGCCTTCTGAAGAGGATGAAGACTTATCATATGTTGGAGATGATTATGAGGATGTTGATTTGTTTAAAACAAAGATGAATTCTTTCATTTCAGCTAACAATGATGATAGTATTGATTTTTCAATCTGTATGCTTGCATCCTGTGACTTGTCATGCAAAGTTGTTGATCCTTAAAGGCATGAAGATTTTTGTGAGCCAAATTCTAAGACTGTGGTATCTAAAAATGTTCTTGAAAATATTTCAATGTGTAATTTTCCAAACTTAGACAACATTATGCTAACTTGTCAAATGGATATGGTTTCTATTCATAATGGTTCCATAAATAAACTTGGTAATATAGAGGATGGTCTCAGTCATAAATCTAAAATTATGGATGCTTTAGACCATGAAAATGAAGATGAAATTGTTTCTGGTGGGTCAATGTCATATTTGTTTGAACCAATTTATGATAGTTTTTAGGAAAGTATCTCCTATGATATGGAGACTAAATCTGATTTTGTATCCAAACCAGAAATGGATCTCAGCTTGGTTGATGTGGACATTGATAATTGTGATATTGTTTTTGATAGATGTAAATACAAGTTTTGAATGGACCCCAAAACCATTTACAAAAGATTCACAAAAGAGAAAAGATAAGCATTAATAGCCTAGACATACAATGAAATCCTGCATTGAGACAAAAGGCAGGACCCCAACCAACAAGCTAGGAAACCAAAAGACAAAAAAAATAGAGCTGGAAACAAAAAATAGAAAAATGACCATCAAACAACCAGCAACTGACTAGGAGCTACATTTTGTTCATCATGGCCTTCTCGGCCTCTTTATACATATTCTCGGCCTCTTTCTACTTATCCTCCATCTTTTGGATAGAATATTTGATACTTTTCATCTCCTTAGGGGTTTCAGACAGCATACATTTAAGGATGCTTCTAGTTCTAGTTCCGGGTCCAGAGCTCCCAACATCATCAACCAAAGTGATAGTAGTATTTCCCAGAATTTTTCTCTCCAAGTAATTATAAATGGGCTTGAAGTTCATAATTAAGACTTTAAGTCTCTCATTAATGTGCTTCAAAACTTCACTAATAATGTGCCCATTATAACTAATCTTTTCGTTCATGTCTTTCATCTTCTCTTCCAGAATGGATTTGATCTTACCTGTCAAGATTTCATCCAATTTATTGCTACTTAAATCCATCAAAAACTTCCTTTCTAGTTTTTGCAACTTGATTTTTAAGGGCTCCATAGTATACTCCAGACCCTTTAGGTGTTGTTTCATTTCTTGCATACCATTCGCTATCCACTTCTCCATGTTTATGCCATGACCCTTTTTATTGTTAACCACCTGCTGAATATGATCATCATAATCAAAACCCATAGTGGTATCCTTGTCCTGCCCACTAGAATAAGAATTATCTATGCTGTGGTCTTCGATGGTCATCTTATATTTTCCAGCTCTGAACTCTCTAGAATTTTCCTTTTCATTTCTCTGGTCTTATTTTTCCTCAGCATTATCCTCTTCCTCCCTTCCTTCTTCATTATTTTTTTCCTCGTCTTCTTCCCCTTCATCATTCTCCTCACTTTCCTCTTTATCAGGGTTTTGGCTTTTAACCTCCGAGGTATGCATTTCATTATCTTGATCATCATAATTCTCTTCAATGTTGACATCCTTCTCATCGCCTTTAGGGGTTGAAATCTGGGTTTCCATGTCCTCCCTACTTTCCCTATTTTTCTTCTTCTTTTTCCTATTCATCTTCTGGGTTTTTCCTCTTTACCATCATTATTTATTTTCCTTTTTCCTTTAACCCTTTTGGGCATCAGGTCATGGATCCTATCCTGAGAATACTCTGCTATAAGCATAATCAACCCTTCATATAGACCATGGTTGGTGGCCTTTTTCCTATTATCCACCTATGTTATTATTTAGCGATTTAAGCATGACGTAAGGGAAATAAACTTTCTTCTTATGCCTAAAATGGTTAACTAGAACAAAATGGAAATTGTAAATCTTAGAGTAATGACCATTAAGAGTGAAGTATTTAATCATAACAGTCAAAATTTCTTCCCAGTTGCTCTTAATTTTTTTAATATTCACATAGTATCTCATCCCTTTGTTCATAAGAGATTCTTATTCAACACTTTTAGGGAAAAATTTAAAAGCTTGCGTCCCCATTTTTGTGTTATCCCTGTAAAATTTCATGCCCTTTGAAGATAGACCCATAATATCTACCAAAATACTCAGAGTAAGTGGGAAAGAGTTACCACCCAGATTGACTTTTCCATTCACCCAACCGTCTACAAAGCTCTTGGTGATATCTTTGACTAAGCCATGCATTCTTTCCATGTAGGGAGTAATACCACCATGTTTCAGCTTTTTCCAAACCTTCTTATTCTGCCTCCACCTCTCAGAGTCCAGTGACTCCTCTCTTTTCAAATTTCCACCCATCTTGCTCGAAGATCTCTATTTTCTCTTCTAGATGACAACAACTTTGTTTTGGTTTCTTTGAATAGCTTTGCCAAAAATGACCCACA
Organism: Thuja plicata; assembly: GCA_018584345.1. Lineage (NCBI taxonomy): Eukaryota > Viridiplantae > Streptophyta > Pinopsida > Cupressales > Cupressaceae > Thuja > Thuja plicata. Next base: position 3,145,802 of record MU223136.1, on the reverse strand, counting down.
ATTCGTGTGGTTTATGCTTAATCATGACACTATCACAACTCATCTGACAATTATCCTGCCTCAAAATGTTAAGTGTCCTTATCATAATTAATATTTATTACACCTTCCCTGTGGTTTAGTCATCATAATTATAAGACTCCTCATATCATTTTTAAGATTTTTCTCTCTGGTCTAGTTTTGGGTGATGTCACTATGGGTCCCCATATTAGCCAAACCGTCCCCTGGCTTATTTCCTTCATGGTAAACATGGGAAATATAATTTTCCTAAAAGGTTTTGAGGATAGTAGTAATATTTTAAATAATATGGGATATATTCCATGAGGGAGCACTCCTACCTTTAATACATTTTACTATATTTAAAGAATACCCTTCCAGCCAAATCCTCAAGCTTTCCATCTCTTTTTCTAGCTTAACCATTTCAAGAGAAGCTTGAGCTTCCGCCACATGATTTGTTTGAATCCCATGAGGAGTAGCCATAGCTCCAAGAAATTTTCCATTCCAATCCCTTATGAGCCCACCCAACCCAGCCTTCCAGGATTACCTTTAGCATCTCTATCAAATTTTTCCTTTAGCCAACCCTTTGGGGGAGCAGTCTAGACAGTATCTTCTTTGATTTTGGTCTTATTAGTTCTGTTATTATTTTCCTCCCTTTTGATAAATTCACTTATGTCCTGTGAGTTATTCTAGGTCTAAGAGTCTTTAGGATTAGGACCTCTAAAGTTTTCCATTAGGCTTTTGCAAACCATATTTTCCACATTCTCATGAGGAGAGTGCTTATCTTGGAACACCCTATTATTTCTCTCCTTCCAGATTCTCCAAGTAAAGTGAGGGAGAATCAGATTCCAAAGTCTCTTTATTTCTTTACCTGGGAAGGGACAATACCATTGTTTAACAAAATATTTGATTCTTTGTGGTTTCACCCATTCCATGTTCAATTTTTTGAAGATTGATACCCACACATTTCTAGTATAGGAGCAATGAATCATTAAGTGGTTACAAATTTCCTCTTCAACACAGTAGAGAAAGTGTCTATTGGGCATATTAAAACCTCTTTCGCTGAGATTATCTAGCGTTAGGATTATGTTCTGAACAAGCAACAAGAAAAACATGTTAATTTTAGATATAATATTTTGATTCCATACCTGGGAGAAAAACAAACTTTCTTCTAGCTTAGAGAGGAAGGTAGAGGCTGATGAAACAGAGTACCTTCGATCAGCTTCTCAACCTTAAATGAGACTATCCTGAATATTCTCTCTTAGGAACCAACTGTTAAGTTACTTGTTCATAGGCTTAAGATTCTCATCTATGTGTCTTAAATCCACACAACTCTCATTTCTCGAGTAATCCGACACCTTCTCTCCTATATTATCTTTACAGGCCTAAATAGCATTTGACCACTCCTGATTATAATTAAGGGATTTTTCCTTTAGCCAAATATCATCCCAGAAGCTTATCTTCTTACCATCTCCCAGTTTCCATCTAGCACCTTTTCTAGCCCGATTCTCCCCTTTACAAATACTATTACAGATGAAGGAACCATAGGTATCCTCTTGGGAGTTTAAAGTGTTCTCTAGGGAGAAAAGATGGTATTTACTTTTTAGAATTAGATTCCATTCCTTGTCTTCTTCAAAGATTCTCTAGCACTATTTTTCCAGAATGGCCTTATTAGTGTTTTTGATACTTCTTATACCCAGAACACCATGTTTCTTATATTTACAAACCTTTTCCCAGGACACAAGACTAAATCTCTTCTTCTCCTCAACCCCAGACCAAAGGAATCTCTTATGTATTTTATCTATCAAAATAGTAAACTTCTGAGGGATTTTGAAGAGGCTAAGGGCATAAACTGGAAGATTTTGGAGCATTGCCTTCAGCAACTGGACCTTTCCAGCTTGACTCAAGACAACCCCTTTCCAACTAGGCAGTTTGTTGTGGAATCTATCCAGAATTTCATTCCAAAAAGAGATCTCAAGTTTCAAACATAAAGGAAGACCAAGAAAAGGGGTTGGAATGCTTCCAATCTTACAACCAAGGATATAAGATATCTTATTTTTTCTATCAAGGGGAGTGTTGCTAAAAAGTAGGGAGCTTTTCTCCAAGTTTATGAATTGACCTAAGGCCTTAGTATAGATGTTCAGGGTCATCTTTATATTCCTTGCTTCTTTGACAGAAGCCTCCCCCATCAAGATTGTATCATCAACAAATTTTTCATGAGAGTAATTATGAATTGAAGAAGAGGGTTGAAGACCAACAATTTTCCCTTTTAAAACCAAACTATTTCAGTATCTCTCGAGGCTTTCAGCCATTATTGCAAAAAGGATAGGAGAAATAGGGTCTCCTTGCCTCAAACCCCTGGAGGGGTGGAAGAACTTAGAGGAGCCCTCATTGATAATAATAGAAGAAGACACTGTATTAACAAGCTGCATAATCATTCTGATTAGCATAGCATCAAATCCAAAAGCGCAGAGGACTATTGGAAGGAAATCCCAGTCAACTCTATCATAAGCTTTGGAAATATCAAGCTTCATAAAGAAACCTTGTTTCTTAGAAACTTCTAATGAGCGAATATTATCATGAACCACAATAATTAAGTCCAAAATCTGCCTCCCTGAGACAAAGCCATTTTGCTCGGGGGAAATAATTGTGATATTGTTAATAATATGAAATCAATGTTTTATCAAGAGGAAACTAATCATGCTAATAATATTTCTTATAATAGTGATTTATATAGAGGATATGTGTGCCAAGATGAGAATATGTATAATGAACTTCCTTCTCATTTATTGGAACCACATTTCAAAATGTTTTATGTGAAGCTGAGTGTAACGCCCCACAAAGGAACCCAAGAGGACAAACCAACTTATCTCTAAAGATGCAGTCAATTTTTATTTTTATTTTTTTACTATTACAATGCACATTATCTAAAGAATAGATACACTTTTTCTCACAAAATAAGAATGCAACATGACTTAAGAGTCCTAAGTCCTCACAGGTTCCCTAATGTTGCTACTCAAACAAACATTGATTAATCTATTTACACTTATGAGCTTCATATCAATTTACAAGTCTAACATACTTATATTGTTTCAAAATAAATGATTACTATCTTATGAACATGTTTCAATGACTAATCACCAAAACTAGGTTTACCAACATGATTCATCCTACTAACTAACCAATGAAATTCATAACATCTATAAACTATCTTATAAATTTAGTTTCATATAGACATTAGGGTAAAGATTATCATTCATTATCGAATACCCTACCACCTAGATGTACATTATACTAGATATATTTTAAGGCACCAACCAAAATGTTGCTAACTCATTCTTAACATTAATCATAAGTTAAAAATATGTGAATCAATTTATTAAGTTACTATCATAAGTTACACTGAACAGGAAATGTGTTTTACTTCTTTCCCATAAACTTCCCTTAATATTTAGTCATCCCATTTCTTAAATATATTGTTATTCAATAGTTACAACTCTATTATTATTCTATTATTTCCTAGAGTTCCTATTATAAGAAGACCATTTTATCTAACAATAACATTTCACTTTGTCAAAAGCATAACCACAAGTTCATTTATTAATTAAATATTTCATAATATTTCTTTTAGTCTGTCATAAAAGAAAAGTTTACTTATCACATCAATATAAACTAGGTCCTTATCCATACAACACAAGAGAACAATAAGAATACATTTTTCATGCAGAGATCAGTTACTCTATAAAAAGATATCATAAGAGGGAAACAATTGACAAATTCCACCTCACTTTAATCCTTATAACATACACAAGTTGGAGCATAATTTTTCCCTTCCATTCACCTTGAAATACCCATTCCCGTTACATTGCTCCTCTTTTCAACTACATTACATTATATTACAATACCCATCAAGGGATTTCAATAAGTCAATACCTCATAATTACAATACATTGAAGTACATGATGTAGAAGTAGAATCCTTGATATCTTCAAAGCATGAATCCAAGGGTAAAGAAATCTATGCAACAACGAATAGTACCTCGATAAGATTAACCACCCAACCACATGGAACCATGAAGTTCCACTCCCCCATGCTAGGAGATAGAACCAAGGTCCAAAGAAGCTCTAAGGTAATCTGAGGCCAAGAAGAAGCCTTTCTGAAAAGAACCATCCAATAGAAATTTAAAAAAAAACAAGAAACAGAAAATACAAACAAGTATCCAAACATCACAAAATACGAGTGAGGGATCCATATTACTAACTAGGTGACTGTCATCGCAAAACCTGTGTATTGGGATCCTCCCTAGAAACCATGTAACACTGGTCCCCTCTCAAATTTTATGAATACACCCTAGCCGTTACCTATGGTACTGGTACTCCAACAGGTCTATGTGGACTATAATATCACTTATCTTTTATTATGTGCAAAACCCCAAAGCCCAAGTTCATTTTTTATGGTTATCACTTGATTAAGAACTCACCCATAGGATATCCTAGCAACCACTTTGGGTCCTCACACCTATGGTGAGCTACCCACCTAGGGTACCTTTTTTAACTACTCAAAACATGTCATCAAAAAGGGACTTACAATCACTCCAAAACATACAATCCCTAGGTTTAGGACACTCTCATATGTTATTAAACCATCAGGATGAGTCCAAACCCTAACAATATGTATAATACAAATAGGAACAAAGGATGGTCTTCACAAGACACCTTGAAAATGATTTGAGACATTCTCATACACAAAATTAGAGATAGAACAAAGACAAAAATATTACCAAATGAAATAAACTATCAAAAGGAAGGGTGATAAAATGACATCTTAAACCTTCCAAAACTCAATAACAAATAGATAGGAATGAAACAACCATACAAACATAGAGATCATATAGCATTAAAACCACATGTGAAGACATAAACAATCTCAATAATAGATAGTGACAAAATTCATCAATCCTACACATTAAATACTTATACATATTTCCAGATTCTATTACGAATGTTTTTAGATTACTTATCTATAGGTATAATCAATAATAGAATGGTCACAATAACAAACACATTAATCCAATAATAACATAGAGATGGGAAATTATTTCTAGTTTTAGAGTCTACCTGTAGTCCTCCAGAGAATTCCCTCAGTGATTAAGCAATTCCATAACTCTCCAGGCTTTCAAACTTCCTTCTTACTGTCTTCCTGGCTAGACCCACATACAGAGATCTATAACTTTTTACCCACACTATATTTTGTGGATCTCTCTAGTGCGAATTGACGCAATCTGGTTCTTACCAACATATCCAAAATTTAGCACAATCCAATGGTTGGTTAGCGAGATATGGCCTCCGCATCAAGACTGCATATTTTTTGCAACAATTATTTCTTCCATTTTCTCAGAACAAAATAAACTATTGTCTTCCTTCACCCTTGATGAAATAACCTCATCTTCCAATTGTAAAATCCATTCTCAGAATCTCCCAAATCCATTCCCCCCTTAGGAATATTTTCTTCTCCATATAAATAACAAACATCTGGTTGGAGAAGTTGCTTTACGGGAAGCAACTATTCAACTATAAGGTAGGTATGAATTATTTAATAAATAATTAATTTGGTGTTAACCATCATTTATTTAATCGAAAGAATATGGTTACAATTTTACTTTTAAATTAACTTAATTAACTTACCAAGTAATTAAATATGGTAGTAAGCAAAAGAATTACCAAATAAATCACATAGCTCAATGGTAAAGTAGCTAGCATTACTCCTAGGAGGTCTTAGGTTCAAATCTCCTAGAAGAGCTAGTTTTTCCAATTAGACATAATAATATTTAGTTATCTTATATACATATTTATTTATTTTATTATTTTTATTTCATAAAGTATTACATCACAAAAATGATACACATATTCATATCTTTATACACACTCAAACAATCATATTTATATATATACATAGGCATATATGTGTGCACCCATATATACAAGCATATACATATGCTAAGTCACATCATATACTTATTTACGCACATAATACAACTATATATATATATA
>MU223136.1:3054123-3110826 GCA_018584345.1 Thuja plicata | reverse complement strand
ATCCTTCTTCCTTTTCTTGTAGGAGGGATAACCTAATGATTCTCTCTTCAAGGAATCAATAACATGGACAGTGTCCTGCTGACAGAGGTCCTTTATAAATTAAGCTTATGTGTTCTTAGTAACAAGTATATTTAAAATTTATTTTGATATTGGGTAGGGAACATATTGCAAACTATACCTCAGACCAGTGCCTATCCCTTGGGCAAAGAGTCAATGAAAACATGAATCCACAAAGATAAAATAACAGAGATACTGTAGGGTGCCTTACAAACTACATGTGGCTGAGATAGAATGCCTTACAAACTATCCTCTCATATACATACATCTGCATCAAATCCTTATCACAATTTTTTGCTCTCTGAAATCATCTATGAAACTTAGTCCTCTCCTTGAAAGGAACTCATAAACAATTAGACAAACTACCTTATAGCTGGTGCATTTCAAATGCCTTACAGATGAAACACACTAGACCACAAACAGAATGCAAAGAGACAAGATAATATGAAAGAGGGAAAGCCACACTGTATTCTATTACTGTATTCTGCTTCAACATATCCAGACAAGAAGCTTTCCAAAATATACAAAGATACAGAAATATAACTTACAATAAAATTTCCCAAAACCAATAGGGACCTGCTCTGGGCAGAGGAAGGAACCCTTTTACTATTACAAAATTACCATATATATAGGTTTGAGACTACCTTGGGATCCATAAGGATGCAACAAGCTTCTGATAGTCTCAAAACCCTAACCCTAAAGAAGTAAGATAGAGAAAGAGAGAGAGAGATGAAATGACGAGATGACCAAGTCAAAAAGGTGAAATCTGATATGTCTTTGTTCTTCTCCTGACCTTGCGATTGCAATCTGATTTGTAGGTGGCCGCTGGTGCAGTTATTGTAAAGTCCTGGCACTTGTTCTCACCGGCTCACCTGCATTTCCTTTGGAAATAACTGTCCATCTCGTCTATGAACAGTGCAATGCCATGCATTTACTTTATTCACCGTTCAAGATTTCTTCACTCCTAAGCGACCTTTTCCTGGGTGAAACATCACTTCCCAGGCTTTCACCTCATCGTCCTATGGATACTGGAAGTCTTGAGTGCTTTGTACCTGTACCTATGAAAATTGAGCCATAACTGTGTTCATACACAGCATCCAAGATTTCCCTTTTCATTTTACAAATATTGAAACAAATCTGTCTTAGACATCAATAGACTCTCTGTGCATGGATTTCTATAATTAAAACCCCTCTGATCAATTGTGGAACACAAGAAAACAGGAACCATGGCCGCCGAGTGCTCACAGTGTTAAATCTGCCACCAGTCATTCAAATTTAAAATCATGCGACCACGCGACTGAACGTTAGTCTCTATGTTGCGAGAAAATGACCTTAACCACAGTTAAATCTCCAGACTTGGCAACAATGTATCCTTTTATTCCTAGGTTAACTCGAGTTCAGATCCGGTGACATCCCGACTGAGTGGAATCAAAGTCACAAGCAATTACCATTAACACATCCTTTTTCCTGCGACCTTGCTACTGACTGTTTAGCTTAACCACTACGGTTGTCTCTTTGTCGCAGGACGTTAGCTTTTCTTTTCACGATCACACGACAAGCCTAGTCGCCAAGTCGGGGGATACAAGTCCTAAGCCGTTGACCTTTATTATAACAGTTCACAACTGCCCTTTCATGCTTCTAGCGACATCCCGACTGCCCGAATCGCCAAGTCGGGAGTACTTTTCTCTTAAGGCAGTTTGATCACCCGACTAAAGGAGCACCGTTGGATCATCTGAGCACTGCATCGGACGGCTGTATTTTAATCGCTATACATTTCCTCATGCCCTTAAAATATTAGGAGACTTCACGACCGAGGGTGAAATGACTTAGTCTCCTTATCGCTTGATCCCTTTCCTTCATCTGGCGACCTCCCGACAACCACTAGTTCTGTGACATTTGTCGTCTTTTCTTTTGTCCTCTTTATATATTTTGGAAATCTGAGTCATCACCCTGATCTGGCGACATCCCGACTGAGTAACACTGTAAACATCAAACAGTTAGTCACGTAGTCTGAGTTGTTATCTCTTAACCGCCAAATATCACGAGACCACGCGACTGAAGAAAATCCTTAACTGTTTGACTAAGTTGATCCAGCGATAACGCGACATGAAGAAAGTGCAAGGTCAGGAGACATTTCTTTGACTGGCCATTTCTTCTCGCGATCACCCGACTGAAGGTGGGTCCCGTTTCTTTACAAAGATTATGACATGGTGATCCCGCGACAACCCGACTAAAAAGAGATCGCAAAGTTTCATAAAGAAGAGGGAATATTCTATTTTTTAAGGAGACTTCACGACAAAGGAAAAAGCAGAGTCGGGAGACAGAATGGAATATTCTGCTGGGATTACGCGACGAAGCGACATGACTTTAAACACATGCTTTAAGTGACACAAAAAGGTAATGAAGAAATATAAGACATGGCAAAGGGTTTTAAAATGCATCATTTAACACTAGACTTGCTAGGGTTTTTGCAGGGTTTCGAAAATTTGGGCAAAGCTCAGAGATGAAAACCTAAAAATTTTCAGAGGGTAGGACAAGGAACGAGGCACAGCAGCCAAAATAGGAAATATAACCAACAAACCTAATCGTTATGGAAATTTTGAACAACATAAATACACAATCCAGAACATAGTCATAAAAGTATCTTAATCAACCTAATTCATCCCAGTATACTCAAACCATCAAAAGGGAGTTCCTCATACAACAACCATATCAAATTGTTTTATAACACAATATTCCTTAAGTGTCATGAGCACATAGTAGACATCTGTAATCAAGGATAAATATGCATTAAACACTTATGTGGAGATGAGATAGATTGGATTAGTAACTTCAATTAGAATCATTAGTAGATAATAAAAGTCCCAAACTTCCAATAGGAATAATCAGGTCTTGTGAGGGTTGGAGGGGCATTACATCCTCACCTGCTTAGATTCGACTTACTCCTGGAAGTCAGTAAGTACTAAAACATTTACCACTTCTATGTAACGATCAAATATCTAACCAAAATTATAGAATATATTCAACTAATCCCTCTCTCAAAGCTTCATGAATCTTACACTATTTTAACTTATTTTAGATAATCATAGGTCACACATGGATAATTTGTGAAAAAGACTATCATAATGCGAGGACTCTATGCAGAAAGGACATAGAATTAGAATGTAATGCCAATTTTACACCAATTTGTAACCCCTAATATTTCCTTCTTACACATTCCTACTAAGACTAATATAAGGTATAAAACAAAAAAACATGGTTTATATTGATGTTCTTACTTTTCTTTCAACATCAAAGTTCTTCTTTATTATAACTTAGACAATGGGGTAAGAATTATTGATAACATCTCAAAATCTAAAGAAATATAAAATATAAGTCACAAAGTATCACATTCATTAGTATGATAAAATATCACTTTAAACCTTAGGAATAATTATAATTTTGAAGCACTTTTAAAATTCCTAAGCAATTTTCAAATAGAGACCCTAAAATGCAAAACTAATACAAGATGGGATAAAAATTTTATAAGAGAAATCAACTTATCACATTCAAGCAAGCATTATTTAGCTTATAATTTACCTTAACACCTAGTTATATAGGAAACTCTTAACAAACATAATGTAGTTCCTTATTATATAGCAGCTATTAATTCCCTATCATCAAGTGTCTCAAATATATCCCAGAAAATACTATAAATCACAAACATAAAGACACAATTTTACAAGGATAAAATCAAAGATATCTACTATAGCAGGCATAATCTTTAGATTACCCTATCCATACTCCTAGGAAAATTCTAATAGTTTAACAAATTATTGCATCATTAATTTAGGATACCATTCCCTGCAGACTATATGTCAGGCAATATTAAAATACACCTACTTCCTATCAAATTAGATAGTAAGATGATGAGTCCATATAGACAATTAATTTAGAGCTATTAAGAGGAGGAAAAACACATCGCCACTACCCAAATACCACTTATTATGCTACCAATATATTAATAAGATTTTCTTTTTTTTTTCCACAGTAAAATTTAGAATTACCCAATCATACCCTTAACCTAATATGCATTTCTTAATAAAGATAACAACATATGATTTATTTATTTTAACAATATAAAGGTTCATATCCATTTAGATAACTATGCAATCATATTCCACTTACATTCTATACCTCAACAATCTTATACTATAGACATCCAACCAGAAATATTACCTTTGGAATAATGGTTATCATGCACACTTAAGCCAAATTCATTTTCATAATTCTTATTGATGGTTTCGTCTACTCACAAGGCATCTAGAAATTACATATTTAAAGTGTAATTTTTTATGTCAATCACTAAGATAGAGAATCTAATACCAATGCTAAGAAAAATAATTGGATGTTACTATATTCTTACCTTAGTATTACTTGACTAATTCTATACATATTAACACAACATGCAGAATGATGTAAGTTTTCAAAACATGAATAAAATACTTCTTTTAAACCAAACGTAAATGGTAAAACCTTGGGGACATAGGTCCTTTACCCAAGTGTTTTATAATTAGGCATATATAAATATTATTGAAGGTATTAATGTCATATTGTTTTACCTAAGAAAAATTTAGTCCTTCAAAACTTATTCTAGAGAGAGAGAGAGAGAGAGAGAGAGAGAGAGAGAGAGAGAGAGAGAGAGAGAGAGAGAGAGAGAGAGAGAGAGAGAGAGAGAGAGAGAGAGAGAGAGAGAGAGAGGTTTTNAGAGAGAGAGAGAGAGAGAGAGAGAGAGAGAGAGAGAGAGAGAGAGAGAGAGAGAGAGAGAGTTGTTTTGTTTTTTTTCTTTTCGATTCCTTACTTCAAGAAATGTAGAGAAGAGAAGGAGGAAGAGGTATTTCATCTCAAAAAAACCTTATCAATTACTTAATTTTATAAGGACAATACAACATCACAAACTTGTTTATTAATGTATACGTTTCTCCTTCTACTAGTCATGAATGTATAAAAAGTAATGGAAAGGAAGAGAAAACAAGCATAATCTAGAATTTTTAATGTTTATATACGTTCAAACCTACACAATAGATTTTTTAATGAGAAACCAAAATATTACTATTTTGAGTGCTACCTCAATCACTTCTTACTTCTTGAAAATAATTCGATTCTTCAATCCAAATGAACTCTTGTTTCTTTCACAACTACTCGGCATATTGTTGATAGTTACTTTAAAGATCATGCCTATGAACTTCAACTAGTATAATTATATAGGAAATAACAAAATGTGGAGTCATCCAAGGAAAACAAAGTGTTTATAGACCTTAAATTACTCAAGATAATCAATTTAAAAGGAACTCAAAATCACATGACACGAAATTCAACAGATGTATTGGTATAAATGATCAACCAAAAATAAAATGTACTCTTCCCAATATTTTAGGTCTTCAACAATAAGAGTAAAAAGGTATAAAATACCTAGCATGTAACTTTCACTTAAGACAACATTTATTTGAACACATTATTAATCCAAAATACAAAATCCTGAAAATGTATGTAAAATTCTAAGATAATTCAATGTTAGTACTATCTAAGTAATTTTCTAAAACACATATAACAAACACACTAAACAATGCCATTTTAATAACTAAAATTAAACTTTACAAGAATGATGCTAACATCAGAAAGAAATACAATACAAGAGCTTAAAGGGTAAACATAGGTGAGTTATGAGTCCCACAGTTCTCAGTGTGGAAACCTAGGGCTCTAATACCAAATGTAACACCTTCCAGGGAACCCAAGAGGACAGACCAACTAATCTCTAAAGATGCAGTCATTTTTTTTTTACTATTACAACGCACATTATCTAAAGAAAAGATATACTTTTTCTCACAAAATAAGAATGCAACATGACTTAAGATTCCTAAGTCCTCACAGGTTCCCTAACGTCACTTCTCAAACAAACATTGATTAATCTATTTACACTTATGAGCTTCATATCGATTTACAAGTCTAACATACTTATATAATTTCAAAATAAATGATTACTATCTTATGAACATGTTTCAATGACTAATCACCAAAACTAGATTTACCAATATGATTCATCCTACTAACTAACCAATGGAATTCATAACATCTGTAAACTATCTTATAAATTTAGTTTCATATAGACATTAGGGTAAAGATTATCATTCATTATTGAATACCCTACCACCTAGATGTACATTATACTAGATATATTTTAAGGCACCAACCAAAATTTTCCTAACTCATTCTTAACATTAATCATAAGTTAAAAATATGTGAATCAATTTATTAAGTTAGTATCATAAGTTACACTGAACCAGAAATGTCTTTTACTTCTTTCCCGTAAACTTCCCTTAATATTTAGTCATCCCATTTCTTAAATATATAGTTATTCAATAGTTACAACTCTATTATTATTCTATTATTTCCTAGAGTTCCTCATATAATAAGATCATTCTATCTAGAACAATAATATTTCACTTTGTCGAAAGCATAACCACAAGTTCATTTATTAATTAAATATTTCATAATATTTCTTTTAGACTGTTATAAAAGAAAACTTTACTTATCACATCAATATAAACTAGGCCCTTATCCATACAACACAAGAGAACAATAAGAATACATTTTTCATGCAGAGATCACTTACTCTATAACAAGATATCATAAGAGGGAAACAATTGACAAAGTCCACATAACTTTAATCTTTATAACATACACAAGTTGGAGCATAACTTTTCCCTTCCATTCACCTAGAAATACCTATTCCCATTACATTGCTCCTCTTTTCAAATACATTACATTATATTACAATACCCATCAAGGGTTTCAATAAATAAATACCTCAGAATTAAAATAGATTGAAGTACATGATGTAAAAGTAGAATCCTTGATAGATTCCAAGCATGAATCCAAGGGTAAAGAAATCTATGCAACAACGAATAGTACTTCGATAAGATTAACCACCCAACCACATGGAACCATGAATTTCCACTCCCTTATGCTAGGAGATAGGACCAAGGTCCACAAAATATCTAAGGCAATCTAAGGCTAAGAAGAAGCCTTTCCAAAAAGAACCATCCAAAAGAAATTAAAAAAAATATAAGAAACACAAAATAAGCATGTATCCAAACATCACAAAATACAAGTGAGGGCTCCAGATTACCTACTAGGTGAGTATCATCACACAACCTGTGTATTGGGATCCTCCCTGGAAACCATGTAACACTGGTCCCCTCTCAAATTTTATGGATCCACCCTGGCAGTTACCCATGGTACCAGTACTCCAACAGGTCTATGTGGACTATAATATCACTTCTCTTTTATTATGTGTAAAACCCCAAAGCCCAAGTTCATTTTTTATTTTTATCACTTGATTAAGAACTCACCCATAAGATATCCTAGAAACCACTTTGGGTCCTGGCACCTATGGTGAGCCACCCACCTAGGGTAACTTTTTTCCTTACTCAAAACATGCCATCAAAAAGGGACTTAAAATCACTCCAAAACATACAATCCCTAGGTTTAGGAAACTCTCATATGTTATTAAACCCTCAGGATGAGTCCAAAAACTAACAATATGTATAATAAAAATAGGAAAAAAGGCTGGTCTTCACAATACACCTTGAAAATGATTTTATACTTTCTCATACACAAAATCAGACATAGAACAAAGACAAAAATGTTACCAAATGAAATAAACTATCAAAAGGAAAGGTGACAAAATGACATCTTAAACCTTCCAAAACTCAATAACAACTAGATAGAAATGAAACAACCATCCAAACATAGAGATCATATATCATTAAAACCACATGTGAAGACATAAACAATCTCAATAATAGATAGTGACAAAATTCATCAATCCTACACATTAGATACCGATACTTAGTTCCAGATTCTATTACAAACATTTTTAGATTACTTATGTATAGGTATAATCAATAATAGAATAGTCACAATAACAAACACATTACTCCAATAATAACATAGAGATGGGAAATTATTTCTAGCTTTAGACTCTACCTGGAGTCCTCCAGAGAATTCCCTCAGTGATTAAGCAATTCCATAACTCTCCAGGCTTTCCAACTTCCTTCTTACTGTCTTCCTGGATAGACCCATGTACAAATATATATAAATTTTGACCTGAATTATATTTTTTCAATCGCTCTGGTGAGAATTTATGCAATCTGTTTCTTACCAACATATCCAAAAATTAGCACAATCCAATGGTTGGTTGGTGAGATATGGCCTCCGCATCAAGACTGCATATTTTTTGCAACAATTTTTTCTTCCATTTTCTCAGAACAAAATAAAATATTGTCTTCCTTCACCCTTAATGAAATAAACTCATCTTCCAATTGTAAAACCTATTCTAAGAATCTCCCAAATCCATTCCCCCCTCAGGAATATTTTCTTCTCCATATAAACAACAAACATCTGGTTGGAGAAATTGCTTTACGGGAATCAATTGTTCAACTATAAGGTAGGTATGAATTATTTAATAAATAATTAATTTGGTGTTAACCATCATTTATTTACTCGGAAGGATATGGTTACAATTTTAGTTTTAAATTAACTTAATTAACTTACCAAGTAATTAAATATGGTAGTAAGAAAAATAATTACCAAATAACTCACATAGCTCAATGGTAAACTAGCTAGCCTTACTCTAAGGAGGTCTTAGGTTCAAATCACCTAGAAGAGATAGTTTTTCCAATTAGACATAATAATATTTAGTTATCTTATATACATATTTATTTATATTATTATTTTTATTTCATAATTACAATATTACATCACAAAAATGATACACATATTTATATCTTTATACACACTCAAACAATCATATTTATATATATACGTAGGCATATATGTGTGCACCCATATATACGAACATATACATATGCTAAGTCACATCATATACTTATTTGCGCACTTAATACAACTATTATATATATAATAATAATATAATAACCAAGGATCATATTACAAACATAATTGACAATAATAAAAGAACAAGGTAAACTGAGCAGAACACAAATCTCAAAACCATCAAAATAATAATACATCCAAAACCCAAATAGGGTGACTTCCTGAAAAAGGAACCTAAGTCAAAAGGGTCTACTTGGGGAAACCTTGGTACTATCTCCATGACAATAATGTTTGAGGATTTTAAAGGCACGCTCAGACCTGTGTAGCCAGGTGGAGTCAATGCCTCGTACCTACATCCTGCATCACCAAGTTGATAAATGACAAATACATATATATGTACAAACAATGGTAGACAAGGAGGGGGAGCATGACATTGTATGGATCTCCCATAGAAGTGACTACGACTACCTCCCCTCATCCCACAAACACATCTGATAGTATTCATACTAAAAAATGATTGGGTTAGTACTGTTAGCTCAAAATAATCATAATCATTTATTGCAGCAACAAGGAGTGAAGCATCATCATGGATAATGTAATCATGTACATACAAAATACACTATTTAAATCCTCTAGAAATATAATCCATTAGATAACAATAGATCATATTTATAAAATAACGTATTATCCAAGCATATAGTAAAAGTATCTTGTCATCTAGCTTAATTGGAGAAAGTAATGAGCTCTGGTATAATGTTACTAGGGCAGGTATGTTAGTAATAACTGAGAGGGGGGTGGGGGGTGAATCAATGGCCTTAAAAATTTATCCTTCTAACTTAACCACCAATCAATAAACCTTAGATTATTATGTCCCTACAAGATGCATGTCATGAAAAACTTATAATGATTAACTATATGTCAGTGTTCTATGTATTTCCTTATTCTTTCTTGATTACCGTGAAGCATTATAACTATTTACCGAAACTCAGTAAATAAGAAAAGTATACCGATCAATCTAGTGTTAACTATGTTAGATACAAAACAATAAAGAAATGAATCATACACACATAACACATGAATTTTTAACGTGGAAACCCTATTAAGGGAAAACCCACTGGGACCGGTACCCCAAATTTTCACTCTTCTGAAGTGAGCCCTATTCGGAGCCAACCTTGTTAAAGGTTACAAACACATAGTTAAGTGTGACCTTGTTAGAGGATTTTATACATAGATGTTGTCACTTAGTATTGGTAATCTATTGGTACCATCCTTTAATCAGCCTCCTTCTTAGTCTGTCAATAGGTATCAGGAAAATCCAATGCTAATTTCATGAACCAACCTTTTTGGCACTCCTTGGGATGTACCTCAATATATAGAAGACTATTAATTCCTACTCGGTTAAGAGACTTGATGCTTCAATGGTTAAACTGAAACACTATGACCTGTTTCTAATGCAACTTTGAATTGCATATTTTTAGATCTATTTAAGTTCATTGCCTCTCTGATCAATGCATCAATTCAATTCTTTGAGCTCCACACTTTCCGCTCTGTGATGTTGTGCTCACTGTTTGTTGGTGTCTGCAGAATTCCTTAGCTCTTCTTCAGCTTGATTGATCAGGACTGTATGAAGTTATTCTTCATTAGTTTCTCTTCATCATCCTCTTTCTATTCACTCCCCTTAATCCCATTTGTAAATGAATTAAGCTTGTCTCTTATATAGACATGATATTCATTGTTTCTTGATTCTTGGCATAAAAAACAATCCATCCAATTAGATTTAAAGCATAACTCTTGATTTGTCCCATAATTATCTTCTTGCCAACTGTAAAAATCATCTTTAAAT
This sequence comes from Thuja plicata, assembly GCA_018584345.1. Classification (NCBI taxonomy): domain Eukaryota; kingdom Viridiplantae; phylum Streptophyta; class Pinopsida; order Cupressales; family Cupressaceae; genus Thuja; species Thuja plicata. The sequence continues at coordinate 3,100,049 of MU223136.1, read as the reverse complement.
CAATCACTTAACTCTGTTCGAATAAAACAAATAAAACAACCAGTTAAGTCTATCTTTAGCTCTTGCCAGCTAGATATTTTGTCATTTTCTGAACTCTCTATTCTATCAGTCACCTTTGCAGTTACTTGTCGGTGACAACTAACAGTTCTGTCGGTGAGACTTGATTTAGCTTCATGATCTCCATTCGTTGGGCATCATTGGATTTTTACTCATCAGGCACCCTTCTAAATTTTCTCATTGGGCATCACTATGGCTTTCTTCATCGGGCAATACTATCTTTTGATCATCGGGTATCACTATGGCTGTTCTTCTTTGCCTTTACCGATGGTGTACACTCCGTCGATGTTGTTTGTCACTTAGTGAATACTTGAATTTTATGCATTTTTGAAAGTATAACCTTTATTCCTTTGGTTCTCTGAAGTCTTTGGCATTATGTACATGAGCGTACAGATGATATCAAGTTGACATCAATGACAATACAATACATTAACTATTTTAATGCCTTGCATTATCTTCAACTTAACATTGTCAAACATTCAATCAGTTACATGTCATCAATATCTCCCTTTGGCATTGATGGCAACATACTATATTATCACACTATACTATTTCTAATACAATATGAAATACAAAAGTTGAGATTCATCAAACTACCAATCTTTTTGTTCTGATAACTGATAAATGTCTGACCATCGGAAAGCTTTGTTTTAGCTTTGATTTGATTCTTGCAGGTCTTTGCTTTTTGATGTGTTGTGTCCTCTCCCTTGACTATTCTTTCTCTTTTGATGTCTTTTTCTCTTGTCTGCAACTCTCCCTTTGTAGAATAATGTTATAATATGTCCCTGTTGGAGTAATGTGACAATGGATAATATTTCTCTGTTTTATGAAGAATGTGATAATATGAATAATCTCTCTCCCTTTGACAACAATGCCAAACAAATATTTTACAAATATCTGACATTCATGTCAAACAATCATTTCTTTCCATCCATAATATATTCCTTGAATTTCCCTCATCCATTAGCAATATAACAATATGCTCTAGTGCTCGATTTTGATATATACCTATATGTATATAGATGTATCTTTGAAGTCCATCCTTTTCTTGCATCAACATTAATGATATTCTGATAATATGTAGGCTGATGCAGCCTTCAGTCTTTTACTAACTGGTAGACAAGGGTTTGATCCCTAGTCTCTTTCTCAAGTAATCAAATGTATCCTTGGGCAGTGGCTTGGTGAAGATATCGATCAATTGTTCTTTGGATTACACATACTCAAGTATCACTTCCTTTGCTTGAACTTGTTCTCTCGAATAATGATACTTGATGGCAATGTGTTTAGTCTTGGAATCCATGACTGGATTCTTGGAAATGTTTATTGCACTGGTGTTATAACAATAGATAATTACTAGTTCTAAGATCTTCATATGCATACCTTCTATTAAATCTTTGATCCATGCAATATTTGAGCAATTTGCAGCAACATCAACATACTCTGCTTCTGCAGTAGATAGAGAGATGCATCCCCACTTTTTGCTTATCCATGTGACAAGTCTGTCACCCATAAAGAATGCTCCTCCAGTTTTTCTCTTTCGGTCATCGGGATTTCCAGCCCAATTAGCATCATTAAAAACCTTAAGTTCAAATTTTCCTTCCCTTCTATACCTTAAACCATATTCCTCAATATTCTTCAAATATCGTAGAATTCTTTTCACAGCAGTCATATATGATTCCCTGTGGTTAGCATAAAATCTAGCAATAATTCCTACTGCATGTGCAATATCTGGTCTAGTGTGTACAACATAGATGATTTTTCCAATCATTGATCTATACAAAGTCTGATTTACCTCTGTTTTCTTGTCCTCCTTTGTTAACTTACATCCAGTTGCCATTAGTGTTCCAACTAGTTTGGAATCATCCATCTTAAATATTTCCACGACCTCTTTAATGTATTTGGACTGTGTAATGAAGATACCTTCACTTTGTTGAATGATCTGTAGACCAAGAAATAAATTGATCTCTCCAAACATAAACATCTCAAAATATTTTTTCATCTCATTAGCAAATGATTTACATAGCATATCATTGCTTCCAAATATGATGTCATCAACAAATATTTCAGCAATCAAAGTGTTAGGATCAGTATCTTCCTTCAAATAAAGATTATTGTTTTCACTAGTCCTTACAAATCCAATACTTATAAGATAGGAATGAATTCATTTATACCAGGGTCTAAGAGCTTGTTTCAATCCATACAAAGTTTTGTGAAGTCTACACACCATGTTTCTCTTGTCTGGATCAACAAACCCTTCTGGTTGCTCAATGTATACCTCTTCTTCAAGTATTCCATTCAGGAATGTTGACTTGACATCCATCTGGTATACATTGAATCCTTTGAATGCAGCATAAGAAAGCAGCATTCTTACACCTTCTATCCTAGCAATGGGTGCAAAGGTTTCTCCATAGTCTATACCTTCTTCTTGTGCATATCCCTTGCATACTACTCTTTCTTTGTTTCTTGTGACTTCTCCATTCTCATTCATCTTATTCCTGAATATCTATTTTGTACTAATCACATTCATGTCATCTGGTCTTGGCACAAATGACCATATCTTGTTCTTTTCAATCTGCTCAATCTCATCATTCATAGCACTTATCCATTCTTCATTATCAAGTGTGCATTGACAAATTTTGGCTCAAACTCACAAATTAAACAATTTGAGTTTAAAGACTTACTTCTTGTTCTTGTACCATCTTTATTATCTCCTATGATCTGGATCTCTAGATGGTTCCTTCTTACACATATTGCAAGTATAGGTTCAACTCTTTGTGTATCAACTTGATCATCATTTTGATCTTCATTCTTTTCTTCATCACCTTGCACATTTTTTTGATCATTATCCTGACCATCGATAGTTGCACTCTGACCGTCAGTTGCAACATTTTGTTGTTCTAGAATTAAGCTCTATTGCTCGGGTAGAGTTTTGAGTTCTTCATAGTATACAAACTTGTTGTATTCCTCTGGTTCTTTTGTGCTTTCCAGCTCATTCTTTTCTACAAATTCATCTATCTTTACATTTGCACTTTCAACAATTTTGTTAGAAGCCTTGATAAGACATTTATAAACTTTTCTCTTGGTGGAATACCCTAGAAAGATACCTTCATCACTTTTGGCATCAAGCTTTCCATTTCTATCATCTTTTAAGATATAACATTGACTACCAAAGATTTTGAAATAACTTACATTGGGTGTTTTACCATACCATAGCTCATAAGGTGTCTTCTTTGTGTCCTTCAATTGTACTCTATTCAGTGTGTAGACAGCAGTACTAACAACTTCCCTCCATAAGATTTGGGTGATGCCTTTCTCTATCATCAGTGTTTTATCACAATCAATTATTGATCTATTCCTTCTCTCAGCAATCCCATTTTGTTGTGGTGTTCTTGGTGCATAAACCTGTCTTTTTATACCATGCTCATTACATAAATTAGTGAATTCATCTGATCTAAATTCTCCTCCTCTATATGATCTCAAACATTTCAGATCCTTACCACTTTGTTTCTCTACCATAGCCTTATACCATTTAAACATCTTGAATGCTTCAAATTTATCTTTTAGAAACATAGCTGTCATCATTCTAGTGTAATCATCAACAAAGAGAATATATATCTCCATAATAACTCTTTGTCCTCATTAATCCACATAGATCAATATGGACTAATTCTAGAATATCATCAGATGTATGGGTTTTACTTTTGAAACTAGACTTTGTCATTTTACCTTTTTGACAGTTCTTGCACATGATGTTGTCAAGATTTTTCATCCTCAGTAAGCCTCTTACATTTATCCTTCTGCTTATTTTCATCATGTTGTCAAAATCTACATGACACAATATTTTGTGCCACAACCATATGTCTTCATTTCTAGTCACTAAGAAAGTGGCATTAGTATCATTCAGATAGAATAATTTACCTTTTCTCTATTCATCTTGTGATCTTGACTTAGGTCTTGAAACCTTCCTTTCTAAGTACACAAGCTCTGATACCAATTGTCAGTAATAAGTGAGAGGGGGGGGGGGGGTGAATTAGTGGCCTTAAAAATTTATCCTTCTAACTTAACCACCAATCTATAAACCTCAGATTATTATGTCCCTACAAGATGCATGCCATGAAATTCTTATAATGATTAACTGTCTGTTGGTGTTCTCTATCTTTCCTTATTCTTTCTTGATTACCGATAAGGAGTATAACTATTTACCAAAACTTAGTAAATAAGCAGAGTATACCGATCAATCCAGTGTTAACAATGTTAGATACAAAACAATAAAGAAATGAGTCATACACACATAACCCATGAATTTTTAACATAGAAACCCTGTTAAGGGAAAAACCGCTAGGACCGGTACCCCAAATTTACACTCTTCTGAAGTGAGCCCTATTAGGAGCTAACCCTGTTAAAGGTTACAAACACATGGTTAAGTACAACCTTGTTAGAGGATTTTATACATAGAGGTTGTCACTTAGTATCAGGTATCTATTGCTACCATCCTTGAATCAGCCTCCTTCTTAGACTTCCAATAGGTATTGGGAAAATCCAATTCTACTTTCATGAATCAACCTTTTTGGCACTCCTTGGGATGTACCTCAACATATAGAAGACTGTTAAGTCCTGCTCGGTTAAGAGACTTGATGCTTCAATGGTTAAACTCAAACACTATGACCTGTTTCTAATGCAACTTTGAATTGTATATTTTCAGATCTATTTAAGTACATTACCTCTTTGATAAATGTATCAATTCAATTATTTGTGCTCCACACTTTATGCTTTGTGATGCTATGCTCACTGTTTGTCATTGTTTGTAGAATTCCTTAGCTCTCCTTCAACTTGATTGATCAGGACTGTATGAATTTATTCTTTGTCAGTTTCTCTTCAGCATCCTCTTTGTATTCACTCCCCTTAATCCCATTCATAAATGAATTAAGCTTTTCTCCTATATAGACATGATATTCATTGTTTCTTGATTCTTGATTCTTGATTCTTGGCATGAAAAACAATCCAGCCAATTAGATTTAAAGCATAACTCCTAATTTGTATCGTAATTATCTTCTTTCCAACTGTAAAAATCATCTTTAAATAAATCACTTAACTCTGGTTGAATAAAACAAAGAAAACAACCAGTTAAGTCTATCTTTAGCTCTTTCCAGCTAGATATTTTGTCATTTTTTGAACTCTCTATTATGTCGGTCACCTTTGCAGTTAGTTGTTGGTGACAACTAACAATTCTATCGGTGAGACTCCACTTAGCTTTGTGATCTCCATCCTTCGGGCACCATTGGATTTTTATTCATCAAGAAAACTTTTGACTTTTCTCATTGGGCATCATTGTGGCTTTGCTTCATCTTGCAATACTATCTTCTAATTGTCAGGTATCACTATGACTGTTCTTCTTTGCCTTTACCGATGGTGTGCACTCTATCGATGTTGTTTGTCACTTAGTGAATACTTGACTTTTATGCATTGATGAAAGCATAACCTTTATTCCTTTGGTTCTATGAATTCTTTGGCATTATGTACATGATCGTGCATATGATATCAAGTTGAGATCAATGAAAATACAATACATTAACTATTTTAATGCCTTGCATTATCTTCAACTTAACATTGTCAAACATCCAATCAGTTACATGTCATTAGGGTAACATGTAAGAACACACAATACAAGAAATTATTTAATCAATTATAAAACAAGTGCCAACTCAAAACCATAATATCATCCATTAGGTGATTTGTTTTAATCCTTAATTAATAGTTAACATCATAATCATACATAAAATCATACAAGAGTGTTAATTATGATTAGGTAAAGCATAGAAAAAACCTAATCTTTATGGAAATTTTAAACAACATAAATACACAATCCAGAACATAGTCATAAAAGTATCTTAAGCAACCTAATTCATCCCAGTGTACTCAAACCATCAAAAGCGAGTTCCTCATACAAAAACCATATTAGATTTTTTTATAACACAATATTCCTTAAATATCATGAGCACATAGTAGAAATCAGTACTCAAGGAGAGATATGCATTAAACCCTTATGTAGAGATGAGATAGATTGGATTAGTAGCTTCAATCAGAATCATTAGTAGAGATTAAAAGTCCCAAACTTCCAATAGGCATAATTAGGTCTTGTGAGGGTTGGAGGGGCATTACACTGAGAGAGGTTTCAGATTTTACACCAGATTATTTTCTTCAGCCAAAGGTACATTCATTTTTGCAAGAATGGGATTGAAAGAGCATTGATGCATTGTGTTTACTAGATTTTAAAATAAATCAGCAAGAAAATATCAGCTATCAAGTAGAAAATGAGTCTTTTATTTTTACAGTTTAGCGTGTTGATGTTTCTCAAGATGAACCAAATCTGAAATCAGAGGTTACAGTTCACAATGATTCAACAGAATGTTTATATAATACACACAACTTTGAGTGTGAAATTTTTTCCTTTGATATACAAGCATATGTTGAGGTAAGTCATCATGATTCTATTTATATGGTTGAGCTTGAATGTTTTATATTTCCAAGGAAGTTGGTTGAGAAGTCAGTTGATCATGTTGAGAAGGTAGATAACGAGGGATATCATATTGCATGTGAAAATTCATCATGCTATGAGCATAAATAGTATGTTTTAGATTATGTATCTTTTCAGAAAATACATGATTCTTTTATGCCACAAGATGATAGGTGTAATGACAGTAAATAATATTATAGTGGCATAAATAATGCAAATTTGTTTTAGAATGGTAAATTGCTTGGAAACAAGTTCTACATAATGAACATAGTCCATGGAGATGAGAATCAAATTTTTGATAGAGGTAAGTGTTGATCTTAGTTGTGAAAGGGTTTGAGAAAATTTGCAAATAATGTGCATGTTGTGTAGTTTCTTTACTTTTATTTGTGTTTGGTTTGTGGTTTTCAATAAGGAGCCCGATTTTGAAGTCAAGAGAGAAGAAAGTCTAATTTATTTTTGAATGGTCTACTTTTACCAAGAGATTCTAGATCCTCTACATGTCGACATGGGGCACATGTCCCAATATAGATACACTATTAGTACTCTCAAATTTTTGAGAAATTTAGAGTGACTAAGTAAAAATTTCTCTAAGGCGCAAAGTTATTGCCCCTAAAAACACGCGGAGAAGGCTTACTTTGAGTGCATGCAAAAAGAGACATGATCTTTTGTATGAGAAACCACTTGGAGAGTGGGTTAAAAACCTTTCATTAAGCTAATACAGTGGGCCTCAAACCTTATATTTAAGTTTTGACATGTTTTGGAGATGGCCATTTGGAGGTGTTTGCCCAAATCTGCACTTTGCATGCTTTCCATACTTTTCTAAGTGACCCACTTCAAAGGTTTGTATCTTGATCCTAGTTAATTGCCATGGCTTAAGGGTTTTTTCTGTGTGTTGTAGGAATGAAAGTAAATATATATTCCCATTTTCAGACCCCTCTGAGTCTATGTGCACAATTTACCAAAGCCTTTCCATTTTCCATTTATTCTGGTTTCTCTAAGTGTCAAGTGCAGAATTGCAGAATGACCTACTTTGACGTCTTACAAGTTGTACCCAACTGAATATTGTAAATAATTGAAAGTTCCCCTGCATTGTAAACCTTGAAGTGACCTTATCTGAAAAGTTTCAGACTTTTTTAAATCTATTTGACCACTTTTCTTAGCCCATTCCAAAACCTTTTTTTTGCATTTTTACTATTTTGTTTTCAGAAAGTAGTTAAAGTGGACTTTACAGATTAGTGTCAATTGATCAGTTGACCATTGGAGCGAGCTAGTTGGAGTTTCATATTTCTCATGTGAAAGTGAAACCATGTCCAAGGTTCCATATTATAATATTTTCATCTGATTGGTTTGTGGTGGTAGATCTAAAAGCAATTTGTGTAGATTATCAGTGTTGACCGAGTTGATTTTGCAAATAGATCAGTTTTAGAAGTGCATATCTTGTAACTAGTTGATATCCATATCATTTATCTATTGAATTGTACTCCCAGTATGTAGATGAACCAATGTGTTGATTGCTGAGATTTTATGAGATGATTTGGTATTTTTACAAGGCTTGTTTCATAAGAAATTTACTCACTTTTTTCAGTGCACATGTTAGAGTCAGTTTGGAAGTGGTCTTTTGGACTATTAGTATCTTTCAATTCTGAGGGTGTTTAGAAGATCTTTTTGGAACACTTTTTCTCTGTATCTCATTGCAGATAGTTTGATTTTTCAAAGGAGCCAATATTTTGACAAATGAGAAAGCTGGCACTAAACTGGAATGTGTGAAAACTAAACATCCTCAACTATTGTGTGAGTCTAAACTGTAAAAAATGCTACAAAGTGGAGGAGGGGAAGATTGAATACCAAATGTAAGTTGGCTAGAAGGTGTTTGCAATGTTATGGAACTGATCATAAGGAAGGACCTTTATAAAAATGAGTGAATAGGAACAAACACTATCTTCACATAAGGAATGGCTTGGGCCCCCATTTCTCTGCAATTCTTATCATTTGGTTGAGCCTCACCAAACAAGAATTGGAAACACAACTTACTTTGTGCATTGAATAAAAGAGTGTGCATGATTTTTATAAAGAAGTTTTACAAAAATTTCAAAGACAAGTGCATTTGGCAGTTGTTAATGTCGAGTAAAGGGAAACATATTATTTTGAGTGAGGATTACACATGGGCAGAAGGCAATGAAAGAAATGGAGAAGAAGCATTTAAATTCATATTGGCAGATGATTAGGTGTCTTGCACAGGAGAGAAGAACTCTAAAAATTTTAATAAATGCATTTGGCGTGTTTGTTTGCAAAGAAACCGCACATAGAGTCTACAGAGGTTGTGTATTCTTATAGGGAGACTCCTCCAGCAAAATATCAAATAAATACAGAGGAGGTATACAATGAACATAAGTGGCATGCATAATTTGTCATTGGAGGAGGTTTTAAATGTTCAAAAAATATTCCATTGTTGTTAAAATGCTACGTAATGCAAGGAAGGAAGCCTGCGCATCATTCTAAACCATAGTCAACACATGGTGTAAGCCAAGGCAACCCACACCATATCTAGGGGAGGGAGCCTGTGTGGATATGGAGGAATGTCTGAAGGAGATGGGTAACAAAAGGATGGATTTTTTGTATGCCCTAGTGAAGGGAGTTTCAAAAGAAGTAGTGTGCAAAATGTGGAATCATAGATTTGTAGGTAGCATATCTAGTTAAAATGCTCCACACAAATGTAGGTGGGAGGTGTAAAGAAAAGTATGCATAGCCTTCGATAGAATCCTTTGAACTATGAGAAGCATTGTAAAGGAGGTTTTGCGCTAAAATAAAGCATTGAAGCCTACATAGAGGAGTGAAAGATGAAGCTCGCACAAATGTGAAATGAAAACAACACATATAAATGTTGTTACCCTGTGTTACAGTTTAAAACAAGTGGTCTATGCTAAATGCATGGTATTGAGGGAAAGTGCTCTTGTTTTTCTTCTTTTTGTAATGCAGCATAGTAATGTTTCACCAAAGTCAGAGGCTACTAAACATAAAATCGTTGCATATAAAGGTGCATAGGTAGTTTCTAAAAAAAGTGTTGAAAGTTTTTGGTCCCACATGCATGGCGAAGAGAACTTCTCACATCTTTTAATATGAAAATACATGTAATATAAAGTAAATTAAGAGCTAATGACTCTTGGTAACTATGCCTAGTGGTCAATGTGAATGTTGTGTCTCAAAGAAGGTATATAAAGCATGTTTTTGGGCATGTAGGGAAGTAATACGTTCAAACTTGCGAAAACAATAATCCCACATTGATCCCAAAAGGTGAACTTTAGTGGTTTAAAATCAAAAGCATTTGCATTGTAATTTAAAGAATAAAAAGGAGGCTCTCCATGCATGTAATACTTTCAAACTTGTAAAAAAATCATCCTACATTGATCCCAAAAGGTGAACTTCAATGATTTAAAATTAAAAGAGTTTGCATTGTAATTTGAAGAATGAAAAGCACGCTCTCCATGCACGTTAGCACATGGCACCTTGGGAAGCATGCCCACTTTGACACCAACAAAATTTTGGCAGCTAGGTGGTAGGGAGGTGGCAATGATGTGGTAGCATGAGGGTAATAGGTGGCGGCTTGTTACACACTCGCGGTAGAGTAGAGAGATCAGAAAAAAGGTTTGTGGCTACACAAGATGCTAATATGTGGCAAGTGGTCACGTAATTGTAGAGCAGGTGAGTGGTGTTATCATGCAGTTGTGGAGCTAGACTAGAAATTAGAAGATAACCGATGAGTGTGCGACTGGCGGTTAGTCGCGCAGTCACAATGGTTAGGAGATGTTGGCAGTTAATGTCACGACTGCATGACATAACTGCTAGTGGTTAGTCGCACAATCATGGAGGTCAGATAGGGCCAGTCAAGTAGCGACATGTGGTAGAATCTGGTGACTTCTAGGAAGAATATGAAGAAAGGAGAGAAATGAGATAAAGTAATATCTTTTCAACCAAATTAAGATCAATCAATAGTTTAAACTATATTATGATATGCAATTTCAAAATCTCAACTGAATATGCACAGGAAGAAGAAGTTTGTCTTTAATGGTTAAGTGGCCAAATCTTCTCATAATGGAAAGTGTAATATACCATTGGAAATGTCTTTAGATGAGGATTTTATTTTTTCAATATATTAGAATGCAAAATCAAGTTTGTTAAGTAGAATGATTGCATTTCAAAGGCTTTTCAAAGGAGAGAAACCAAATTAGATTTTAGGAGGAGAAGAGATTTTCTTAGAATAGACTGGTGTCAGTTTGAAAAAATTGGCTTTTCAATTTTCTCTATATCTTTCTTCTTCTCAATTGTACATGGATGGTGAAATCAATGCTACTCGATAGTTTTTCCTAATTTTTGAGTCCTATTTTTGAGTTCTTTGATTTGTAAATGTACTGAATCATATAGCAATTTAATGAAAAACATTGGAATCTCTTTTCAATACCTTTTGATGTCTTTGTGTTTGGTCTTGAAATCTTGTTTGTTAATCTGTAAGGAATTTTAACGCACTGGTTATAAGGTAGATGTGATTTTGTTTATGAGTTTCTTTTAAGGAGGGAGTAAATCTCAGAGACAAATTCTAAAGGTTCAAGGTTTTCACATGAATTTTATGTCCAGGTGTTGGAGTGAAAAGAGTGATTTGTAAGGCACTTCATTCGGGTTCTGTGTGTTTGGAGTTAGACAGTTTCTATGGATGTATGTTTATTTGAATCTGTTGCCCAATAGATAAGGCACTAGTCTTTGTTGGTGATGCAGTCCTCATCATCAATTCATAAAATTAAAATAATTTTACTTTTCTATTTTAAGAGCTTTAAATGATTGTCAAATATAATTTGATGGGTAGGAATGCATCCCATGATTCACTGAAAGAAGTGAATCCAATAGTTACACCCTCCTGAGCCTCTGAGCTCAAAGTGAAGGAGGATTTTTTGATCCTCATTAATTAGTATTTTCCTTGATAGAATCAAGGAAAAAGAGCTAACACTCCCAACCACAAAGGCTCAAATTTTTTGTGCTTTCCTTTGTCTTTAGCCCTGGGATTCCATTGAAAAAGAAAATCACTAGGCTAGAATTTCTTATCACTTTCTCTTTTATCAAAAATATATTTCATCTTTTGTTGTATTTTAACATTTTCTTTTGTCTATCTCTTCTCACTTAATCCAGTTCTACTAATTGAACCATTCTGTCCTACATTGGTTCAGGACATTCTAAAACCTCATCTTGGATGACCTTATAGACTGTAAGAATATTATTTATAGGAATTCTAGACTAAACCCCATATACTAATTCAAAAGGGGACTTTCTTGTAGCCCTTTTCACAGTAATTCTATCTTCCCATAAAGCAAGTTTTAATTTTGCATGTCATACCCTCTTGTTATTTTTTGAGGTCATCTTCAGAATTTGCAGAATACTTTTGTTACTAGATTCTGCTTATCTATTGGCCCATGGATGGTAAGGGGGAGAATATGAAATAACCATACTCATGTCAGAATAGAAATCAAAAAATTCCTCTGATCTAAAATACATGGCATTATCCGTTACTATTTTAATAGGAACACTAAATATAGTAATCACATTATTCATCAAAAATTCAATAACCATTATTCTTGTAGCCTTCTTAGTTGGGATTTATTCAACCCACTTGGTAAAGTAATCAGTAGTAACCAAAATCAAACTATGTCCCCCACTTGATTTTTCTACAAATTCTCCAATGAAGTCCATCCCCCACATGGAAAAATGTGCTTCTAGAACTACAGGATTCAGCAATAAAACACCTAAAAACTTCATTTTACTAGAGAATATTTGACATGGTTCATGTTTCCTGAAAACATAATGGGCATCTTTAAACAAATAGGACCAATGATAGCTAGTCCTTAAGATTTTATGAGTTGTTTCACTAGCTGAATAGTGTCCTCCAGATATTCTAGAATGCATCTCCCTCAAAACCTTTTTCATATTGCCCCTTGTCCAGACATAAAAACAATATTCCATCCCTATTTTTCTAGTATAGGTCACCCTACAATAGTACATATTTCTGAGCTTGCAATCTCAGACTTATCCTCTGGTTTTCACTCAAACTCTCTGGCGAACTTGTATTTTTTAGAAAATGTACAATATTAGTATACCAGGGTTGTATTTCAATACTTTTAACTATTTCTCCACAAGTGTTGAAATTATTCACTTGAACTAAATCCAAGTTTTCTTTTGTCATTAATTTGGCTAGTCTCAATTCCCTTATCAGCTTCATAATATGGATTTCCAAGTTGAACTCTTGAATCTTGTTAATCCATTTGCATCTTGTCCCTGTCACTTCACTTTGGACCAAGATATCCTTTACTATGGCATGGGGAACATATGCATTGACTTTAGAACACACTAAGTAAGGTCTAAATGACTTGACTAATTTCACCAAATCATAAGCTTACTTTTCCATTAATTGATAACTTAGCTCAGCTGATTGTAATGATTTTACGAATAAAGAAATAGGATGGTCAAATCCTTCCTCATCTTTCTGCAATAACACTGTTGAATAGTGTGAAAAGATGCAAATGTAAACATAGAAAATGGTTTTGCACAATCAGGAGAAATTAGAATAGGGGATTCCTGAATTGCTTGTTTAATTTTCTCAAATTCTCTTTGTGCCTCATGATTCCACTCAAAATTTACATATTTATTTAATAGTTTTACTATTGGTTTGACTAGCTCTGCAAAGTTGGCAATAAATCTCCTAAAATAATTAATCTCTCTAAGGATTGACTACACACCTTTAAGGTTTGTAGGAGCGAGGACCTTTTAAATGGCTTTAACCCTTTCTGGATCTATCCTTACCCCTTCCTTTGATACTATGTGGCCCAAGATTTTTCCTTCTATAACAGAAAATTGACACTTATTTGGTTCAGTGATATACCATATTCCAATGCTTTGATTAAAAGTTTCTCCAAATGGTTACAATAATCTTCAACTCAGAAGTCAAATCATATTGGTAAACTACCATAAGAACATTTATAATATCCTTAAAAGCCACATCCATTTCCCTTTGAAATGTAACACCAACATTTTTTAAACCATAAGGCATATAGACATACACATAAGTTCCCCAAGGGGTAGTAAAGGCAGTCTTGAATTCATATTCCTTGACTAACACCTGATAATACCCAGATAACCCATCCATCATAGATAATAGATCACATCTAGTCACCCTATGTAGCATAATGTCTATGTTAGGTAATCCATAATTGTCCTTTAATGAAGCTACATTCATATTCCTAAAATCAATGCACAATCTTACGTCCCCATTCTTTTTTCTTACTGGGACAAAATTTGAAACCCATGATGAATGTCTTATGGCCTCAATTATGCTTGCATCCTTCAATTTCATCAATTCCATTTGCATCTTAGTGGCCAATAATGGATTGATAGGCCTCTGGTTCTACCTAAATTATTTTGCATCTTCTTTAAATGGGATGTCATATTGTAATAGGTCCTCCCTATAGGCTTTGAGATCTTCATAGGACCAGGCAAAAAAATGCTTATTTTTTCAACAAGTTTATCAAATTGATCCTCATATTTCTATCTAATGTTTTTCCAATATAGACTAATTGAGGGAATTTATTTGATCCTAAATTTATTTCTTCCAAGTCTTCCAACTTGGAATTTGACTTGTGTGACATGTAATTATCATTAATACTAAACATTCCTTCCAGTTCAACTAGTCCCTTAGGAATATGGTTAGATGCTAACTGGACAATTTCATTCTAAAAAATTCATTCCTTAGGTCATCTATAACTCTAATCAAAGAGTCACATTCAGTTTTTTGGCCATCATAATGATCTAAGAATTGGATAAATCTGAGGATATCATCATCATCCTCAAAAAATTTCCAATTGTGGATATTATCAGGCACTACAGACCTATTCTTGACTTCCATCATAGATACACCAGCAAGAGTAAGATCATCATTTTTAAAAGAAACATTTGCAAGGCAGTATTCCATGATATTGTTTGATCTTTCTACCCACAAAATATTGAAGGCATCAAATAGCTATATTCTATCCCAGACAACATATTTATACAATTTTAATATGTCATCCTTAGAAAAATATTTTGATCTAATCTGAGCTATGATTAGCTAGGAATCCCCTTGAACTTGTAAACATTTAATACCATGTTTTATGGCAATATCCATTCCCAATATCAATGCTTCATACTCAACTATATTGTTGGTAAAATGGAAGGCCAATAAGAAAGAGTATTTAAAAGTAATACTTGATGGTGATATAAACAAAAAACCCACTCCTAATCCTTCCTTAGAGAATCCTCCATCAAAATACATCAACCGTAATCCATATTTTTTCACGAACAAATCATCAGTTATTTGGTCATTGTTCCTCAATTGTGGCTTGATTTCTTCAAAAACAAAATTTTCCATATCAACATCTACAAACCAGTTCATCCTATCAGGTAATACCATTTCAATCATGAAAAAAGAATGAGGCTCTCTATAAAACTTAACCTCAATGTCATTTACAAGTATTTTTGCATAGGACAAATCCAATTCTAGTATTCTACCTACTGTCATTGCCCACTGTTTGGATAATAGCATATCATAATGAGGTTTGGTATCAACAAGAACTATATCCATTTTATAGGTAGCTTCAGGGAATGCATCAATCTTTAATTCAATATCTTTCAATGTCCCTATTACAGGAACCTCCCTATTATCCATTTCATGGAAACTCCCAATAGAAATGCTGACTCAAAGACCTAATTCTTTCATAACATGATATGACATCACAGTAGCTATAGCACCAGAGTCTATCATACATTTTTTTACCAAAAAGTTATTTATCACTAAAGTAACATAAAATGGATCAACCATCAATGGTTCTTGAGTAACCACATTCCCAATATAGGTATTAGATAATTCCTTTCTTATTTACCATCTTTCACTTGTTTCTCTTTCTTATTCACAGCTGCAACCTCACTTTTCTCATTTATTAAGGTCAAGGATACTTCTTCTTTGTTTGACATAGGGATATCTTCTATCCCTTTTAAAAGTGCAAGTGCAACTTCTTTTTGTTCCTTTATCTTCAACATCTCCATCAGTGGAACTGATACTTTTATTTGTAAGAGAGCATGCTTCATGTCAAGCATAGGTAATTCAGAAGATACATCATTTATTTTTTACCTCTCTTAGCCTTGGCATTAATCATTTTTTCTTCTACTTTTACTTCCTCCTTCTCCTTTTGAGTAGGAAAATATTATGTTTATTTTATGGCTTTCTTTTCTTTACTATCGTTGATAGAAGATTCTGCAACAACTTGTGGGGCATATTCTTTAATAAATATAGAAGCAAGTTTTCCTTGACCGGGATCTACCCTTATGTTTCTCAAGTTATAGGAAACCCTAGCCTGGTTTATTGCTGCTATGGTTAAGGATCTCTTTTCCTCATCACTTTCAAGTCTAAAATGAGGATGCTCATTGTCATCACCTACTACATTGATGGTTATCTATGGCATGGTACTAGCTAAATCATTTGAATCATAAATCACTTGTGGCTAGTACTCTAGATATTTTCCTCTTCTATTTCTCATATCTTCAATAGGTTCACTTTCTTCAGGAGACCATAGATAAGGTCTTCTTATAGTAAACATGTTAACATAAGGGCCTTCTTGTCCTAAACTTGTCTATTCATTCACCTCCCCCATTTTATTAGCTAGGGATTGGGCCACAACACATTGGTAAGAATAGTGAGGCATGTTACAATAAGCACACCAAGGAGTGTTCTTGAGATTTTTTGTTCTATTTCTCTTTAGAGGATCATGGGTCTCCTTTTTCTTATGGTTTTCTTGATTTTCAAGGATTGGCTTGCCATCTTTCTAATTTTTTCTATATGGCATGTCCCTTAGATTCAGTTTTTTATCATACTTTTGGTATTGATACTTATTTTCATGAAAACATTTTTCATTTTTGTCTATTTTTCACAGTGAGATCCTTTACTAGACTCATCAACTTATCAACCCTATTATCCTATTTTACAAGTTTGCTTGTTTGTCCTCTTGTCTCCTTGCAAAGTTTACCTTCCTCTCTCTTCTCCATCTTCCCTAAGGATTGCCTATTACTCTCAATGTCTATGGATATTTTTTAGGCATCTCTCAAGGTACAGGGGTTCTTATCCCTAAGAAGATAGGACATTTTGCAATTATCAACATTGAAATAGGTACTTAAGTATACTTGGTCATCTAATCTCAACACTTGAAATAGTTTGTTCATGGCTTTCTGAAACCTATTGCTAAAATCATCCATGCTTTCATTAGGTAATTTTTTGATATTATTAAATTCATTTAACATGTAACCTGAGTTGACATGTTCTCAGTAGTGTTCCCAAAAAGTTCTCAGTATTGTTCCCTAAATGATATGAAAAAATCATCTCAAGATGCTATGCTCTCCTCAGGTAAATTCCTAAGCCAATCCCTTTCTTCTTCTATCAAAGACTGGACACAAATATTCATAATAACATCTTCATGTTCTATTTAAAAATAAGTGATATTATCTGTGAAAGCTATTAAATTTTCTTCACATGTTATGACATTATTACCTATGAATCTAGGGATTTGATCTCTTACCTCACTGGGGATCATATTCAGATTACCAAAATTCCAACAAATAATAGAGGATGATACCTATCTAGATGGACAGGTCTTCTTTGGAAATTTCCAAGTGTATTGTTTCCACTTGTACATGTTCCACCTCCTTTTGAGTAGGTTGAGGAGCACCCTGCTTAGGATTAGAAACTTGAGCATTTGGATCACAACCAGACACTTGAGAATTTGAATTTGAACCACTTGGTGGGTTTTGTTGTAATTTCCTAGTAGAAACATGCATTGAGCTACTTGGAGTGGTATTTGTAGTGGTATGCAGGAAAGCTATTCTTATTTTCATGTTAGCAGCAGTAGCCTCTAACTCCATCTTTTAGAACTATTTGGATAGATCTTTATCTTTTCTAGCTTGTTTAAGTTCTATGTCAACTTGGGACATACCAGCATGTGTAACTTTTCTTTTTTAAGGCTCGTTTATACTGATACCAACCGCTTTCTATTTTCCTTTATGAGATGCATCCTTTTCCTTTCTATTGAGATTTGCATTTTTCTCAATTTCATGTGGGTGCAACTGCCTTATAACAGGTCCTTCTCCTTCAAACTCATCTTTCTTAGAGTTCAATTTGTTGTTTGTAGCTTGTTTCCTTAAGGCTCTAATGTTACCAAAAAAATCTTCATCTAATCCCTTGAAGTCCTCATTGAGACTTTTAGTCTTGATCTCATTCTTTTTGGTCTTCTTTAAGAGTTCATCTATTTCAACCAATAGCTCATATATATCTTTCTCCCACTTCTTCCTTGCATTCTCTATTTCTAATAGTTCCTCTTTTTCCTTTCTTCTTAGTTCTATAACTCCATCTCGCAACTTGTCATAATCATAGGATGTAGTCTCAGCAGTAGATGTTTCTCCTTGTAGCTCTAGAGTTTCTTGTCCAGGGAAGAAGCTTGCATCAGTCATCTCTCCATCTATGAAAGGAGAAAAATATATCTTAGCAACATAAGGGCAAATTGGGCTTGAACGCTTAGCACTTTCAAATGAAGATGAAACTCTCTCATGGATAGGGGTTTCCATTATTCTTTTTGAAACTTTGGGGGAGTTATGGTTTGATCCACCTATTTTGGACCATTGTCTCCTTCCAGGGTTATGGATATCTTATTCTATATCTTTCTATGGATTATTCTATAGTAAGACCTGGTGTTTCTTTTTCGACTCATTTTAGACCCGACAAGAATTTTCAATGTTTCAATATGAAAATACATGAATGCACAAAGTATAGAGTCGCCACCTACAACAAGTATGGGAAATAATTTATTTAAATTGATCACAAAATGGAACAAAATATAATTAGTTTCTATGAACTTTGAAATCCTATTGTTAAAACCCATTCTTCCCTAGCGGAGCCACAATTTTGTTAGTGCAACTTAGATGGGAAAACTCAACTGAAATTTGATTTAACTTTAAAAAACTAGAGATTTTCTGAAAAGCTCAACAAGACTATTTCATCTCTATCTCTAGTAGAGTCATCATTTTGTTAGTGCGACTTGGATGGCCAAACTCAACTGAAGTTTGATTTAAATTTAAAACATCAGAGATTTTAAAAAAAATCTCAATAGGAATATTTCATCTCTATCCCCAGTAGAGTCACCATTTTTTTAGTCTGACTCAGATGGAAAAACTCAACTGAAATTTGATTTAACTTTAAAACACCAGAGATTTTATGAAAATCTCAACAAGACTATTTCATCTCTATCCCCAGCGGAGTAACCATTTTTAGAGCTTTTCTTGAAGAACCTCTATTAAACATAAATTCTTGAATCTATGATTACCAAGAATTGATTCAAAAAATTAAAAGTCTAATTGATGAGGATTTTATCCACCTTCTTCTTTGAGCTCCATAGACTCAGGCATGTGTACCTTTCACAATTTACTATTTCTTAGTAAATTTAACAGTGGATCAAGGATTTAAACTAATTTTCTTCTATCTTTTACTACAAAAATTGGCAACACATTCTACAAATGATAATAACCAATCTTATACAGATCTTCACAAGCTAGACCATGAACTTGATAGGAGAAAATACCAGTGAAATAAGGATTCTCATCCTTCTTCTGTTTGAGTTCTAAACTCAAGCAGGCTGACATAATGATTCACTCTTCAAGGAATCAACAAGATTACTTGTATTCTATAAATACAAATGATAAACATATATTTTAATCAATAGAAACTTAAAAGGTAGTTTAGAATTGAATGTTGATGATGATAATTACTACTCAAATCTAGACCAGTGCCTAATCAAGGGAAACTAGTCAATTAAAATATACATTCATAGAAACTTCTTAATGCAAATACACATGAAACTCAGATGAAGTTCCTTACAAGCCATCTTCTCAGTCCCATACCCATGTATCAAATTCTTGTACTAATATTTATCCCTTTGAAACTAATTTTAAGAATTACTCCCTCCTTGAAATAAACTCAAAAAAAATCCCACGGTAACCTTATAGCCAGTGTATCTTAAAATGCCTTATAGATTTAATACGAAAGAACTTAAACAAAAAAAAAATGAAGAAATCATAGATATGAAACAATAAATTCCATTGTATTTTATTAAGATACTTCTATTCAATATATTCAGAATGACAAAGAGCTAAAAAACTAGACAAAAATCAGAAATTTGCCTCGCAGTTTTGAATTCACCATCCTTTACAAAACATTACAACTTGATATATATAGTATGCACTAGCCACCTTGGAATCCTTAAAAATATAGGATGCAACAAGCTTCAGATGGATAGGAAAAGAAACAAGTGCTAAAAGATAATAAGGCAGTTACAATTTCAGTCGGTGGAAGAAATAAACTTGAGTAGCTGATATGCAATTATTTCAAATCTTTTGCAGTTGGCGCCTTTGTCCACAGATATTCAGGGTAACTTCTAAAATTGGATTTGAGACCAAGTGAACAACAACCCATGCTAACTTACACTATTCTAGATGATGATTACCCTCCATGTGCTCATTTATCAAGTGTCAAGTTCCAATCACTCCTCGTCTATCACATCCAAATCAATTTATGTTGGATTCTTCTTCTTGTTCTTGGTGTTGTTGTCCCGAAGTGTGACCTCTACCTCTATTGGCCAACTGAAGCTTTTAATACTCTATAACTGCTTCATCTGTCTTTCCCATCTGGCATTGGTAATAACCTTCACATCTTTAACAAACTTGACAAAATATGTTTCAACTTTAAAGGCTTCATCTAAGGCTTCATTAAAACTATCCATATATAAAAAATTTCCCTATATATGAAAGCCTCTTTATAAGATAGCAAGGTGTCAAATTATCCTCTCCATTCCTCAATAGCCTTGGTCTCATCATTTTCCTTTTTGATAGGAGGGATAAACTATTGAAATCAGGACCAACCATGCTTATCCTTTCTTGGATTTGATTTTCTTTTCCTTTGAAAAATGACAGAGATGTGCCAATTTTCTCTATAATCTCCCCAACTTGACACACTAATTCAGGAAAATCTGTCTTGTGGGGTTGCAATGCCTCTAACCTCTTAAACAAGGATGCCTTACCTAACCAAACACTGAATAATGGGTCCAGAGTTCCAACTTGCCCTTCAGAATATCTATCTTATGTTGCAAGATGCTTATCAATGTAGAGAGGGAAACCTCATTCTTGTCCTTTTCTACTTGCTTTTTATCCTCTGGAAGGTCCTCAGTGACATCAGTTTGTATAGATGCAACTTCTTTGTTTAGAGGAGGAAGAACTTTAGGAGGCCTCTTCCAACAGTTTATTCAGAGCTTCTACCTGCCCCTGTTATGCCTTGTTCTATATCAAGAACTTTGTTTTTGTCTTTTTCCACAAAAAATGACTCATCAAATATCCTTCCACACCTTGCTAACAATTGCTCTATTTTTGCCTCATTTAGGCGAGAAAAGTGAGTAATAGCTTGGGATATTTCTAAGTTAGAGGTGTTATGGATGGTCCAAATGATCTTGTCCCCATACATCTTTTCCTCTACACTAACTAGGGATGGATTTTGTGTTCTTGGAGCCAAATACCACACAGCTAGAGTTTGGGATTTTGGATCATATACATAACCTCTTATCATTTCCCCTATTTGGGTCTTAGAAGACAATTTAGCCTCTGGTTGCTTCCTCCTCTAATCAATGATGAATGCAGAGGCTAAATCCCATCCAGGAAAAAGAAACATTAGAATTTATCAATTGCCTAGCCTCATCTGGTGTGATGGTCTCGGATTCAGTGTCATAGGGTTTCAAAGCCTGTAAGGCTTCATCCCCCAAGGTACCAGCTTTTTTTATCTGTAAATTTGATCAAACCTCTTGTTTCTTTCTCCAAATAAGAAAGTTCTTAAAATCATCATTTTTAATGAATGCATCATCATTCATAAACTCTTCTTGATAGAGCTCTCTTTAATCCTTTCATAATTGGAGGGGAAATTCCACCTCTTCTTGGATCTCTCTCTTCTTTTTCTTTCCCTCTCTTATAATTTTTTTTAATTGGTGAGGATACTGCCTATCACTAGTGAATAGGGAAGTTACTCTATCTTTCTTCTTTCCTTGTGTTCCTGACTGAGAAGGATCTCCCTATTTTGTTCTCTATTTTTCCTTGGAGGCTCACTTGTTGCCTCTGTATCATGAGCCATTGAACTCTATTATAAACCAGGTGGTACATATGACTAAGGTGTACTATAAATTCTATACCCCCCCTTAGTATCTTCCTCATACTCAGAGGATGAGTGATTTTCAAGGCCCCTTTGTTTCTCCTCTATCTGATTTTAAACATGATTATACAAAGTATCATACATTTTGATCATCTTTGTAATCCTGAGAGTATAAGGAAATCCACAGAATAAACGTCCAAAAGGAACCCTACCTTTTCCATCTCCTTTTCCAAATGGAAAAATCCAAGTATTTTTCAGCTCTTCTTGCTACCTCTTCATCCTTAAGAACATTTTTTATAACATCCTCCTCATCACACCCTTCATGTTCCTTGACGAAAGTGACACTTGGGGTTAGCAATTTCTTGGCACTTTTGATGAAACCTTTAGGGTCCACATACTTTTATATGGCCATGCTCATCAACAACACTAAACTACCTTGGTGTAAATGTACCTTTCCTATGTTGGGCCAAGTGTTCTGTGTCTTTCCATATGAGTTTCTAGGTGAATTACATTAAGGCAATCCTTGGAGGAGAAAACCTAGGAAGTACATGTGGAGGCTGAGAACATCCATAGACCCTGATTAGTGTGTAGGTGTTTTCCAAATAGAAATCTCCCCAATTTTTTTCCCCTAACCACTTATCAACATACTCACAAGGACTGAGAAGCCTTAGCACTTTTATTGTTAACCTGGTCATGTTTGTACCCAACATTGTTATAATTGGATGTACAATCCAATTTTGAAAACCACAGAACTCATTCTTATTAGATGTGTAGTTCCATACCCTAATCTAGAATTGTATAGGGTTTTGCTAGCCTTGGAAATGTGTCCTCGGTCTCAAATTATCAGTACCCATGCCTTCTATGTTGTGCAACAAAATCAAATGCATTAGAATTGAATAATGCATGAACTTTGGGTTAGTCTTCTTCTAGATAATTATAAGGCCCAAATGTATCCTATCAATAATATACTGAATATAGTCAAAATCATTATTTACATAGGAGTTCTAGATGGCCAAGATGATCATCAATAAATCCAAGGGAATTCTCTCCATGTGCCCATCAATTTCTAACACTCTGCATAGCCCATAAGCCAAGTAATTCATGTAAAATTTTAGATCCTTGAGCTCATATGGTGCATTTTTGGAAGGTGGTAGTGGGGCTATGTAGTTTCTATTTGACCTAGGCATGTGAGACTGGATCAAAATTTTAACCAAATTTACCTCTCTACTATATTTAGCTTTCAATTTGGTTAGGTCAATTTCTGTGGAAGAGGCATGGTATATACCAAAGGCTTTCATAAAGGAATCCCTATCTAGGGTGACTAGGGCTATCTCATCATGCTTTATGATGGTTTTAAAGATTGTTTCCTACCTTCTATCCTATTCAACCATCAAGTCTAGATCTAGTAAGACATCTGGGGCTATTAACTTGGCCAAACCTAATGTCCATGGATTTTATACAGGGATTTTCCTATCTTTATTGGTATAAAAGTAATTAAGCAAGTGATACACAGAACACCCATGAGTAATAGGGTATCTACAATTTGACATGAAGTCTAAGAAGTACTCATCATTAACCTTTTTATTATGATTTGTTCCACGAAGAAAAGTAAAGAACTCCTCTGAATAATTCCTTTTGACCTTATGCTCTTCTTCTGCATCCTTTCTTCCGCCACTAGCTGAAGCCTTTCTAGATTCTTCTTGAATCATCTTCTCTAGTATCTAAATTATCTCTCTCTGAAAGAAGCCTCTTTTCACAAAGCTTTGCAATTTATGCAATTTTCTCTCTATAGCTCTTAAAAATTTGCTAAGGAAAATGTACAAGTGTTGTGTCAATTTATCCTTGAAAATTCAATGCATCAGTCTAGTTGATAATTCTTAAATTCGTTGCTTAGTCACTTCTATCATAACTTTGCATGTGTTGAAATTAATTCTTTGCTATCCATGGTGACTAAAGTTGATAGCTAATTGAATTTGAACGCTAGCTGGAAAAGGTCATGAGTGCTTTTAGTCTTTTAAAACCTTATATTATGTTAAAACACTCAAGATGACATATGAATACCTTAATTTCCTTTCATTATTACAACTCAATAGAGTACTTGAACTTTGTCAAGATCTTCAATCTTTTATTAACTAGCTTTTTAACTGTATTTCCTTGGAATGGCGCAAGAACATGATCCCCAAGATTTCACTACACTGAGCTCTACCATGGTTTACTTGGGGATTAAATGTCTTCTCTATCTCTAGATGTCTAAATTTTTTCCTTTACTTGGGTTGTATTACGAGATCCAACACCAGCCATAGATCTTGTATCTCATCAACAGTTCTCGCTCAGTTGTTGAATGATTTTCTTTACTCTGATTTCATTCTGAGATTCAGTACTAGCCACACATTTTAACCTTACTTCACCTATTATTTACCCCTTGACAGTGATTAACTTATCTCTTTGTGTCTCTTAATCTCATAAAGTACCTTTACTTGACTTTAATCGACCATAATAAAATCAAGAGATTCAGAGATAAGGGAAACTCCAAGTCGTTGAACAAAATTCTTAACTCAAGTCTCACTTGGAGATTTAGCAACAACCAATCATCTGAGATAAGATCAATGATCCTCGCCAAATATCTAATCTTTTATCTTAACCTTAGGTCCATTTAGATATTTGGTGTCAAGGAAAAATGTGTAACTCTGTCCTAACTCTGAGTTAAATCACAAGATTCAGAGATAACTAAGTCTTTGAATTTTTGAACACTTTTCCTTGACTCATTGTTCATTTGGAGATCTAGCACCAACCCTTAATCTTAGTTTTTATCTAAGGTTCATATTTTATTTCATGATCCTTGACACTAACTCTAGTCTATCCTCAGATTATGAGATAAAGGCTATCTTGAAATCTCACAATGTTTGCACTAACTCTAGTGAAGTCTCAAGATTCAGAGGTAAAGGCTATCTCTGAATCACTGAATGATTTTATTTACCTCAAGCTTATTACAAGACTTGAAAAGAACCACAAATATCCTTTGCCACTTAAACATGTGTCTACATCTTGGTCTATTACCTCATGATTTCTGAATATTTCTTGACCTTTTGACCTTTTCTAGTGATTCAACGCCAGACGCACATCTCTACTCTAATCAATAGTTCTGATCCTTTCTTTGCAAAACTTACTCAGTTTTGAATTAACCATGCTTGAACCTGATTAAATATGGATATTGAGCGACCAAATAGATCTCCGGTTCACTAAATGTTTTTTCTTAACTCGGGTTTTATCTGGAGATCACGCTCTAGCCATAGATCTTTTCTTGCATCGTTGATCAACGCTGAGTCTCTGAATGCTTTTGTAGTTAACTGATTCTTTTTGAGATTAAGAGGCAACCCTTGACCTTGATCTTGATCCAATGGCTCGCACTGAATCTTGAGACTATTTCCTTACCTATAATTTCTTTCCAAGAACATGCGACCAAGCAATTTCTGAATCTCGAAATAAAATTTATGAGACCTCATCAAAACCACTGGTTGAATTGGAGATTGGGAAATAATTGAATCTCCAATTCACTGAATCAAATATTAACTCTAGAGTTAAATGAGGTATTATGTGCTGACCAGAGGATCAAACTAAGGATAAAACAAAGTTGACAGCCCTCTATAGATCACTGAATAAAATACTGACTTTGACTACTTTCTAGAGATCTAGCGCTAGTTGCTTATCTGAAATGAGATCAACATTCCTCAGCAAGTATCTAAACATTTCACTTAACTCTGATTCCACTCAGAGATCCAGTGACAAAGAAAAAAAGAAAACTTTGTCCTAACCTCAAGTTAGATTACGAGATTCTGAGATAAAGGCTATCTCTGAACCTCAAAATACTTTTCATAACTTGAGTTAGGTTATGAGATCTAGTGCTAGCCACATGATGAAAAACCACATCCACGGTCCTTAATGAATCTCCCAATGTTTGAACTGAACTCCTCTTTGTCTAGTGATCACGCTCCAACTGTATGATAAAAAAAAGATCGACCACCTATGCTTAATCTCTGAATCCATAAGAGAACATTCCTTTCTTCATGAGATTAATAGATAATAGCTTGCACAAAGTAGCTAGACCATAAATAATATTTGATCTTGATCTCGAGATTGGGAGATAAAGGAAAGTGCCAAAATGCACATGACTTAAAAACACTTAAGTTACATGGCAAAAGTAACTTCAAAATAGAACAAGGTCATGAGGGTCTAGGGTTTTTTCTTGGTAAAGACACAAAAAGACTTAGGTTTTAAGGCTTTTATCCATTTTTAGAACCAAATTTCTTGGGAAGCAGACACTTACAAAAAATTTTGAGAGCATTCTTGAAGATACTTCATTGTTTAAAGCACAAATCTCCACTGGGAACCAAATTTGAACATGACTTAGAAAACTAGAAATAGACCCAAAAGGACTAGGTAAATAAACCACAGATTTGAGGACCCTTTTGGAAGTTACAAAAAACCCTAGGGTTGTAGAAATAAACTCAATTCCAGCAACTCAGAATACTCACAAGACACAGAGACCTAATTGGCAAAAATAGGCTTGGTTTCATAGAAAGTACTAAGGGATGGGTTCACAGAGTTGATAAAACTTTCCAGGATTGTTCTACTACATAAAAATACCCCAAATCAACAACTTACCAAGTCCCACCAATCCATTCATTCATTTGCACACACATTTTCTTAATTGACTAGCTAAATACATGGGGATATTTACCATAGGGCTTGACCTTAAAACTAATAACCAGAATGATGAAGATCTGATCCTTTGGAATCATAAAATTAATGTCCCTAAATTGTATTTTCCAAGTTGTTGTGAAGATCCACTTGTAAAACCTCAAGTTAGGGCCCCATTTTTGGCACAAACCCACACTAAGAGGGTTTCTGGATTGTCTTTACACAAATGCTTCTAACTTCTACCAATCAACTCCAAACTGGACCAAACCAAAAGTAAATGAAAGTAGGCTCACAACATTACAAAATTTTGTCACTATCTTTGATCAATCAATCTGTACAATTTTATACACAATCAAAATTCTCAGGAAAAACAATTGATATTCCTCCAAAATCATCAAGTCGTACAATAAGTCTCTCCCGTTTGAAAGGAAGTATTTGATGAACCATAACTGATTTAATGTTTGAAGATGTTAATTTGATCACCGAAATTAAAAAATACAATGCAAGACATTAAATCAATTAATGGATTATATTTTCATTGATGTCAACTTGATATAATCTAATTGGTTATATAGAAAGTGTCAAATACTTCAGAGAATCAGAAAGATAAAGGTTATGCTTTTAGTAATGAATAAAAGACCAGCATTCACTAAGTGAATACAAACACTGATGGGTAGTGCAGCCCAACAGACAGAGAAACCTGAGAGTAAAGTCAAAGTGATGCCTGAGAAAGAAACCTGACAAGCATTATTGATGAGCAGAATCATAAGCATTACTGACGAGCAAAACATCATAGTTATTCCCAATGGATAGACAACCCCGATGGAGATGCCCGAGGAGAACTGAAGTGTTGACCAAAGCTAACATGATTTAAAACACCGAAAGGAACTGAAGTTCAAAAATGACAAAATACTTAGCTAGAAAGAGCTAAAGATAGAGTTAACTAGTTGTTAACATTGTTTTCATCGACAAGTTTGAATCCAGAGATAAGAGAGAGTTTTAAAGCAGTGTTATTACAGTTGGCAAGAAGATATCTATGAGATAAAACAAGAATAAAATCTTTAAAGCAAGATTGGATAGAATTGCGGATCATGCCAAGAAAAAGAAATTCAAGAACTTAGAAATTATGATATCATGTCTATAAAGAGATAATCTAATTCATTATGAATTAGGGGAGTGAATAGAGAAGAAGGATTCTAGAGAGAAACTGGTGAAGAACAACTTCATATAGTCCTGATCAATCAAGCTGAGGAAAGACCTATATTTCTATGAACACTGAGCAATAGAGAAGCACAAAATCACCAAGAAGAAAGTAGTGGAGCAAAGGTATTGAAAAGATACATTTATCAGAAAGGTTTTATGAGCTTACAATAGATCTAAAAATCAACAAACTATAGTTGTATATGTGAACAAATCATTTGCTATTTAAGTTTAACCATTGATTCAGAAAGTCTCTTAACCGAGCAGAACTTAAAAATCCTTTCTATATTGAGATACATCCCAAGGAGTATCAAAAAGTTTGATCATGAAGATAGCATGAGATGCCAGATAAAAATTGACAAACTACACTGGGTTTGGTCATAGAATGTAGCATAGAGATGCTAGATATCAAGTGACAAACTATTCTATTTAAATCCTCTAACAAGGTCACACCTAACATTGTGTTTGTAACCTTTAACAGGGTTGGCTCTTCACCGAGCTCACTTCAGAAGACTAAAAATTTTGGGTTACCGGTCCCAAGTGGTTTTTCCCTTAACAGGGTTTCCATGTTAAAAATTTATCTGTTAATGTCTTTATGAGTCATTACTTTAGTGTTTTGCATTACACATAACTAATTCTGGATTGATCGGTATACACTAAGAAATTTACTATATTTAGGTAAATGAAAAACTTATAATCGTTAAACAATAAGAATAAGGTTTAAAAGTGAACTCCAATCAGTAGTTATTTGTTAAGATTTTTTAAAGGCATTCATCTTGTAGGATTGAAGATAACTAGAGGCTTAATATTATGGTACTAAGTTTTTGGGTTGATTTATTGGAATATTTTTGATACCACTGATTCACCCCCCCCCCCACCCCTTCTCAGTTATTCTAATAGTATTAGACTTATTAAAATAACTCCATGTTATCTATCCAACTTCTATAGGAAAGGTTGTAACCATTGGTGTTCCAAATGCAATTTCTCGAGCAAATTTTCAATTTTTACAACATTTTATAGTTTTTGCAATTTTAGAAAAATGACAAAAAAATAATACTCTAAAGGACTTTGGAATGACTCTAAGAATAAAAGCATATTGGACTAAGTTCAAAATTACTAAAATCAAGATAAACAATCAATAACACCTAAACAACTAAATCTATGGCCTTAATGGTTAAGGAGACTTCAAGCTTTATAATGCACCTTAAGACCCTTAACCTTACAAAGAAGATGAATACTTTACATTAGGATGATTCAAAGGATCTAATCCCTTTATTTCAAAACAAAAAAAATCCTATCTCTTAAACATGTAGAGGGTGCCCTACACCATACTCCTCATGGCCAAAGAAACTCAAGTCTCTTGAGTTGGTATGTCTGCAAGTTTGGTTGGACAGTCTTCTCAATGGCTTCAAGTGTCATCCATGAAGCATCTTCTAGGGGTTGATCTTACCACTTGACCAAGAACTCATAATAAGTTCTCATTCTGGTTTGTTTACGCACTCTCTTTTCCATAATGGACCTAATCTATGGAGCATTTTTCTTGGGTAAGTCTTGTAACAACTGCTCTGAGTCCTAATCTTGATTACCTACAGTAGATACATCACCAATAGTACCTTTAAAAGAATATATGTCAGAAATGTTGAAGATAGGATACAAACCAAATCTAGGAGGTAAATCAATCTTGTAGGCATTATTTCCAATTTTTCATCATCAACTTACTATAGTTTTCTTTAGACGACCTCTCCTTTTTTAGATGAATTATCACCATATCTCCAACCTCAAAATACAAATCCCTTCTCTTATTGTCTACACATTGCTTGTATTTAGTAGAGGTATGATTCAACTTGTCTTGTACCTATTAATGAATGTCTTTCATGAATTAAAGAAAATATTCTAGTACGGCACTCCTCTTGGCTAAATCCTTGACATCTCTGAGTTCCAAAATATTCCTAGGATGGTTACCATACACAATTTGGAAATGGGTTAAACTAGTTCTTCTATTCACCTAATCATTGTATGAAAATTCTACTTGAGCCAATATAGCATCCCATGTAGCACCATGTTCTTGTATGAGACATCTTAGGAAATTCTGAAGAGACCTATTGATTAATTCAGTTTGACCATCTAATTGAGGATGGTAAGCAGATGAAAGTGACAAAGTTGTACCAAGTGTTGGAAAGCTACGATGTAAACAATTTTTTTTTCATTGATGTCAAAACTTAACTAGTGAGACTATTGCTATTTGTTTGAGTACCATATCTATTGATTACTAAAGAATATTTGAAGGCAAGGACAACAAAAAGATAGAGTGAAATGGTTGAGTTATGAGAAACTACAAGGGTACTTAATTAGTTGGCACATTGACAAAGTAATGTGTTGTTTATCTATAACACTAAGCCAAGATGTTAGTTTACTGGGAATAGTATATGCCGAGCATAATTTCTAAGTGTCGACTGAGCGCCAGTAAATTGCTGAGGAAATCAGTGATGACCAAGTGGAAGAACACAGTCTTGGCTGAACAGGAGTATTTTGGTAATTATTGAGATTTGAGATCTCTAGCCAACATAATTGAATCTATTGGGATATGTAAAGTTAATTAAGGATATGCACGATTGATCCACATTATTTAAATTCACGGGTAACCATAATTAATGCATGGATTCAATATTTAATTAGTGATTCCTTTGGAGAAGTAAATTAAATGTAAATGATGGAAAGATCCATTGGATCTAACCTAACCTAAGATCTACGATCTTGATTAAGTGGAAAAGATTTATTTTACCTAGATGAAGAGGTATAAGATAACCTTGACGGGTTATTCAAAAGAGGGTAGTGTATGCTTGAGATGATTGCATGGTTAATTTTATGATTGGCATGATCTAGAAAATAAGGCTAAGCAGAGAAGTAGATAGTTGTGAAATTGATTTCTTGATGAATTTCCAAGCATATCTGAAGATTGAAATGAGAATGGAGGCCACTTAGTGAATTAGCATAAGAGATGAATTGGATTTGGATTTGCAAAGTAAGTTGTATGTATCAAATCACACTTGATGATTACTTTCTAATCATTGTATCAGTCAAAATCCTTTAACCAAGTTGACCTAATAGTCATTGTAAAAATCCTTTGAGAAAGGTGACATTCAGGTAGAATGTTCTATGTCCTCTAACAAGACCAATCCTGACAGAGTGATTAAATCCTTTAACCAGGTCACATTTAGCAATGTGTTTTGTAACCTTTAGCAGGGTTGGCTCCTAGCAGAGCTCACTTCAGAAAAGTGAAAACTTGGTGGCATGTTACTGGTGGTTTTTCCCAATTTGGGTTTCCATGTTAAATCTTTGTGTCAACTTATGTGAATGTTTATGTTGTGTTTTACTGTTATGTTTCTGCAAGTTGATTACATTTGAATAGTAAACTCCATATTTAGGTTGTTTACTTATGTTGTTGGTACCAAGAAGATTTGAGTTGTTTAAAGTGATATAAAGTTTCAATTGGTACATCTAGACCTATGGATAACTGATTCACCCCCCTCTAAGTTACTATAAATTCATTCTAACAATTGGTTTTAGAGCTTTGGTCTCTTGAAAATAGTTTGAAGGTACTTGGAGCGAAAGATCAAGATGTATAAAAAGGAGGTACCAAAGTTGAACAAAGATAACTTCCTTGCATGGAAGAGTTTGATGAAATTACATCTGGCTAGTATTGGTGATGCTGCTAAATGCTATGTTGAACATGATTATGTAGCCCCACCAGCATGTCTCACCACCAAACAGTTAAGAGAAAAGAAGGAACATAATCAAGCAATGTTGGAGATTGCATCATCCTTGAGCTATCCTAAATTTGAAGACATAAAGAACTATACAAATGCAAAGAAGATGTGGGATACCCTAACAACCATCTATGGAGGAGATAAAAATGTGCTAAGAGCCAAATCTGAAAGTTTAAGAGGTAAAGGATAGTTCAATATTTTGGTAGGATAAAGGAAGTCATGAATTCTATTAGAGGAGCTAATGGAACCATTGATGATAACACCATTATGAGAAAGGTACTGAGGACTCTTCTTCTTATATATGATATTAGAGTCTCTTCAATTTAAGAATTGAGATGTACTCCTAATAAAAATTTGACTTTGGAAGGTCTGGTAGGTAGACTTACTGCATTTGAGATGTTGAATTTTGATAACTACACTCCACAAGCTATTGAATCTAAATTCAGATCCCAGTTGGTCCTTAACAAATCAAAGAAAGGAAATAAATGTGTGAACAGTGACAATGACACTATAGATGATGATCTGGAAGAACTTGAGGCACTTATGGAAAGAAGACTATCTAGAGGGAAAGGAAAATTCAAAGGTAAACTTTCTAACATTTGTTTTTCATGTAACAAAATTGGTCATATTGCTGCTAGATGTCCTGATAAGAATGACAAAGATGAAAGAAGAGACAGCAAGTAAAAAGACATAAAGGATGACCGAGACTCCATAAAGCATAAGGATCACAAAGAAAAAGGTAAGATATCTTGCTATATAGCTGAATAAGCTTCTGATAGTGGATCTGACAATTATGATGAAAATGATATAGAAGTTGTGTATGTTTCTATGAAAGATGATTCAGATGGTGATGAGAAAACTGCATTAATTTCTTATATGAGTAAAGGTGATCATTGGATCATTTACAGTGGTTGTTCACATCACATGACTAGTGATAAGGATAAATTTGAGACCTTAGATCAGTTCAATGGTGGTTTTGTTAAATTTGGTAATGATGCACCATGTCTTGTTAAAGGGAAAGGATCAATTAGATTGAATGAAAAGATCAGATGTGATAATGTATATTGGGTTGATGATATTAACTATAATTTATTAAGTGTTGCATAGCTGAATACTTCTAGTTACAGAGTTGACTTCCATCACAAGAAGGCAAAGATCTTTGATGCCACTGGAGAACTAGTTGGAAGTGGAGAGCAAACAAAAGGTAACCTGTTCTATCTGGACTTAGCTGATGAGACATGCTTATTTGCTTAATATAATGATGTTTGGTTATGGCATAAAAGGTTGTGTCAAGTAAAATTTGATAACTTGGTAAGCATAAGAAAATTGAAAAAAGGTTAGAGGGCTGCCTAAGTTAAAGAAAGCTGAAAATGCAATGTGCAAGCAATGTTAATTGGGAAAAATGACTAAATCTAGTTTCAAGAGAAAAACTCATACTTATGAGGAAATTATGAAATTTATTCATACTAACCTTTGTGGTCCCATTGGGGAGAAAATTTACTATGGAGGTAGATATTTCATTTTGTTTGTTGATGATTACTCTAGAATGATGATTGTTATGTTTCTTAAGGAAAAATCTGATGCATTCCAGTTATTTAAGTGGTACTTGGAAAAAGTTGAAAAGGAGATAGGTAAAAGTTTGAAATGTTTGAGATCTGACTGAGGAGGTGAGTTTATTTATAATGAGTTTAACATGTTCTACAATGAATGAGATAGAAAAAGATAGATGTTCGTGCCTAGGACACCACCACAGAATGGTATTGCTGAAAGGAGAAATAGATCTATCATGGACTGTGCAAGAACACTAATGATGGAGAAAAATATTGAACCTAAATATTGGAGAGAAGCTGTGAGAATTGCAATCTATACGCTGAATAGAGTACAAGTCAAGAAAGGTACTAATCCTACACCTTATGAGCTATGGTATGGATATGCACCTAATGTAAGATATTTCAAAGTGTTTGGAAGTAAATGTTTCATACCGAAGGACAACAGAAATGGAAAAATTGATGCTAAGGGTGAGGAAGGCATATTTCTTGGCTATTTAACTAAAAGTAAAGCATATAAGTGTTTGAATTATAACACTAAATAAATTGTGGAAAGTGCAAATGTTAGAATTGATGAATATGCAGAAAGAAATGAAGCAGAAAGCATACAGAAACTTGAAAGTTACAAATCATTTGTCTATCTAGATAAGGAAGATTATAATGTATTACTTGAACCTGAGAATGAGGTTTCCAAGAAACAGTTAGCACCTACCGAGTCATAGAATGAGGTTGTCAGGAAACAAGAGGTAATTGGCGAGCTATCTGATGAAGATGTCAAGACACAGAATCAACCTGAATTGACTGAGAATAATGAATCTGAATCAAAGAAAGAACCTACTCTAGAAAAGTATGTGAGGAGGCACCACAAACCTAATGAAATCATAGGATCAAAGGATTCTACGGTTATGACAAGAAGTAAGTTAAGAGATGGTAAATTTTTTCTATGTGATTTTGAGCCTAAAACATTAAAAGATGCTTTAGAGAATGAAGACTGGATACAAGCCATGCATGAAGAGATTGAATAGATTGAAAATAATAAGACTTGGATACTTGTACCTAGGCTGAATGACAAAAATGTAATTGGTACTAAGTGGGTATTCAGAAATAAGTTGAATGAACATGGCGAAGTGACAAGGAATAAAGCTAGACTGGTATGCAAGGGTTATGCATAAGAGGAAGGAATTGATTATAGAGAAAAATTCACCCCAGTTTCAAGGTTGGAAGGAGTCAGAACCTTACCTACATATGTATCCTACAATGGTTTTAAATTTTATCAAATAGATGTAAAGTTAGCATTTCTGAATGAGATATTAGAAGAAGAAGTGTGAATTGAACAAGCTGATGGATTTGTTGACCCAAGCAAGAGGAACATGGTTTGCAAACTACACAAGTCACTATATGGACTGAAGTAAGCACCAAGAGCATGGTATGAGAGATTGCACACTTATCTGATAAAGATTAGATTCACAAGGACCAATGACAACAATAATCTATATTTGAAGATAGAACAAGATAAAGGTACTTTATTAGCTAAAATATTTGTTGATGAAATTATATTTGGTGGACAAGATGTGTTATGCCAAACATTTGCAAAAGAGATGCAAACTTAATTTGAGATGTCTATGTTTGGTGAAATCAAATTCTTTGTTGGCTTACAAATATATCAAATGAAGAATGGTATCTACATTACTCAATCAAAATATGTCAAGGAGATACTAAAAACTTTTGGAATGGAAGAATCAAAACCATTAAGTACACCCATGGCTACTAGACATAAGTTAACAAAAAAAAGATGATATAAAAGAGGTGAATCAAACCATTTACAGGTCAATGATTGGAAAGCTGCAATATGTTGTGCACAGTAGACCTGGTATTGCTCTGGCTGTTGGAATTGTTGCAAGATTTTCTTCCAATCCCAAGGAGACTCATATGATGGCATTAAAATGAATTCTAAGATATTTGAAGAGTATAGATGAATATGGTCTGTATTACAAAAAGAGTGACAAGTTTGAACTTGAAGTTTACACTGATTCTGATTGGGCTAGAAACGTGGATGATAGGAAAAGCACCACAAGTGGAAAATTTCTTTTGGGAAAGAGATTAGTTTCATGGACAAGAAAGAAATAGAAATTCACCTCACAATCTACAGCTGAAGCTGAATATGTGGCAGAAACACTTAATTTCTCTAATATTGTGTGGTTGAAGATACTACTAAAAGTTATGAAAGAGGAGATCACAGAACTAGTTGTTATATATTGTGATAGCATGAGTTCCATTATTGTTTCTAAGAACCCTATGATGCACTCTAAGATAAAACATATAGCTATCAAGTATCATTACTTGAGGGAGCTAGTTCAAAACAAGGAAGTGAGACTGGAATATGTGCATACTAAGGAACAGTTAGCAGACATATTTAAAAAAGCACTACACAAGGATGCTCATGAGTATCTGTGAGGTAAATTAGGGGTGATTCCCCTAACTGAGGCTAACTAGTCCATAATGGAACTATTGCATCAAATGTTATATTCAGAATATTTGACACATTGATGCACAGGAAGTCACACTTTAGAAAGCTGCCTAAAGCTGTGAAACAAAGACAAGGACAAAAAGGAGGATCAATCATAAGAAAGATGATAGAAACAAAATGATACAAAGTTAGAACACAAGAATCTACATGATGAAGATTTAAATGTCTTTGGCATTGTTGTCAAAGAGGGAGAGTTTACTACTTAGAGAACTTAAAGAAAAAGGGAGAGATTACTAAAAGAGGGAATCTACAGATGAACAAAAATAGAAATATTTTAGTGTGATTACATACACATAGGGAGAAATGTTTTACAAGATGAGAATCATAATGACGATAAAGACATTAATGAACATTTTTTAATATCATGGAACACATGAAGACTTTTTGGATTGTATGGTAACTATGTTTGTAAAATTATTGTTTTAATGTTTAGTGTTGCCATCAATGCCAAAGAGGGAGATTGTTGGAAAGCTACAATGTAAATAATTATTGTTTTGTCATTGATGTCAAATCTGAACTGGTGAGACTATTTCTATCTATTTGAGTACCATATCTATTGATTACTAAAGAAGAGTTTAAGACAAGGATAACAAGAAGAAAGAGTGAAATGGTTGAGTTATGAGAAACTACAAGGGTACTTGATTAGTTGGTACATTGACAAAGTAATGTGTTATTTATCTATGACACTAAATCAAGATGTTAGTTTATTGGGAATAGTATATGCCAAGTGAAGTTTGTGTCGACCGAGCACCATTGTATGCCAAGCATAATTTCTCAGTGTCAACCGACTGCCAGTAAATTGCCGAGGTTTTTAGTGATGACCGAGTGGAAGAACACAATCTTGGCTGAGTGGCAGTATTTTGGTAATTGTTGAGATTTGAGATCTCTAGCCAACATAATTGAATCAATTGGGATATGTAAAGTTAATTAAGGATAAGCACAATTGATCCATATTATTTAAATGCATGGGTAACCGTAATTAACACATGGATTCAAGATTTAATCTATGATTGCTTTGGAGAAGTAAATTAAATGTAAATGATGGAAAGATCTATTGGATCTAACCTAACCTAAGATCTCGATCTTGATTAAGAAGAAAAGATTTATTTTACCTAGATGAAGAGGTATAAGATAGCCTTGAGGGGTTATTCAAAATTGGGCAGTGTATGCAAGAGGATTGCATGGTTAATTTTCTTATTGGCATGATCTACCAGAGAAGGCTGAGCAGAGAAGAAGAGAGTTGCAAAAGTGATTGCTTGATGAATTTCCAAGAAGATCTGAAGATTGAAATGAGAATGGAGGCCACTCAGTGAATTATCATAAGAGCTGAATTGGATCTGGATTTGAAAATTAGGTTGTATGTATCAGATCATAGCTGTTGATTACTTTCTAATCATTGTATCAGTCAAAATCCTTTAACCAGGTTGACCTAATAGTCATTGTATAAACCCTTTGAGCAAGGTGACATTCAGGTGGAATGTTCTAAGTCCTGTAACAAGGCCACTCTTGACAGAGTGATTAAATCCTTTAACCAGGTCATATTTAGCAATGTGTTTTATAATGTTTAATAGGGTTGGCTCCTATAAGAGCTCACTTCATAAGAGTGAAAACTTGGTAGCATGTTACTGGTGGTTTTTCCCAATTTGGGTTTCCACGTTAAATCTTGGTTTCAACATGTGTGAATGTTTATGTTGTATTTTACTATTAAGTTTCTACAAGCTGATTACATTTGAACAGTAAAATACATATTTATGTTGTTGACTTATGTTGT
This sequence comes from Thuja plicata, assembly GCA_018584345.1. Taxonomy (NCBI): domain Eukaryota; kingdom Viridiplantae; phylum Streptophyta; class Pinopsida; order Cupressales; family Cupressaceae; genus Thuja; species Thuja plicata. The sequence goes on along the minus strand of MU223136.1, from coordinate 3,062,673 downwards.
TTCTACTGAGTAGATCTGAGTTGTTTTAAGTTCTATAAAGTTTCAATTGGTACATCTAGACCTATGGATAATTGATTCACCCCCCCGCTCAGTTATTCTATATTCATCCTAACACCAAGTTTCTTCCAAATTGTCCTACAAACATGTCCTTAAAACTTTGGATCTTAGTATGAGATAATGGAAAAGGGAAAACCACGGGGTCCAAAAACTTCTTTGAAAAAAAAACCTACAATCTGAGAAGCATCATGAATGGTCTTACAAGGAATGAAGTGAGCCATCTTGGAAAATAAGTCACCAACCACATACACATTGTCATAACTAGTCTTTATTCTAGGCAATCCTAAAACAAAGTCCATGCTTATAGAATCCCAAGGCTTGCAAGGATGGGAAGTGGTGTATACAAGCCTACATTTTTGGTATGTCCTTTAGCCTTCTGATAGATCAAACAACTCTCCACAAACATCCTTACATCTGACTGCATTTTAGGCTAGAAATAGAACCTCTTAACTAGATCAAGAGTCTTGTCTATCCCAAAGTGTTTTGACAATTTGCCATAATGTTTTTCTTTAATGATATTCTCCCTCATTAAAAACATATGGATACAAAGTTGAATACCCTTAAACAGTAACCCTTCTTGAATGATAAACTCTAAAAAATTAGTATAATACCTATCCCCTAAATACAAACAAACTTGATAGGATTTTTTAAAATCTTCATCCTCTAAGAACATATCTTTTAAAGCTGAAATAGCCACACTTTTGAATTGAATTTATTGAACAAGTAGACTCCCCTTACTAAGAGCATCAATAACATTATTAGCAACCCTTTCTTGTGCTTGATGGTGAAAGTGAAATCATAGAGATATTCCATCCATTTCAATTGCCTTTGATTCAACTTCTCTTGTCCATTCAGAAAAATCAAAGCATGATTATCAGTATAAACAATAAGCTCCTGTGCTAATAAGTAATGTCTCCACTTTCTTAGGTATTGAACCATAGCATAAATTTTTAAATCATAAGTAGAATACTTTTTCTTTTCCTATGTAAGATATAAAATTGATGTTTATTGAAATGTAAATATGTGAAGGGTAAATATGAAGATAAATGTGATGTGGGGATTGATGGATTGTTATGTGTAAGAAACATAAGATGTTCCTTTTAACCTCAAATACACAAAGGAAGGATCCAAATTGATTAACCCCAAAGGAAGGATCAATGCATAGATGAATCAATCGATTGGGAATGAGAATAAAGAGGAAGACCTTAGATTTTGTTTTATAAGAGAGAATGTGTGATAGATTTAGGAAGATTAAAAACTTTAATTAAAATGAATTGAAGAAAAGTACTAACCTCAAAATGCTACAAATCTGAAGAATACTATTATAGGGTGTCTATAGTGATTTTCTAGAAAATCTGCAACTAGATCTAGAATAGAAACCCAAAGACAAACAAAACCTAGAAATATTTTCTTGATCTAGCTCAGTTCCATTTTTGACCCAAAACTGAATGTCACCTTTGACCCAAAATTTTCAATTTCGACCCAGAATTTCTAATTTTGACCCTGAACAAAATGTCAATTCTGACTTAGAAATGACTGTCACCTTTAACCCAGAATTTCTTATTCTGACCCAGAATCTTTGATTCTAACCCAAAATAGAATGTCGATTCTAACCCAAAATCTCTAACAAAAAATTTGTTTCCAGATCCTAATAGTTTGTCGAAAAAGGTATCTGAATCTGCACTCCAATTCGCTACTCTGAAACTGTCTCTACAAGAAAAATGGTTTTTATTTTGGGGGGAGGGATTTACCTTGGTCAAACCCTAGCTTTGGAGTTAACCTCAAAGTATAATTGAAATTACATAAGTAAAAAAAGTAACTGAACAAATTCACCTTGATTGTATAGAAATCCTTGTGGCAAATTTGAATCTATGGATTCACAAGTATGTATGCATCAAATGGATGTAGAATGTAGAATTTAGGATGTCTCAAATCAATTTCTTGTATATCTTCAACAACAATCTTGAATGGACCTTGGAATAGGAAAATGTTTTGAGGAATGTGGATGGAGAAATCTTCAACAAGAGGGCTCCATAGAGCTTGAATCCTTCAATGGCTACCAATGGATCTCCTTGATGAATTGTGTTCTTGAATATTTTTGAATGCTTGGTTGCTTGAGTGTATGTTCTTTCTTCAATAGATCATGCATAGAGTTTGTATGGATGAAATTTATTCTTTTGTCTTAGTTCATGGTTAGATAAAATGAGAGGAGAAGGCTTCCTTATATATGAATCTAGGGCACAATCTTCTAGAGAGGCCTACATAGGAGAATTAAATTCCAATTAGACCTATATCCCTAGAAGTTGACCTATATTAAATATAATCTAATAATCATCGCTTCAAAGACCAAAATAGCTAACCGAGAAGAAAGAATTAAACCTTTCCAAGGCCTAACATACAGAAACCCTAGAATCATGAAATCTAGAAATTAGGTCAAAAAAAGGTTGATTCTAACCTAGGTCAAGGTCGAGGTCGACGTTGACCTAGAAAGGTTGATTTTGACCCTGAGGTCAAAAGTCTCTATTTGTAGCTTAGGGTGCCAGAAATAGGCTGGAGAAAAGTGGGAAATGGGGCAGGACATGGGAAAAATCCAGATCCAAGTCAGAGACCCATTCAAGGCACTTGACATGACCCAAAACCACTTACTCAGAAGGCTAAATTAGTCTACAATGGAAGTGCTTCCATTTTTTGACTATACATTTAGCCCCCACTTTAGGAAGAGTATGGACTCAATACAAACTTTTGGTAAAGGAGACCATGAAGAAAAGATAATCTTATTGAAATCAAAAGGAACAAAGGAATCCTCAAGTCCCCGGGGAGATATCACTAGTTCAAGAGAAAAAGACAGAGGGTGTGGTTAGCTCTCCCAATGAGAACTTATGTCCCATTATGAACCACACAAGGAAATAGTGCAACTGGAAAGATGGAGTTGAACCGCCTAGTGAATGTGGCTACTCATTAGTCAACCCATTAGGGAGATCCGGTCTTAAGGACACATTCTGACCTTAAGGGATCAAAACATTATAAATTGAAACTGGAGGGATCAAGAGATCTGTATAAATTTAAACTAGAGGGATCAAGAGATCCTATAAGGTAAAAATCCATGCTTTAATGATTAGTCTTTAATCCATAAAGGGAGAAAGTTTTAAGTTTGAAAATATTTTGAAAGTGTGTGTGTGCATAAAGTGTGTAGAGCATATGCCCCCATGTTAAAGTCATTGCTAACACTTTAATATGAGAAATAAATTTAATGGAAACATAAACAAATATACTGATTATGTTTCCACTACGAGATGCCCCCAAAGGAAGACAAATCAAGGGAAATACCACATAAACATACAAAGAACATAGAAGGGATCTACCTACTATGGGGTCAGTATGATCATAAGGTAATATGTATATATAGATAGGATATTATTGCAAATGAATTGACATCATTCCCTAGAGAAAGTAGAACTACAATCACAATGGAGGAAAGAAAACTCAAGAGTTATGAAGAAGAGTCTTTTCGGACCACAACATGGAGACCAAAAAGAATTAGTGCTACCATGTTGCGGATCCAAGTGAACTACACAAGGAAAACATTTAGGAACAATAGGAAAAGTGCAACATAACATGAAAACAACATATAGACGAGTAAAGATATAGGTAGAAGAATTATACAATAGGTTTGATTCCTTTATCACCTTGCACCAACAAAGTAACAAGGGTCATATAAAATAATTTAACAAACATTTAGCAGACACGTTATGGGAGAAGCATAATACAATAGGAAAACACAAAAGGGATACCATGAAGGACAATCCAATCAAGCACATCACCTACTCTCCCTATCTTGGTTTATATTATTTAGGGAAGGTTGGAAACTCACAATAGGGACTATATCCAACACAGTAGGAATAATAACCAGTTCAAAACAAGGATCCTCTTGAGAATCACGATGTTCAATAATAGGTTTAATTATCAATTGAGTTGAAAGAATACAAGGTAAATCAGTATCAATATGGATGGTCTCATATTCATCACTAGGATCAGTAGGATCATTCAGAGTATCCTCCTCATCATGATTAATTAAAATAGGATCTAATATGTGAATAGAGTCATCATAATCATTCATCTTAACATCATTATTAACATTAAATTCCTCCAACACATCCAGAATAGGTTGGTAAAAATAAGGTAAATAATTTCAAAGAACAGAGGCATGGGCCTAAGAATTATCCCTACACTTCTTATGACGTTCATTAGAATATTTTTTATGCTTCGCTTTGTTTGACACATGTTGAGGACTAGGAGGAATGACAACTGCTTCCCTCACAGGTTCTATAGGAGGATTGGTAAGATTTGCAGTAGTCTAAGAATAGACACTGGGAGGTTGAGTAATAGAGATAGTAGTAATGGATAAAGGAGGCATAGAAGGAGTGGGAAAAATACCACAATTAAGATGTATCTGAGGCATGCTTAACTTGACAGTCTTGCGATGTTTATAGGCTTGATATGAACAAAATAGGTTATCAGGGAAAGGAGGACATGAATTAGGTAATGAAGGCCAAAAAAAATCAAGAGTAGTATAATCTCTAGGCCTAGAAGGTTTATACAAACTATGATTAATCATTTTCACTTCTCCATTATGAATGAACTTAATACATTTATGAATAGGAGAAGCAAAGTTATGCATGAAAATTAACCAAGGAAAACCAAATTTGACTTGAAATTGATCAGAAGTAGGAATGACAATGAAGGTAGTATCTACAACTTTACCATAAAGTTCAATAGGAAAGGTAATAGAACCAAGTGAAGGATAGTGAAAACCATGACAAGTTTGGATCCATGCATCATATGTATCATAGTAATCACGTTGTAGGCTTTTCATAATGAGGTTTTCCTTACTAATGAAATTTATTAAAGATGTTGGATCAACAAGAAAACCATGCGTAGGTATCTTAGCAATCCTAGCATACATATAAAGGGGACCATCAGGAGCCTTAATAGTCTCAGAATCATCAAAGGTAATTGAGAGTTCCCTAGGTTGTTTATCCTTACTTTGTTTTTGAGGTTTAGGTGGAACTTGAAGTTGAAGTGGAGGTGGAGGATCTTGAACAGTAGGTTGAGGTGCAATAGCGCACTCCACATCATTAACAATGTGATTGAGATCATCCATCTTTGAATTATAAACAATATCTATAGAAGATGGTTGAGCGATGGTATTAGTTGTTAGAATACTCCAGGGATAACTGAGAGGGGGGGTGAATCAGTTATCAGCAACTTTAACTCCTTTGTACTTATTAATCCAGATTGATATAAATCAAATGCACATCCAAACAATGTAATGCCCCACTAGGGAACCCAGGAGAACTAACCTAAACCTGACATTGAGTTAACAGGATAATTTTTTTTAAAATATTTACAAACAATAATGATAACAATGCGGAAGCAATGAGATGCACGACATACACATAAAAAAAACTCATACATAGATAACAATCCTCGAGGGTTCCTTGACGTAGAATCACTTAAGCAAGATAATCTACGAATAACAACTATAAAGAACTAACACAAAGGATACATCAAATGAATCCAATAATATACATCTCATAACTCACATACTCTGCACATGTCACAGGGTATGTAGTAATCACTCTAATACAAGATCACAACTGATATGATAAGATCAAAACCTCCTAGATAAACATGAATAATACATCATGATACATCCTTCAAAGGATGTCCACCAATAAACACATATGGTACAAATATACAACTCATGAAACTGTACAAGTCTCCAAAAGAATTAGAAGATAACTACAACAAGGATCATCCAAGAAAGAAGAAGAACTGTCAGATCTCAATGGTAATAAGAATCACTACCACCCAACCATGTGGAACCAAAGGTCCACTCCCACCGTGCTGAGGAGATAATAATAGGCCCACACACACGGGTATACAACATAAAGACAATCAAAGGCATACAAGCCATCATAAAGAAACACACAAGAAGATCCTAGAAGCTTTCTGATCACAACAAGAAAGACTAAAGCAAAAGCATAAGAATGGAAAGATCAAGACAACTAGAAATCCAAGATCAAAGAACAGGTACACCTTCCAAAGATAAAGGAACATACATAAGATATCCAAAACACCAACGCAAACCATATACTGAAACCAAAAGCCAAGTGTCAAAGACACAACCATAAAAAGGTACATCAGGACCTATGGAGGAGACTTAGGCTACATGCTACGGGAGTGTCATCATATGGTAATATACTCGAGTTACCCAGGACTGGTCACTATGGACCCCGGACCTTCAAGCATCATCTAGTTGATTTTACCCTGGTCTGGTCACTCTGGACCTCGGACGCTCAACATGCTAACTAATCTTGTATTTAATGTAATCCCCAAGTTTTATTATTAAGTTATCACTTATTATTCAACTTACAATAGGTCACCCTGGACTAGCCTCTTTGGGCCCTAAAATCCTATTGCAAGCCACTCCCCTAAGATGCACCTAACTAATCCTCCCCTAAGATCGAGGTCAAATACAATCTCATACTCATACACTAGTTCCTACCCATAAAGGAACTACTGGTCCTCACTAACCATAATCAATGTGAGACAATCTCAAAAGATCACATATCCTGAGTTCAAAATACTAGGTTCAGAAAAGAAACAAACCAACAAAACATAATAAGACACATATACTGGAAATTCATGCAAGACACCATGATGAATCAAGTCTCTAAACCCTAACCGACTCCCAACATGATAAGGTTCACAACAGAAAGGACACACACATCATGGCATAAAAGTACATCCAGAAGGAGCTAAACAAAATGCATTGATAGCATGACGATAAACAAATTTATAACCTAGTTATGCAAATTCATTTATCCTATAGAATTACTAATAGAGTATAATTAAATCTTCAAAAATACGCAAAAATAGCTCCTATATAGGTTAATTTATGACACCTGACATACATAAATTAACCTAACAAATAATTACTAAAAAGAACCATACTATAATTACATCATGTGATAAAAACACCTGTTTAAAGATAAAATAAAATCTTCACAAATCTAATGTTATAACGATAACACTTTTACACCCTTATATTTATTAATCAAAACAAAATCTAATTAATTAAATAAAATAAATTTTAAAACTTTTAATTAAAGATATTAAATTAAATTAAATTAAAATATATCATAAACTAAAGTTAATTAAATTTTAAAATTAATTATAAACTAAACTAAGATTTAAAAACATAAACTAAAATTAACACTAATTTAAATACTAATTAAAACATACTTTTTTCCCTTTTAAAAAACAACAACCCGCAGTATTTTAAAAAAACAATAAAAATTAAATTTAAATTTAACAAATGGGGGGACCGAGTGGTGGGACCCGCGGCCTCCACTTCCCCCGTGGTCCCTCACCCTACGGCCCACTGGCCGACGGTGGGTATCGCAGAGGTCCCATGGCCCACTGTCATTGACACTAGGGCCCGTGGTACCCCGCGGCCCACTGTCATAGACAGTGGAGCCCGCGGTGCGGCCCATAGTGGTGGGGGGATTTGGTGGCCCCCGCCACCACTCAAAAAAAATGCTTTTATTTTTTTTATTTTGTTTGTGAATAATTTTTTTGTTTTGCATAAAACTAATATAATATAATATATATATATATATATATATATATATATATATATATATTCTCTGGTTAATTTATTTAATTACCAGAACTGTAATTTTTTTTTTTTAAAGACAGCAAGCTCTTTTTTTTTAATTTAAATTTTCAGTAATAATTTTTAAAGGGGAATTTCCTCATTTTTCAAGATTAAACTTAAAGCTTTGCATTAATATAGGCCCTTTTTTAATAAATTACTAAATATCTAATGGAGAATTTTTCCTTTCTCCTACATGCAAATTAATGAAGACAAGATGATTTTCTAATTTAATAATTAATATCATCAAGAAAGGCTTTCTTGTTTCATAAACATGCAAATTCACTCCTTTCAATTGTTTTCTTGCAGATTTGACCAGGGTTTCAACATGCATCTGATGAAGACAAATTTTCTACAATTCAAGGTGAGCTAAACATAGATCTGAGGGTTCCAAGATAATTTTCTTACTTTAACAAGATTATCATTCAAAGATGAATTTTTCCCTAAAAATGAAACCCTAAGGGCAATACCAAACAGAAATCTTTCATATGAAAACCCTTTTTCCCAATTGGCATTCAACACCCAGAAATGAAACCCTCATGCTCATAATAACAGATCTGATATGCAAAGATGAAAGAAAACACCAATAAATCCAAGAACACATTTTTCATCATTTTAATCAATAGAATCACTAAATACACCAAAGAGAGAAGATCAAGCAAAGGATCCTAGTTTTCAGATGCATTGAAGACAGGGATCTGAAAACTAGAATTGAAAAGCTCAAGATCCTACCTTAGTAACAGAAGAGATGATCAAACCCACAAATCCAAGCA
>MU223136.1:3024617-3048044 GCA_018584345.1 Thuja plicata | reverse complement strand
TTTTGCTGATTAGAGTCTCTCTCTTGAAGTTTTGTGAGAATTGCATAGTTTCCTCTAGAATGCTGATCTTGTTTTCATAGTCTGATGTCAAAGTAGTTAACAACTTATCCATTATATCTTCTTCTAACATTTCACCACCATTGTTCCTGATTCCGGATACTTGATTTATCCTTTGATTGTAAGCTCTAATGTTCTCTTCTGGTAACATATCAAGACTGTTGTATTTCTTCTTCCATGTCTTCCTGCATGCATTCTTTGCTTGAACATCTCCTTCAAACATGTCTTCTAAATACTTCCATATGGTATATGCTTTGTCAATCTTCTTGATTTTGGAAAATTCACTGTCAGATAAAGCGCTGATTAGGGCTTCTTTGGCAATTGCATTATTGGTAAATGTTTCTTTTTGTCTATTAGTAGCATCATCCTTTGCAAGGTCTTTCAAAGATGGAATTACAAACTCTTGTGTAGCAATCTCAAAGATCTCAAAGCCAACACATTGTAGATGTGTTATCATTTTGTTTTCTCAGATAGTTCTCTCCATCGAACTTAGGACTCTCTTTTCTGAAGTATGCCATCTGATCTACCTTAAGCTGTTAGGATTTTTCTCTAAGGAACTTGACTCTAATACCAATTGTTAGAATACTTTAGGGATAACTGAGAGGGGGGGGGTGAATCAGTTATCAGCAACTTTAAATCCTTTGTACTTATTAATTCAGATTGATATAAATCAAATGTACATTCAGAAAACACATTACACAACACATCAATTTGGTTATGGGGAATCCAAATGGTAACAACCCCGGTGGGAATTAGTACCCACAAAGAACTATATTGTTTGTTGTAATCCCTGTTTAAAGATCTTTCAACCCTGTTAGGAGTTTTTCATTACAATGCAGTAGTATAGTGACCTTGTTAAGGGTCTGACCCTATTAGGATTCTTTTACAATAACCATGTTAGGGGTGGTGGACTCACTATCCAAGGACTCACTGTCCAAGTAGTGAAGGCTACAACCTTCTGGTCATTTGATACACACTGTATCAACAAGGTGAACTGCTATTTGTGACACTTCTTAACTAATCAGTTCCTTTTGTGCGCCAATGCTTTAACCTCTTGTAAAGCACTACAAAAATCTTCTCTATGTTCTAAAAGCTTCTACTTCAATATCTATATTATCAACATATGATAAATATAGCTCTGTTGCTTTAACACTCTGCTCTGCTTTTCTTATCTTTGGCTTTCGTAACTCTTCTTATCACAAATGACCTTCTATAAGTATATACACCAAGTATAAGATCATGGGAGCTGTAGGAAACCTCTTCTTAACATCGTTGTTGGCTCTACTAAGCGCACAAGCATAATTACAACCGCACAAGTATAAACTGAATAGATGCGTCACTTCACTAAGTCGGCTTCACCAATTTAACCATAACTTTGCAATCTTCTTGAAATGCATTTGGCACCTTTAGATTAATATCAAAAAATAATAACTCATCATGAATATACACATGCATATCTTGAAGATAGGTGCAACTCAATAAACACATTACATACATCGGCCTTAAAGCATTATTCCTCCAAAACTGTAACCGTCAATAACATAATTACATATCTTTACTGAAACATCATATCTAGGTCTGTGTGTATGAACATAGCATAATAAACATGTCAAAAACATGTATCTATCCATGCAAGTATTCCTTTCATCATATGGATAATTACATATAGAAGTGTTATTGTGTATTATATGTTGTCATCAATGACAAACATACAATCAATCAACTGTTCAGAATCAAATCTCCAACATTAGTATCATGTGTAGGTAAAGGATTTGCATAGATTTGAAGGTTTTGATTAGGAGGAGAGAAAGATTTGTTCACATCACTATAAAAATTATCAATGGATAAAGCATTAGAATCAATTAAGTCTTGAACCTTATGCTTTAGAGAATAAAAATTTTCAGTATCATGGCCATTTTGTCGATGGTATTGACAAAAAACTTTAGAATCAAAGGATTTTGATGCCATCGTGGTAGGGAGAAGAGGTCGAATAGTAGGAAAGGTAATCATAGTAGCACTTAACAACCTACTCATAATAGAATGTAAAGATTTAGAGAGAGGAGTAAACGTATGATTCATATGGAAAGTAGTGGATGCATAAGTGACATTGTTGGATGCAACAACAACTTGATCAGTGACTCCATTCGTCTGTTTATTGATCTTGACATAATTGTTAGGTTTATGAAACTTATTAGGATTAGGAGAAGCATCACTCCTATAAACTGGAATAAGAGCCATTAGAGTGTTGCTCTCAAATTGACTCACTTGTAATTGATAATGATAAAGTGATGCAAAAGTTGTTGAAAATAGGGAAATTTTGTAAGTAGGATCTTATCTCTAATATCCTTTTGTAAATTTGAAATAAAATATGTTGAATATCAATATCAGGAAAAAGATAAGAAATTTGAGCATACAAATGCTTAAATCTACCAATAAAATTAGTCAATTTTTCCTTAGTGTTTTGTTTACAATGCATTAAATCAGTTAAGGAAACTTGAGGACCAATGTTATTTTGAAATTACTAGATGAAGGTATTAGCAAGTTTAGGAAAAGAATCAATAGAATAAGGAGGTCAAGAACAATACCATTGCAAGGCCCTATCACAAAAATTTCTATCAAACAACTTAGCTAAAATATTATGGTCATGAGCATAATAACTACAAAGGATTTGAAATGTTTTAACATGAGTAACATGATCTCCTTTACCATTGTAATTCTCAAGATGAGGCATATCAGCTTGCTGAGGGATAGTATCACGAATAATGTCTAAGGATAAAGGACTACCCATGTCACATGTAGGAATGCTAAACTTGGATTGGGTTAAGGATGCATGTTGTTGTTGTAAAGATGACACAGTTTGAGCCAAAATAATGATTGTGGAATCATTAGAAGAAATAGGGGGCATATAAAAATTAGGAACACTAGGAAAAGTGTAGGAAGTAGTAGGAATGGAAGACACAACCAGTGGAACACATGGAACCATAGTTGGAGGAGGAATGGAATAAGTAAAAGGAACACTATGGTAAGAAGGTTGTGAGGTAGGTAGAGACATTGATGGAACACTCACAGCAATAGATGAAATTGGAAGAGATTTTTGTCATTAAAGGAGGAGTGTAAGTGGGAATTCTAGTTAAAGGAATGGAAGAAGGTCCCTCACTAGTGACAGGAGGATTGAATCCTAGATCTTGAGCCTCTTGAGCTAAAGGCTTAACATTCAAATGCACAAGATGAGTGATACGATGCAATAGATTAACACCTTGATCACTATCACAAAGGATTTTCTTAAGAGCCTCTATGGCTTAGATGGAATCTTGATTATGGTTTTCTTGAATAAGCCAATTTTCCATTTTATAAAGTTTTGTTGAATTTTTTTTGACTTGTTCAGGAGGAACTCTTAAAGCATCATCCTCATCATGAGATGAGTGAGAAGAGTTATGCTCCATAGAAGGATTGGAATAATGAGTGGTCAAATTGTCATATAGGATCCTAAGGAAAGGACAGGAAGACTTAGGATCAAAGGAACCCATAATTATAGGGCTTCTTCTAACCAAGATACTATAAGTAGGACTAGAAGTAGTAAATCTCATACACCAATGTAATGCTAATGAACTAATTTAGGAAACACAAGATTTTGATTTGTTTTAATTTTTGAAATGTAAAAGAAAGAACATAAAAGAAAGATAATCTAATATGCATGCAAGATCTAACAAAAAAATTTAAATCTAACACCAAAAAGAAAGAGTTATCTATCGCGAGTTCACCAAAATGTAAGATATAAAATTGATGGTTATTGAAATGTAAATATGTAAAGGGTAAATATGAAGATATATGTGATGTGGGGATTGATGGATTGTTATGTGTAAGAAAGATAAGATGTTCCTTTTAACCTCAAATATAGAAAGGAAGGATCCAAATTGATTAACCCCAAAGGAAAGATCAATGCATAGATTAATCAATAAATTGGGAATGAGAATAAATAGGAAGACTTTAGATTCCATTTTATACGAGAGAATGTGTGATAGATTTAGGAAGATTAAAAACTTTAATTGAAATGAATTGAAGAAAATCACTAAACTCAAAATTCTACAAATTCAAAGAATGTTATTTTTGGGTGTCTACAGTGAGTTTCTGGAACATCTACAACCGGATCTGGGACAAAAATGTAGAGACGCAAAACACATAAATCTTTTTCTGATCTGGCTCAGTTTTGATTTTGACCCAAAAGTGAATGTCACCTTTGACCCAAAATTTCTAATTTCGACCCAGAATTTTTGATTTTGACCCTAACCAAAATATCGATTCTGACCCAGAAATGAATGTCACCTTTGACCCAAAATTTCTTATTTTGACCCAGAATCTTCGATTTTGACCCATAACACAATGTCAATTTTGACCCAAAAATCTCTAACAAAAAATCTATTTTCAAATCCCGACACTTTGCCGAAAAGGGTATCCAAATTTGTACTCTAGTTCTCTACTCTGAACCTATCCCTGCAAGAAAAATGGTTTTTTTGCTGGGGGGATGGGTTTGCCTGGGTCAAACCCCGGTTTTGGAATTAACCTCAAAGTATAATTGAAATTGCATAAGTAAAACAAAGTAAATGAATAAATTCACCTTGCTTGTATAGAAACCCTTGTGGCAAATTTGAATATGTGGATCCACAAGTATGTATGCATCAAATGGATGTATAATGTAGAATGTAGGATGTCTCAAATCAATTTCTTGTAGATATTCAAAACCAATCTTGAATGGATCTTGGAATAGGAAAAGGTTGGGAGGAATGTGGATGGAGAAATCTTCAACAAGAGGGCTCCATAGAGATTGAATCCTTGAATGGATACCAATGGATCTCCTTGATGAATTCAGTGCTTCAAGATGCTTTAATGCTTGGTTTCTTGAGTGTAGATACCTACTTCAATAGATCATGCATAGATTTTGTATGGATGAAATTGCTTCTTTTGTCTTAGTTGATGGTTAGAGAAAATAAGAGGAGAAGGCTTCATTACATATGAATCTAGGGCACAACCTTCTAGAGAGGCCTACTTAGGAGAATTAAATTCCAATTAGACCTATATCCCTAGAAGTGGACCTATATTAAATATAATTTAAGAATCATCGCTTCGAAGACCGAAACAGCCGACCTGGAAGCAGGAATTAAACCTTTCCAAAGCTCGACATCCGGAAACCCCAGAATCATGAAATCTAGAACTTCAGTCAGAAAAAGGTCAATTCTAACCTAGGTCAAGGTCAAGGTTGACCTTAACCTAGGTCAAGGTCGAGGTCCACCTTGACCCAAAAATTTCAATTTTGACCCTGAGGTCAAAAGTCTCAGTTTGTAGCTTAGGGTGCCATAAATAGGTTGGAGAAAAGTGGGAAATGGGACAGAACAGAGGAAAAAGCCAGATCCAAGTCAGAAACCCATTCAATGTGCTTGATATGACCCCAAACCACTTACTTGGATGGCTAAACTAGTCTACAATGGAACTGTTTCCATTTTTGAACTATACATCCTCATTGAGTTTTTCACTAAAGAATGCCACCAGTTTCCCATCTTGGCTCAAGACACTACCAATGACACTTTTTCTAACATCACATTCTATTGTAAAAATCTTATGGAAATTAGGAAGGACTAGTATAGGTTTTTATGCAACCCTTGTTTTCAAATATTTAAAGGATTTATGTGCATCATCATTCCAAATAAATTGACATTTTCTACATCCCTTTATGGTATCAATCATTGGTGCACTAACCCCACTAATATTCTTAATGAACTTCCTATAGAAGCTATAAAGTCCATGAAAAATCATTACTTCACTTATAGATTTCAGAGTTGGCCATTTCAAATGGGATTCCACTTTGGAGGGATACATCTTCAAGTTACCTTTTGAGATGACAAAACTAAGATACACAAGCTCTTCTTGTAGGAACCCACACTTCTCCAAGTTGATCCTCAACTTTTCTTCATGCAACCTTTTTAACACCATATCCAAATGCATTAGATGTTCAAGTTCATTTTTATTGAAAATCAAAACATCATCTAGATATACAACAACAAAATGATTAATGAAAGGTTTAAGAACCTCATTCATGACCTTCATGAATGTAATTGGGCATTGGAAAGACCAAATGGCATAACAACCCATTCAAATAAACCTTCATTGGTCTTAAAATTTGTCTTCCACTCATCTCCCTCTCTGATTCTGATCTAGTAGTATCCACTTTTCAAGTCAATCTTAGAATAATACCTTGCCCCTCCCAAATAGTCCATTAAGTCTTCCATTCTTGGTATTGGGAACCTATAATGGATAACTATCATGTTGATGGCTCTAAAGTCAGTGCACAACCTCCATCTGCCTTCTTTCTTTGGTTCTAGGACTGCTGGAATAACACAGGGACTGATACTCTTCCTAATAAAGAATTTCTCCAAAAATATTTGAATCTATCTTGATACTTTTTCATTTTGTTCCATGGTTAACTTATAAGAAACCCTATTAGGTAGTGTAGAACCAAGGATGAGTTCAATACAATGGATAATCTCACTTTTTGGTGGCAAAGGCTCTGTCTTACTATCTAGAACTATGCCCTTATACTTCTCCAACAACTCTTGTACTTCCCTAGGACCAACATCTCTCCTTAGTTCTCTAGTCTTAGGTTTCTTTTGGGACTCCTCTTTAGGTTTTACAATGATTGAGAAATAATGTGTCTTTTCCTCCTTAATAATTTTCATAAACTCCTTTTCACCAACCAACATTACACTATTAGTGAAAGTCCTATCTTTGTTATCATCTGGTAAAGGTGTCATTGTGAAACTTATCCCATTCTTGACTAGGGTGTATACACTGTTCTTTCCATCATGTCGAGAACTAGTTTCATATTGCCAAGGTCTCCCTAATAGAAGATGACAAGAATCCATGGCTATAAATTTACACAAAAGTCTATCCATATACTGCCCAATCTGAAAATCTACCCAACATCTTTCATCAACTAGGGTTTTTTGATTCTTACTTAACCATGAGACTTTATAGGGGTTAGGATGTGGTATTTTTTTCAACCCAAGCTTTTCTATAATTTCTATAGAAACCAAATTTTCAGGAGAGGCTGAATCAACAATGTCCTAGTACACCTTTCCATTTACCTTACAAGAGGTCTTGAAGAGATATTTTCTTTGTGGTGGATCCTTCTTGATGGACATCTTCAAGAGGGTTTTGTTGACCATAATACATTCTCCATGTTCAGGTGTTGTAGGCCTTAAAGAGGTGGTGTGGTATGATTTCATGCTTTATAAATATTCTTCTTGAATAAGTTTCACCCTCCTTTGTCCTCCTTGATTTCTATTACTGGTGCTTTCATTTTCTGGAAACCTAATAGATTGGTGACCAATCTGATTGCAGGTGAAGCATCTTCCCATGAGCACAAGTAAATTTCTTCATCGAGACCTTCCTCAACCACTTATTTTTCCACCTCTGAAATTACTTCTAGGATTGGGGTCTCTTTCTAGTAATTGATTATTTGATTCTCCTTGTCAGCTTGGCGATCATCCTCTCCCTTGGAATCTACCCCTTCCTCTAAATTTATTGCTTCTTCCTTCTTTTATTTTCCTCAATTCTAAGTGCTATTTTAAAACACTTGTGCACTGAGTAAGGATTGAACAAACTCATTTCATCTTGTATATTATACTTAAGCTCATTCAGATACCTTGCAAACTTATCTTTTTCCTTATGGACTTTCAATTTTAGGGTCATCCTATGAAATTCTTTTGTCTACCAATTCACATCAAGATATTTTTGTCTCAAATTTTGCAAATTTTTATGGAGTGTAACTTCATATTCTTCTAGCACAAATTGTTTCTTGATCTCTAGTAACATTCTTCGCCATGATGAAATATGATTCTTCTCTTCCTCAGCCCCTTCATTTTATATTAGATTCCACCAACTCAAAGCAGGACCTTTCATCTTTGATTTAGCAATCTTGACTTTCTCATTATGTGGAACATCATCACACTCAAATTGATTTTCCAAAGCCTCTATTGAATCCATACATTCTTCTGGGTTCATCTAACCAAGAAACTGATGAACTACAACTGATTAAATTTTTGAATTCATTTGTTTATATTCAACCAAGTTGCAGATATGATGATAAACATTATTTGTTAATGTATTTTCATTGATGTCAACTTATTTCAGTATTATTATGGTGGAAAACATTTATTTTGTATTTAAGATTTGGAAAAAACAATTTTTATGTGGTGAGAAAGTGATGAGTTTTGTATACACCGAGAGACAGTGAACACCAAGTAAAACATAGTGTATACCGAGCACAGTGATAACTCACCAAGGAATCACCCACACAACAAGGTATTAAAAAATAAATTTAAATCAAACTGAGGCCGAATAGCATGTT
This sequence comes from Thuja plicata, assembly GCA_018584345.1. Classification (NCBI taxonomy): domain Eukaryota; kingdom Viridiplantae; phylum Streptophyta; class Pinopsida; order Cupressales; family Cupressaceae; genus Thuja; species Thuja plicata. Next base: position 3,039,586 of record MU223136.1, on the reverse strand, counting down.
GATCTGGAAATTGTTGATTTTTAGGTAAAAGATAAAGCTTGTTATTTTATCAAATGGTTATGAAAACTCAATGAAGATCGAACGACAAAGATTGAAAGATGTTTTTACCACAATTGTTGAGGATGGATCAAGTGGGAAAATGAACGATATAGATTAAGTAGAAAGATCTAAAGGATGAAAATTAAATGAGACATAATATATATAAGAGATAAGAGATTCATTTTGAATCATGTACATAGATCAAGCGCACATGCAAAGTTTATGCATGACCGATCAAACTCATTAAAGACAGAATCAAGCATTTTTTGAAGACATTACTGAGCAAACAAAGGAAAGAGAATTACTGAACAAGACAAGTGTGAAGTATGAGATGAGCTGAAGTGAAATTTTTTATCAGAGTTATTATGTACTTAAAATAGATCTGAAAATCTCCAAAATAGAGTTGTATTTGAATTAGATCATTACTGTATTAATTTAACCATTGTTACAGATAAATCTCTTAACTGAGTAGGACAGTGAAAGTATTTATTATGACATTCTAATGAATTTTGAGTGTTTTCTTGTTGACCCCATAGTGAGTGCATGGTCAAGAGAGAACTGTTAATTTTAATCGTCTAACAAGGTCACATTTAACAGTGTGCATTTTAACCTTTAACAGTGTTGGCTCTTCACCGAGCTCACTTTAGAAGTGTCACAATATTTTGGGTTATCGGTCCCAGGTGTTTTTTCCCTTATAAAAGTTTCCACATTAAAAATTTATGTATTAGTGTGCATAAATGATTGTGGATTATTATTTTACTATACACTTTACTTTAGTGACCTAGATTGGTAATTATAGTATTAATTTACTAATATTCGGTAAACACTATTGATGAAAGTTTGAGATTACAGAATACATTTTCACTGAGTTAAATTATATGTTTGAATTTGTTTTGTATACATCTGGAGGAATTTGGGACTGTAGGATAATTTATGAGGAAACTAATTCTAATTGATTCACCCCCAGCCCCTCTCAGATATTCTAACAATTGGTATCAGAGCATACAATGCTTAGAAGAAAGTTTTAAAGGACTTAAGCTAAAGATCACAAGATGTATAAGAGATCCACACCAAAGCTAAACAAGGATAAATTTTTGACATGGAAAAGAAGAATGAGACTATACTTATGAGGAATTGGAGACAACATTACAGATTATCTGGATAATGAATTCATTCTACCTTCTGGAACTTTGATTGTTAATCAGATGAAAGAGAAACATGAACATAACCTTATCATGGTGGAGATTGCTTCTTTACTTAATGATGCAGAAATTGAGGACATAAAGACATGTACAACTGCCAAGAAGATGTGGCATCAACTTACACTATTTTATGGAGGAGATGCAAATGTACTAAGAGCTGAAGCTGAAAGTCTTTGAGGAAAGTTTGATGATATAAGAATGAAGGAATGAGAGAACATAACACAATACAATACCTGACCTAAGGAAGTTGTGAATGTTATTCGAGGATCTTGTGGAAATATTGATGAGGAGACTATTGTGAGTAAGATTCTCATAGCTCTATTGCCTATTTATTTTATAAGAGTCTATGAAATATATGAAATGAGAGAAGCACCTAAAAATAACATTACTATTGATAGTATTGTTGGAAGATTGATTTATTTTGAGCTAAATAACTTTGATAACAATATTGTACCATCTATGGAATCCGCATTTATGTCTACTTTTAAAATTTGTAAATATAGTAGCAAATGCATAACCATAAATAACAATGACAGTGATAGTGAGGATAAGGAACTTGATGAACTTGAAGCTTTAATGGTTAGAAGATTCAACAAAGGTAAAGGAAGATATAAATGTAAACTACCTTTGATATGTTTTCAATGTAAAGAGATTGGCCATTTTTCTACAAGATGCCCTAACAGAAAGAATGATGAAAGAAATGATAGATCTAATGACCTAAAGGATGACTAGGACTACAGAAGCAACTGACAGTATGACATAAGAGATAACCAAGATTAAAAAGATAAAGGCACAAAATTTTGTTATATTGTTGAAGATAAAGATAATGGCAATGGTTCTGATAGTGATGAAGATATTGAGATAGTGTTTGCAGCTTTGAAAGATGATTCATATGAAGATGAAAGGTATGTAGAAACAACACTTATTTCTAAAGTTAGTAAGCTTGACATTTTGGTCATTGATAGTGGCTGTACATATCACATGACTAGAGATAAAGGAAAATTTGAATTTCTTGAACATTATGATGGTGGATTTGTAAGAATGGGAAATGATACACCTTGTCAAGTGAAAGGAAAAGGTACTATTATGCTGAAAAATCAAATCAAATGTGAAAATCATATTGACTAAAATGACTAAATTACAATTTGTTGAGTCTTTCATAGTTGAATAACACAGGTCACTGAGTTGCATTTGAAAGAAGAAAAGATAGAATCTATGATGGAACTGGAAAGTTGATCGGCACTGGTGAACAATCTAAAGGTAACCTATTCTACCTTGACACAACTGAAACTACTTGCTTATTGGCAAAGAATGAATATATATGGTTATTTCATAAAATACATTGTCATGTAAATTCTGACAACATGGTTAAGATTAGTAAGAAAATAAAAGTTATAGGCTTACTGAGCTTATCTAAACCAGTCCATGTAATGTGCAAAAATTGTCAAATGGGTAAGATGTCAAAATCAAGTTTCAAGAGAAAGAATTTTTCATCTAATGATATTTTGGAGTTAGTTCATATGGACCTATGTAGACCAATGAGAACACATATCTATTATGGGGACAAATATTTGATTTAATTTTTTGATGATTATTCTAGAATGATGACTATCATGTTCCTAAAAGAAAAATCTGAAGCATTTAAGATGTTTAAGTGGTATACATCTAAAGTGGAAAAATAAACTGGTAAAGATGTGAAGTGCTTGAGATCTTATAGAGGAGGTGAATTTATTTATAAGGAATTCACTAACTTTTGTAATGAGCATGAAATCAAAAGATAGGTTTCCGCAATGAGGACACCACAACAAAACAATATTGTTGAAAGAAGAAATAGATCAATTATAGCTTGTGCTAGAACACTGATGATTGAAAAGAATGTTGCAAAAAGATACTAGAGAGAAGTAGTTAGCACAGATATTTACACACGGAACTGAGTACAACTGAAGAAAGATTCAAACAAAACACCTTATGAACTATGGTATGGGTATACACCTTATGTGAGCTATTTTATAATATTTTTCAGTCATTACTATATTATGAAAGATGGGAAAAATGGTAAATTTGATTCAAAAAATGATGAAGGAATATTTCTTGGATATTATACTAAGAGTAAAGCTTACAAATGTTTGAACAAGACATCTAACAATATCATTGAGAGTGCAAATGTGAAAGTTGATGAGTTTCCTGAGAAAAATGATGAGGACATCATGAAAGAACTGGAAGATTAAAGTAGATTTGTCTACATAGAAGAACCTGATACTATACCGACACAGATGCATAATGTTACCATGCAACAGGGTAATGTCATCGGAGAACAGGTAGCACAAACCAAGAATCAGGAAATGCCAAAACTGAAGATCTTCAACAAGAACATAGTGAACCTATAAGGGAAGACAATGAAGAAGAAATAACTATACCTAAACATGGTAGATATGTGAGGATACATCATCCACAGAATTAGATTATTTGAGATAAAAGAGCAAGCATGATGATGAGAAGTAAGTTAAGAGATAATACTTGTTTAATTTGTGAATTTGAGCCTAAGAATGTTAGAGATGCATTAGAAAATGAATAATGGATTAATGTTATGATTGAGGAAATTGAGGAGATACAGAAAAATAAGACATGGACACTAGTATCGAGACTAAGTGATAAAAATGTTATTGGCCCAAAATGGATTTATAAAAAAAAAACTAAATGAGGATGGGAATGTAACCAAAAATAAAGGAAGATTAGTTTGCATAGGGTATGCACAAGAAGAAGGAATTAACTATGGAGAAACATTTTCACCCATTTCTATACTTGAAGGAGTGAGAATACTACTTGGATACGCTGCATATAAAGGATTCAAAGTATATTAGATGGATGTTAAGTCTTCATTTTTGAATGGAATACTAGATGAAGAGGTATACATTGAACAACCTAAAGGATTTGATGATCCTGATCAGACAAAGATGGTATGTAAGTTACACACAGCTTTATATGGATTGAAACAAGCACCGAGAGAATGGTATGAAAGATTACATTCTTATCTTATAAGTATTGGATTTATAGAACAAGTGACAAAAGAAATTTGTATTTGAAAGGAGGAAATGATGATAAGACCCTTTTTTCTAAAATATTTGTTGATGATATTATATTTAGAGGTAATGAAAACCTATGCATTTAATTTGCTGATAAAATGAGGAAAGAATTTGAAATGTCAATGTTTGGTGAGATCAAATTTTTTGTTGGATTACAAATTTTACAAAAGACTATAGGTATCTATATTACTCAATCAGAATACATCAAGGAAGTACTAAAGACATTCAAGATGGAAGAATCAAAACCAGTCGGAACACCTATGGTGATAGGATGCAAACTGACAAAAGAAGACAAGACATTAGAGGTAAAATAGACTTTGAATAGATCTATGATTGGTAAATTGATGTATATTGTACACACAAGACCTATTATAGAAAACACAATTGGAATAGTTTCAATATTTTCAGCTGATCCCAGAGAATCACATATGACTATTGTAAAAAGAATTTTTAGATGTTTGAAGAATATTGAGGATTATGGACTTTGGTACAAAAGAGAAGGTAAGTTTGAACTAAAAGTTTATACAGATGTTGACTAGGCTGGAAAAATTGATGATAGAAAGAGCACTACTGGTGGAGCATTCTTTATTGGAGAGAGATTAATTACTTGGATAAGAAAGAAGTAAGGATGCATATATCAGTCAACTACAAAAGCAGAGTATGTTGTTGTTTCTGCAAATTATTCAAACATAGCATGGATAAAACAAATGTTGAAAGGAATGAATGAAGAGATCACTGACCCAATGATAATTTACTATGATAATACAAGGGCTATAAATATTTCAAATAAGCTTGTGATGAATGCAAAGAAAAAGCATATATCTATCAAATATCACTACTTGAGGGAACAAGTACAAGATAAACAAGTAATACTAGAATATGTACAATCAAAAGAACAAATTGTAGACATATTTACCAAACCCTTACCAAAGGATATATTTGATTACTTGAGAGGTAGAATAGGGGTTCATTCCTTATCTATTGGTAACTAAGATGATTAGGAGGTTGCATTAACCTACATAAAATCAGAATATCAGACATGTTGATACAAAGCTGAACTGGACTGACATACAGATATCAGTACACTGTAAGGTACCTATTCTACTTCACCAAAAAAAAAGATATTTTATTTAGTTACTGAAGAGCTGTATATTTATTTTTGGCATTGTTGTCAAAGGGAGAGAGATTCATGAAATCTAAAGGGACAGAGAAGATCAATGAAATATCTATCCACGAAAGGGAGAATAGAGAAAGGGAGAGACATATCTAATCTACAGAGAGATTCAAGAACATAAAAGTAAAAAATATAGGGAGATTCTGGATGATGAGTTTTTAACACTAAAACAATTTATATATTAAAGATAAGGAGAGCTAGAAAATTATTACAGTTCTAGAGAAAATGTTTGGTATTTTTCGTATGGCATATTTGTATATTTCATATTTCATATTGTGTTTCCATCAATGCCAAAGGGAGAGATTGATGAACTACAACTGATTGAAAGTTTGAAGTCATTTGTTCATATTCAACCGAGTTGTAGATGTGATGATAAATATTATCCGTTAATGTATAGATATTGATATCAACTTATTTGAGTATTATTATGGTGGAAAAAAATGTTATGTATTGAATATTTGGAATAAACAATGTTTATGTGGTCGGAAAATGATGAGTTATGTATACACACTGAGAGACAATGAACACTAAGTAAAACACAGTGTATACCTAGCACTATGATAACTGAGAAAGGGATCACTGGCACAACAAGGTATTGACCAAGCAAATTAAATAAAACCGAGGCCAAATATAATGTTGATCTAGCAATTGATGATTTTGAGGTAAAAGATAAAGTTTGTTATTTGATCAAACAGTTATGAAAATTCAATGAAGATTAGATGACAAATATTGAAATGTGTTTTTAACATAACTATCGAGGATGGATTAAGCGGGAAAATGAACAATGGAGATTAAGTGACAAAATATGAAGGATTAAAATTAAATGAGACATAATGTCTATATAAGAGATAAGAGATTCAATTTGAATCATGTAGACAACTAAAGCGCACATGTTATGTTTATCCACGACTAATCAAACTGGTTAAAGATAGAACTGAGCATTTTCTGTAGACATTACCAAGCAAATAGAGGAAAGAGCATTACCGAGCAGAACAAGCATGAAGTATGAGATGAACTAAAGTGAAAAAATTGATCAAAGTTATTATGTACTTAGGATAGATCTAAAAATCTATAAAATAGAGTAGTATTTGAATTAGATCATTACTGTATCGGTTTAACCATTGTTACAGATAAATATCTTAACCCAGTAGGATAGTGAAAGTCTTTATTATGACATTCTAATTTGAATGTTGAGTGCTTTCTTGTCGACTCTTGGAATAGTCCCAAGGGATAATTGAGAGGGGGGGTGAATCAGTTATCATCTAGTTTAATTCTTTTCTCCAATTAATTATAGAATAACATTAAGCATTAACACATTTAGATAACACAATATAGAACACAACAATTTTGGTTATGGGGAAACCAAATAGGTAAAAACCCTGGTGGGAATTAGCACCCACAAAGAACTATACTTGAGTATAATAATCCCTGTTTGAAGATATTACAACCCTGTTAGGAGTTGATCTTTACAATGCAATAAGTACAGAGACCTAGTTAAGGTTCAGACCCTATTAGGAGTCTTTTACAAATAACCCTGTTAGGGGTGAGGACTCACTGTCCAAAAGCTCACTGCTAAAATGATGAAGGATGCAACCTTTAGTAAAATAGATATACACTATATCTGATAAATGAACTATTTGAGTAGACCTATTGTCTTGATCATTTCCAATGTATTGTATGCTTTCACTGCTTCTTCACATAGATCTTTTCTTGATGAATGAAATGTCTTTACTATCCCAAAATAACTGATATTTTGTTCTATACTTTTTCTGTCTCTTTTATTTTCATTCACACTTGGTGATCTTCAAATGAAATACTATATGTATCTTCTCCAAAGCTAAGGTTATGACGGATGTAGGAAACAATTTAACAACTTCCTTGTTAGCTTAACTAAGCACATAGTCAAAGTTAGGACCATGCAACTCAAAATGAATAGACGCGTTGCTTCACATAGTCGGCTCTACCAAATTAACTCAATCATTATACTTTAGTTAGAACATGTTTAGCTCCTTTGGATAATCATCATTAAATCATAACTAAACATGAATACAAACACACATATCCTGAAGATAGGCACAACTCAAGAAATAATGTAAATACGTCGGCTCTTAATAGATAATCTCGAGAAACTGTGATTGCCAAAATAGATTAACATAACTCAACTGAAACTACATATATGAATCTGTGTGTATGACCATTGCATTCAAAACATGTCTACAACATAGATGTAAATGCACAAGGCTCCAGAATAACTGTACTGATAATTGCTTATAGGACACTATTGTATATTATATGTTGTCATTAATTACAAACATACAATCGACTATTTGCACAGAAGAAAATCTCCAAAAATCTCCCCCTTTGACATTTATGGAAACATATGATATGAAAAACACCATCAACCCAATGCATCCTCCTTCTTTTTAAAATATTCTCAATATCCTCATCAAAATCTCCTCTTAACTGCTACATCTCTTTTTACTGTATTTTTCATTACTGTATATTCCCCCAGATTATATGATCCCCTACTTATATAATCCCCCTTTGACATCGATGGAAAATGGTGCAAAACACAAATAAGCATAGGTACTACTCCATAAGTAGAGTAGTGAACCATTCATCAGTCACCAAGGATGGATTTTCTTTGCTGCAAATTCTAATCAGACTTAGGAAAGGGAATTACTCCCAGATTCTCTCTAAGATACTCAAAAGTATCTTTTGATTAAGGCTTTGTAAAAATATCTGCTAACTATTCTTTAGTGCTCTCATAATCCAACTTTTATTCTCTATCTGCAACCTTTTCTCTTAGAAAATGATATTTGATCTCAATGTGTTTTTCCTTTGTGTGCATCATAGGGTTCTTTGACATACTGGTAGTGCTAGTGTTATCACACTGAATAACAATAGGATAATCAATCTAAATACCAAACTCTTTAATCCTCTATTTGATCCAAACCATTGTTGAATAGTTCAATGCTACTACAACATACTCATCTTATGTTGTTGACTGAGAGATACAATTTTGTTTCTTGCTTGTCCAAGTAGCCAACCTATCTCCAAGGAGTACTGCTCGTCCTAAGGTACTTTTCCTATCATCAACACAACCTGCCCAATCTGCATTTGTATACACATGAAGTTGTATATTCTCTGAGTTAGGATACCATAAACCATAGTCTAGTCCCGTTTAAGTATCTGAATATCCTTTTTATTTCCATTAGGTGATTTTGTTAGGTTCAGCTACAAATCTTCCAATAATGCCAACTGCATTAGAAATATCTAGTGTAGATTGAGTAAGATATATGAGTTTTCCAATCATAGACTTGTATAGTGTCTTGTCAACTGCTGTGGAATCATCATCTTTGGAAACCTTGCTTCCTGTTATCATGGGGGTACTTACTAGTTTGCAATATTCCATTTTGAAAGTCTTCAATATCTCCTTCACATACTTAGACTGATTTATGAATATGCCTTTGTTTGTTTGTTATACATTCAATCCCAAAAAATATTTGATAGGTCCAATCATGCTCATTTCAAAATCACTTTTCATCTCTTTGGCAAATTCTACACTAAGTTTGTCATTACCTCCAAAGGTAATGTCATCAAAAAAGATAGCAACAAGTAGTAATCCATCAGGTTTTTCTCTTATGTATAAGTTGGAATCTGCTTCTCCCTTTTTGAATCCAATCTTGGTTAAGTAACCATCAATTCTCTCATACCAAGCTCTTGGGGCCTTTTTAAGTCAATAGAGGGCTTTATTTAATCTGCATACCATGTCTGGTTTGTCTGAAAGTTTGAATCCTTTAGGCTTCTCTATGTATATTTCTTCTTTTAAGTCACCATTCAGAAAAGCTGACTTGACATCCATCTGATATACATTGAAGTTCTTGAATGCTGCATAAGCTAAAAATAACTTTATAGCTTCCAGTCTGCTCATAGGGGCAAATGTATCAGTGTAGTCTATTCCTTCTCTTTGTGCATATCCTTTACATACTAGTCTTTCTTTGTTTCTTACCGTTGTACCTTCTTCATTCATCTTATTCCTAAATATCCATTTAGTTCCAATCACATTTTTGTCACAAGGTCTAGGGACCAGTTCCCATGTATCATTCTTAATTATCTAATCTAATTCTTCTTGGATAGAAATTTGCCAATCTGAATCATTGCACGCATCTGTAATGCCCAAAATTTACACCCAAAAATGCAACAACCTTTTTATTTTTAGGAAATATAACATACCATTTTAACTACATCAGCAATTCATGATTCTATTAATTATAATATTTATCTATAGTACAAGAAGGCAATGGAGAAAATTTAAGATATAGCATTTCATAGTATTCAAATGAAAATCATACAAAGGTGTAGCATACCTGAGTTTTCTCCCCCTTTCCTAGGTATCATATTCTCCTTGCCTCTCTATTTCCTGCATTTGTATATATTGCTACACAACTAGATGCATGGTGTTAGAATTCATTGATGATTAAATACGTGATTGAAGATAAGCTGCACCTATATCTTAGCGAAACCAACCATAACTATTTCAAACTAGTTTCGTAATGAGATGCAAAATATTGGTAAGGGGTGGCAAGATAAAGGAAGAAATCAACAACACAAGACCTAAGGGCCAGACCTAATGCCTCGGGGGCTCATCATAGATGGCCTTGCCTACGTAACTCACAGACACATCATAGTTTGGGTTAAACTTAAAACACATCTTTTAAGGAATGGTAGAAGTGGGTATACAACCCTCCCTAGGGCTAGTTCCAGAGAAAAATACTCTTCTATTTATATTAAATGCTAGGGACAATCAATTCATAACACAAATTTGCATTTCTTTGTACCTCATTAGCACATAAACAACTTAACTAGCTATTGACAAGGACTACTAGAATAGTGTAGTTTTCTTTTCAATTTCCTAACAAGCTCCTAAGATGACAAGGAAAATCTATTTATAGGTATATTGAAAAAAAATTCGTTGATTAACAAGGCTAAAATTATAAACAACATAACACTCTATGCATTCTCCTTGATAATAGTTCAGTTAGCAATAAAACATATGCATGAACTTAGACAACGATAAGACTTGATTCACAAAAAGATTCCCTATATTACATAATCAAATTCATTTAAATCACAGAAGAATCATCCTCTTCTAGTGGAATAATTCACTTAAATATCCATGCAATAGAAATGTTTTTGAACATAGTAAATATTATATCTTCAACATGTTATCCCAACCTAATTGCCTACAATCATAAAAAAAAGAAGTATACACAAAGTACATTTAGTAACCACTACCTATTAGTTCACATCCCACAATAACAACATAAGCAACAAGATTACCTAGAGATCCCAGTACTGCAACCTAGGCTCTGATACCAAATGTAATGCCCAAAATTTACACCCAAAAATGCAACAACTTTTTTTTTTTTTAGGAAATATAACATACCATTTTAACTACATCAGAAATTCATGATTCTATTAATTATAATATTTATCTATAGTACAAGAAGGAAATGGAGAAAATTTAAGATATAGCATTTCATAGTATTCAAATGACAATCATACAAAGGTGTAGCATACTTGAGTTTTCTCCCCCTTGCCTAGGTATCATATTCTCCTTGCCCCTTTATTTCCTACATTTGTATATATTGCTACACAAATAGATGCATGATGTTAGAATTCATTGATGATTACATACATGATCAAAGATAGGCTGCACCTATATCTTAGCGAAACCAACCATAACTATTTCAAACTAGTTTCGTAATGAGATACAAAATATGCAAAATATTGGTAAGGGGTGGCAAGATAAAGGAAGAAATCCACAACACAAGACCTAAGGGTCAAACCTAATGCCTCGGGGGCTCATCATAGATGGCCTTGCCTACATAACTCATAGAGACATCGTAGTTTGGGTTAAACTTAAAACCAATTTTTTAAGGAATGGTAGAAGTGGGTATACAACCCTGCCTAGGGCTAGTTCCAGAGACAAATACTCTTCTATTTATATTAAATGCTAGGGACAATCAATTCATAACACAAATTTGCATTTCTTTGTACCTCGTTAGCACATAAACAACTTAACTAGCTATTGACAAGGACTACTAGAATAGTGTAGTTTTCTTTTCAATTTCCTAACAAGCTCCTAAAATGACAAGGAAAATCTTTTTATAGGTATATTTAAAAAAAATTCATTGATTAACAAGGCTAAACTTATAAACAACATAACACTCTATGCATTCTCCTTGATAATAGTTCAGTTAGCATTAAAACATATGCATGAACTTAGACAACGATAAGACTTGATTCACAAAAAGATTCCCTATATTACAAATAGAAAAAAATGTAATACCACATAAATCTAAAGGAGTACTCTCACTTCAATTCCTAAATGTGTAGTCAAAATAATCGAGAAACTAATTAATTATTTTATTTATTTCCACCCACAATGCAATATTGCTCCAAGTACCCATTAGAATGTAAACTTTAACTAGAAAAAGGGATTTCTATTTCAAGAAAAGATAATGCATATACAAGGTATCATTTATTTCCATTCACTAACCTAAGTATCGAGAATATCTTTAATAAAATTTTGCATTTTAAACTATGACTAACTCTGTCTTGCAAATAATCGCTAATTTTTATTTTTTTATTTTTTATTTATTTTTTTAATATATTAATATTATTATTATTATGGTTATTATCCTTAAATGGAACCACTCTACAAGAAACACTGCTATTCTATTTCAATACATTCAACCCTTTTCCAATAATCTTCAGAGTGTCTAAAGTATCAAGTAGATATGGATTCTATTACCTTCTATCACAATAATCTGAGCCTAAAATTTAGATTAATATAATTCAACAAGAATAGGAATGATTACATCTTCCCACAAGATCTTAGACAACAAAAAAATTCATTAGCATCAATGAAATATAACAAGGTAAAATTATCATAATTGTGGAGTGTTTTCTAATTCTCTAACTATTCCCCGTCACATCCCTATGGATACATTTTCTAAGGATAGGTTGCCGCTAAATAATAGCAATAATACTATATATTTTAAGTCAAGAAAAAGTTATGGAGGGAAACTGAAGCGTACTTTACTCCATACCTAAGTTTTTGTCTGAATGCCTCTAAAAGATATCCTTTGGAACATAATGTTTGTAGGGTTTCGTGCTCCAATGACACTGTAGAAGTTTGGAACACTGGATATCGATCTTTGCATTCTGGATCTGCACATGGTTTGGAAATATCAAAGACGCCAAGGTCATCATAACCATCTCCAATAGGAACCTCTAACAAGGAACGTAAAAGGGATGAACTATAAAACTGTGATCCTGGCAGACAGAACGCCCAACCCCAAAAACAAAGGACCAACGCACATCATTAGAAAATAATTTCATTGGAGGACTTGTCGACGCCTTTGTGCTCTTGGCGTAGGGGTTCTCACATTTGTTTTAATCTTGCGAAAACAAGATTATCTTTAGATGTTGGCGGTGTTGATTCTATTGCAAGCATAGGGGGAGTAGCCTCAAGTGTCAAAGATTGAAAAGGCACAGCAGAAATTGCTTTGTTGGGAAATCTTATCCTCTCCCTCGACCCTCGACCACTAGCACTTACACTCATATTACACCATTTTTCCTTCAAGTCGACCTTAGAGCGAGCTGCTAAACATAGCCAAAATTCAGGGTCCTTTTGAATAGTCCGCCATCTTCCTGCACCATATTTCTCCACCCCATTTCTCAATGCACCCTCTTCTTCTGAAGTCCATTTCTTCTTTGGAGCACCCATCAAAACCAATATTCTTATAGACTATGTATATTTCTGTTATGTATATCTAACTAACATCTCTTCTAAAACCTTGAGGTCTCACTCGACAACTCCTCTTCATAATAAGAAAACTGAAATATTCGTGGCCACCGATGAGTGGAGTTGGAGCTCCCTTCCTATCTTTTCCACTTTTTGTTCTCCCCTCTTGCCATGCTGCACACAGCCATGGCACATAACCATAGCACCCGCCCCCAGTGCCCCTTGAAATTTCCCCAGGTGACTACTGTCTTTTCCGCCATGACCCTCTTTTTGGTCTTCAGACCCCAAACCATCGATATTCTAGGAGATACTTGGGTGTAGCTACCAATGGTGATGGGACTACTCTACTCCCTCCTTGAGTTGTCTTGTCCCTCCCTCTCTAGACTCCAAATGCATGCACCTGCCTTCAAGTTAAATCGTACCTCACACATCCAAGAAGTTTCATTTTCCAAACATTATTAATTGCTTTTGTAGGTCATGTGACTACTATCTTCTAGAACTGACCCATATCAAATTGAATCCTTTTATATTTAATTTAATTTAATTTGTCTTATTTAATTTCTATATGATTATTATATTTCACCATTCTATATATTTAATATGGAGTTTAACATAGATAATGACCATCAATAAAATCACATCTCCAAGGTCCCAATTTGATTAATCAATGATAGTTTCATTACTAAATGTAACAATTGGATGGTCGTGATAGTCACTTACTATTCTATTAGCCTAATTAAGTGTTTATACTTTTCTTTTATTTTATTGAGCTCGCAAATCGAGTGAAGCTAAGTAAGTGATCTTCGAATGAAATTTATTTTCTTATATGACTTGATACCTTAACCACTAGAGTATCTTATCTTCCCATAAACTCTTTGAAACATTTAGAATCACACACATTGAAAGTGTATTCAAAAGATTCAATTTAACACCCTCATGTATGACATAATGTCAAATAACTAGAGTGTATTTCCCACTTAATCAATTATTATTCATTAATGCTATCCTTTACAATGTCTTACTTGTGATGACTAAAAGAAAGTCTTCTAATCATTATTACAATCCTTGTCCATATTCATACTAACTTAATAATTTGTAATAACAATGACATCACATCTTTTCTAACATGTGCAAATTAATATGAAAGATACATTTCCAACAAGGTGGTAACTTAATACTAAATTAATGATATGACCTAAACAAAATAGTTATTATTATAAACACATTCTAAAATACTTTCGATTAAATTTATGTTGTAATATAATATAATTAATTATTGATTATAACCATTAGTAACATCAATTTAATCATTATCTACCACACAAACATGTACAATTGGTTCAACGATCATAAACCTCTATTCAAATTTTTATTTTGATAAGAACCCTCGCCATTAATTAATAATATTTCTTCATTTTATTTATTACATATTTAGACTATGGTATTAAGATATTCATACTAGTATTAATTAGTTTTGTTAGCTGTTTTTCCCTAACCTTGTCAAAAAAAAGGCTAATTAACGAGGATTAAACAAACCCTCCTACACTTCGAGCTCAAAGGCTCAGGCGGGTGTACCTGTTGGATTCACTTCTTTCAGTGAATCAGGGGATGGATTCCTTCCCATCACACTTGATATAATAATCATTCACAGCTCT
>MU223136.1:2987446-3013062 GCA_018584345.1 Thuja plicata | reverse complement strand
GCAAAATGGCCAGTCTGAAACTTAACACTTTTCCGCACTGCAAACTGAATAAATTGCCTCTGAAACTGAACTTGCAAATTCATCAAATAGATCTTTCAGAAACTCAACCTCTGGATCTTGATTGAATGCCAGATGTAGAACATGACCCCTCAATTATCTTGTTCTAAAAATAGACCACTGAACTGATACTAATTTGCAAAAATAGCACCTTTACACTTACTGAACCAAAACATAACAAATATGCAGAAATCGGGTTCGGAATCAGCAAAGAAAAATGATCTACCGAATTGGTCAAAGTTTGGGAATCTACACATGAGTTCATTCCTAGGTCTAAAATGCATATCATCTTTCAATTATGTCTGACCTCGAACTGGGTGCAAATGGGGAAAGGACAAAGTATGCCATTTAATTCTGGATTTAGTATTTCAGTGAAACTTTAAGAAATTGGAAACGGAAAGGCTCTAGCAAAGTGGATAAATGGTTTGGTAGGAGTCTCTAAATATTCAGGTAGGTACACTCCTATGTTTTCAATATGAGGGAGAAGCCAATTATCCAAAATGTTTACCCGGGTATAGACTTTCAACACCTCGAAGTAGGTCACTTAGCAATTCTGTATTTGAAAACACAGGAAATCAGAATTAATCACTATCAAAATGGATTTTGAAAACTTGTCATCTGATTTCACAAAGATCTGCAGACTAGAAAATATGGAGTGTGTGACCACTAGAACACATTGCAAAAGGAATTTTCTCAATTGGGTGAAATGGTCAAAAGTTATAACATATCAAAAAGGGCTACTCAGAAATCTGGACAGAACCAAGAAGCAAGACAATTCTGGAAGACCAACTTTGGGAGACCCAAAATCCAATCAAACAGACTCGAAATGGATTGACCTTTGGAACATAAGTTCTCTGATATGTATACTAAATAATCCCAAAGTGGCGGGCCATGAAACTTAACAGGGCACAAGTTATTCAGAAGAAAACTAGGCCTTGTATAGAAAAATGACACTTAGCAAAAATGCAGATTTATGATAAGCACCTCCAAATGGCTACTTCCAAAACAAATCAGAACTGAAATTTGAGAGTTGGAACCCACTGTATATGCTAAATGAAAGGTGAGGAACACGTCTCCCAAGCGGTTTCTCACAAAAATCAAGAGGCCCTTTTTTTGCATGCATTCAAAATATGCATTTTCCACGAGTTTCTTAGGGCAACAATCTGCATTTAGAGAAAATTTCAAGTGTAGTCACTCCAAATTTTTTCAAAATTTGAGAGTACTAACAAGTTTCATGCACAATATTTCCAATAAAATATTTAGGTCTAATAAAAAAAACATCAAAACTTAATAAGATGACAAAATCACACACAGCAATGCACTGATATGGAGGGGTACTACACTTACTAATATCATATTAATTTATATAAAATGATGTGTGATAGTTTGGTTATCCTTACGCAAATTTTGGGTAAATGAATATGCAGACATTAATTTTGAAACCTCAAGGGTTGATTTTCTGAATTTATTATCATATATCCAAGTAAATAATTCACAATGCAATGTTTTAAAAGTAATCACATCAAAATTATTGTCAACCTTTAATTCTATCCAAATTTCTCATTATCACTAACACTATGAAAATTATCATAAAATTTGAAATTAACATTCACATTTTTAAAGAACTTAAAGTGACATAGAAAGAAGTAAACATATGCTAACTAGGTTCTTTGAAGCATTAAAGTAATGTACTTACCTTATCATAAATCAAATTACTTTATCCCGCTCACTTCTTCAATTCTTTTTCTAGGATACGGTTAGTGAGGCACTACATCCTCCTCCCCTATGATAGCACTTACTCCTGGAATTCGCAAGGGCTAAGAATAGAAACACATAACACATCAGTCTTGAAACATTCTTTAATCAGTATCACTAATATTTTTACTCCTTGGATCCATTGATATATTTTCATCTTGCTCCCAACTCACAGGTGATAGGTTTTCTTCCGGTTAACTTAGCGAAAATGAACTACACATTTTCAATATAAGCAACAATATAGTCTAATTTCTCATGCAAACGTTAGCTATGAACAATTAAAATGCAATTTTATTATCACAAGGTGTCCTTTAATCTTCATTTTGGCCCAAACATAACCTTTATAAGAAAATTTCTACTCATTTTCTTTTCATTATCACATATATGGGTCAAAATGAGTGGTAGTCTGGACTAAGCCCTTGTTAATCCACACACGGAAAGTATATCAACTCATATAGAAAACACTTAAATGCCAACACTTTACATAGTTAAACTGAAGCATACTAATCCATTCACTTAATTTATTCAAGATGTGCCATAATTACATCAATCCCAAACAAGATAAAAGATTTTAATCATCAAAATTATTTTGGATTCATACCCATCTATACTAGGTTTACCATTCCAAGGAAGCCTTTCATAAAACAATTTTCAAATTTCCTATTAATTTAATCAGCACAATGTCATCAAAACTAATTAAACATGGTAACATACATGCTAACAAGAATTCAAATTTATTCCTTTCTCTAAGATGCAGTAGTAAGCATGAGTAGATATCCATTTACACAATCATACAATAGTCCACATCACAACATGGGGCTCAGGAGTGGCTCAAGCCATAATGCTCTAGGGCACAATATACTAATCTCATCTGAACACATAACCATAGTCCATGATACATGATCCAAAATCCATGGTACATACCTCACCAAGTGGCTTGATGGTCCTGGGAATGCACTCATATATGGCTCGCACACACATATGGTGAGTTCTCCCACACAAGTCCACGTGATCTACCCCTTGTTTATGTAAGTTGTTTAGCCCCCAAGGAATAGTCACCACTCTAAGGTGGGCAGTGGATATTAGCTAAATAATAGCCTCACGTACCCCCATACTTAAGGTTCCCTGCGTCTGCTTCCTCGTATACACTCACCAAGTCTACCTCTTGCGTCCTTGGCAAGGAATCACATTACTACACATGGCCAGCATTCAAATTACACCAATGGAAACTAGTTTAGCCACCAAATTAATAGATAAAAGGTAAAAGTTGTCAATTTCAACAATAAATAACAAAATTGGAAATATCACAACATTAAATCATTATAACAAACTTTCCCAAAATTTTATGGCTAAACCATCACAAGAGAAGATAAACAAGTTGCTGACCCACACCAAAACAAAATATCATGAAATTATGCAACACATCACTGTGTGACTATATATAGCCACATCATGAGGAAGGAGGGAACAATGTCTAACTATCGCAATAGCCCATCATCTGACGACCCAGCGGTCTGCTATCACATGGCATGGGGTATTCACCTCGGCAACACCCCGCATCAAGTGACACAGAATAAACACGTCAACACACTTGGCATGACAATACGCCAAGCGGTGAGGGCACACATTGGTCGTATGTCACATGGCAGTGTTCCTTGTGGAGAGGGCACGCGTAGGTCACACGTTGCATAGTGTTATCTCTCATAGATCATCGTTGTAGCCAGAGGTATACATGGCTACGGTCTACCCATATGCCTACCATGCCTAAATAGCCGAGCATCCATGGGTACCCCTCTACAAGCATGCAAGCATCTCCAAATCGCTCTGCATCAAGTAGGAGAACATAACATACATATATCTAATGCACCTTCACGTAACTCTGTACATGGCATCGTGTCCTCGAGCCTGACTTGCTACCATCAACAAAACAACATCACTATCCTTACTATGTCAGAACAGTAGTGGGTGTGGCATTGTACACCTTTGCATCATGCCAGAGCATGTGTGGTACGGTATCCATCACAGCATGGGATACACTTCCACAGCATGCTGAACCATAAGGAAAAAGTGTATAACCACAAGTCATATCTGTGTCCATAAATTTCTCATATCGGGTACCGGTATAATACTGAAGAACTGTGGGGATTGGGCTATGCACTTATGAACCACATTTTTGGGTCCATCCTAAGGGGAAGCATTGATTACCATTTTTTTCTCAAGAATTGGAAGCTAAGGACACTTCACGCCGCCATTACACGTACGCCATACAACTACCCAAGGAAAAGGTGATTCTACTACCCCTACACATACTGACTTATCAACAGCCCGTGGGTTGGCACTCAGTAGGGTAACAATCAGGCATCAACACATAAATGGTATGGTTCTTCCATACTCATAAACATACATAACTTCCATGGTCGAGTGTTTGATGACACCACCCCATGGCGCACCAAGCAATTACGGGTTTCACACAACACCCAACACAATCACTGCTAAAGGTTCTTTCACATACACAAAGGGGCATAAATAACATCATATACTATCCATATTTAATCATACTCTCATTGTTTTCACAATTCACAACACCCATTTGCATAATTATTTCTAATCCCACTTTCCCAAGAGTATATGTTAACCTAATACAATCACATCTCGATCTCATCTTTTCCCATCTCATGAGATGATAAAATCTATCAACAAGGTGGAATACTACAATAGAATAGGACATTTATAACCATTCATCATAAAGAAATCATATTTTCACATAATCAAATTCATTTAAATCACAGAACCATCATCCTCTTCTAGTGGAATAATTCACTTAAATATCCATGCAATAGAAATGTTTTTGAACATAGTAAATATTATATCTTCAACATGTTATCCCAACCCAATTGCCTACAATCATAAAAAAATAAGTATACACAAAGTAAATTTAGTAACCACTACCCATTAGTTCACATCCCACAATAACAACATAAGCAACAAGATTACCCAAAGATCCCAGTACTGCAACCTAGGCTCTGATACCAAATGTAATGCCCAAAATTTACACCCAAAAACGCAACAACTTATTTTTTTTTTAGGAAATATAACATACCATTTTAACTACATCATCAATTCATGATTCTATTAATTATAATATTTATCTATAGTACAAGAAGGCAATGGAGAAAATTTAAGATATAGCATTTCATAGTATTCAAATGACAATCATACAGAGGTGTAGCATACCTGAGTTTTCTCCCCCTTGCCTAGGTATCATATTCTCCTTGCCTCTCTATTTCTTGCATTTGTATATATTGCTACACAAATAGATGCATGATGTTAGAATTCATTGATGATTACATACGTGATTGAAGATAAGCTGCACCTATATCTTAGCGAAACCAACCATAACTATTTCAAACTAGTTTCCTAATGAGATGCAAAATATGCAAAATATTGGTAAGGGGTGGCAAGATAAAGGAAGAAATCAACAACACAAGACCTAAGGGCCAAACCTAATGGCTCGGGGGCTCATCATAGATGGCCTTGCCTACATAACTCACAGAGACATCGTAGTTTGGGTTAAACTTAAAACCAATCTTTTAAGGAATGGTAGAAGTGGGTATACAACCCTCCCTAGGGCTAGTTCCAGAGACAAATACTCTTCTATTTATATTAAATGCTAGGGACAATCAATTCATAACACAAATTTGCATTTCTGTGTACCTCGTTAGCACATAAACAACTTAACTAGCTATTGACAAGGACTACTAGAATAGTGTAGTTTTCTTTTCAATTTCCTAACAAGTTCCTAAGATGACAAGGAAAATCTATTTATAGGTATATTGAAAAAAAATTCGTTGATTCACAAGGCTAAACTTATAAACAACATAACACTCTATGCATTCTCCTTGATAATAGTTCAGTTAGCAATAAAACGTATGCATGAACTTAGACAATGATAAGACTTGATTCACAAAAAGATTCCCTATATTACAAATAGAAAAAAAAATAGAATACCACATAAATCTAAAGGAGTACTCTTACTTCAATTCCTAAATGTGTAGTCAAAATAATCGAGAAACTAATTAATTATTTTATTTATTTCCACCCACAATGCAATATTGCTCCTTACCCATTAGAATGTAAACTTTAACTAGAAAAAGGGATTTCTATTTCAAGAAAAGATAATGCATATACAAGGTATCATTTATTTCCATTCACTAACCTAAGCATCAAGAATATCTTTAATAAAATTTTGCATTTTAAACTATGACTAACTCTGTCTTGCAAATAATTGCTCATTTTTATTTATTTATTTTTATTTATTTTTTTAATATATTATTATTATTATTATTATTATTATTATTATTATTATTATCCTTAAATGGAACCACTCTACAAGAAACACTACTATTCTATTTCAATACATTCAACCCTTTTTCAATAATCTTTGGAGTGTCTAAAGTATCAAGTAGATATGGATTCCATTACCTTCTATCACAATAATCTGAGCCTAAAATTTAGATTAATATAATTCAACAAGAATAGCAATGATTACATCTTCCCACAAGATCTTAGACAACGACAAAATTCATTAGCGTCAATGAAATATAACAAGGTAAACTTATCATAATTGTGGAGTGTTTTCTAATTCTCCAGCTATTCCCAGTCACATCCCCATGGATACATTTTTAGTTTAACCATTGTTACAGATAAATATCTTAACCGAGTAGGATAGTGAAAGTCTTTATTATGACATTTTAATGAATGTTGAGTGTTTTCTTGTCGACCCCATAGTGAATGAATGGTCAAGAGAGAACTGTTAATTTTAAATCATCTAACTAGGTCACATTTAACAATGTGCATTGTAACCTTTAACAGGGTTGGCTCTTCATCAAGGTCACTTCAAAAGAGTCAAAATATTTTGGGTTACTAGTCCTAGGTGATTTTTCCCATAGCAGGGTTTCCACATTAAAAATCTATGTGTCAATAAGCATGAATGATTGTGGATTGTTATTTTACTATAGAATTTACTTTATTGACCAAGATTCGTAATCACAATATTAATTTAATGATATTTGATAAACACTATTGATGAAAGTTTAAGATTACAGAATACATTTTCACTATGTTAAATTATATGTTTGAATTTTTTTGTATACATCTGTAGGAATTTGGGACTGTAGTATAATTTTTGAGGAAATTGATGCTAACTGATTCATCTCCCCTCTCTCATTTATTCTAACAGAAACATAGGTATATCTAATTTGTGATCTTTTCTTCCAACCCTTTCAAGGGATTCTAGAAATGGTCTTTGATCCATGGGTATCCACAACCTCTCATGTTGTGGTACCTCCTCCTCTTCTTCTTTAGAATTAGAATGGTCGTCATTGTTCTTTCTTGTTCAAATGGTCTTCAACATTTTGATTTGTTTTTGGATCTTCTTATGCCACACTTCTTGTTCCCTGACTGTCTTTGACAATTCTACATTAGTGATCCTTGAAGGGATTTCCTCATAGTTCTTTCCTTCTGTGTTATCTCCCATCCTTTAGTCTTGTTTCCAAAGGTTCTTTTATGGCTTTGATACCACCTGATGCAAATTTGCACTACAAGAAGCCACTAGATTGGCCCAAGTCTCAATTTGTGAAATTTAGTCACTTCACCAAATCTAAACCCTCCCTTAAGTCCTCAATAGGTTGAATGTAAACTTTCAAAATCACCTTCCCACTCTTCCAACTCTCCTTGTCCTTTGAATACTAGATTTCATTTGTCTTCAATTTGGACTTTAGGGATCTTTTCCCTAAATTTGACCAAGATAGAGAAACCTTCACACCTAATGGAGAGATGCACTGCAAGAAGCCACTTAAATGGGCCCAAGTCTCAATTTGTGAAATTTGGTCACTTCACCAAATCTACCCTCTTTAAGATCCTAAATAGGTTGAATGTAAACTTTAGAATTAACCTTCCCACTCTTCTAACTCTCCTTGTCTGTTGAATACTAGATTAACTTTTTTCAATTTGGACTTTAGGGATATTTTCCCTAAATTGGACCAAAATAGAGAAACCTTCACCAGTGGTTTCCAAAATCTTTCTCAATAGTTGAAACACCTTACTTATGTTAGAATACTTCAGGGATAATTGAGAGAGGGGGGTGTGAATCATTTATCAACAACTTTAAATCCAAATTGATATAAATCAAATGCACATTCAGATAACACATTACACAACACATCAATTTGGCTATGGGGAAACCAAATGGTAAAAACCCCGGTGGGAATTAGTACCCACAAAGAACTATACTATTTGTAGCAATCCCTGTTATAAGATCATACAACCCTGTTAGAAGTTGTTCATTACAATGCAGTAGTATAGTGACCTGGTTAAGGGTTTGACCCTTTTAGGAGTCTTTTACAATAACCCTGTTAGGGGTGGTGGACTCACTGTCCAAGTAGTGAAGGCTACAACCTTCTGGTTATTTGATACACACTGTATCAACAAGGTGAACTGTTGTTTGTGACACTACTTGTCTGATCAGTTCCTTTTGTGCACCAATGCTTTAACCTCTTGTAAAGAACTACAACAATCTTCTTTTTTGTCTGAAAGCTTCTACTTCAATATCTATATTATCAACATATGATAAATATAGCTCTGTTGCTTTAACACTCTGCTCTGTTTTTCTTATCTCTAGCTTTCACTACTCTTCTTATCACAAATGACCTTCTATAAGTATATACACCAAGTATGAGATCATGGGACCTGTAGGAAAACTCTTCTTAACATTCTTGTCTTCTCTACTAAGAGTGAAGGCATAATTACAACCACGCAAGTATAAACTGAATAGATGCGTTGCTTCACTAAGTCGGCTTCACCAATTTAACCATAACTTTGCAATCTTCTTGAAATATTTTTGGTGTCTTTAGATTAATATCAAAAACTCATAACTCATCATGAATATACACACGCATATCCTAAAGATAGGTGCAACTCAATAAACATGTTACATACATCGACCTTAAACTGTTATTCCTCAAGAACTGTAACTGTCAATAATAGAATTACATATCTTTACTGAAACATCATATATGGGTCTACATGTATGAACATAGCATAATAAACATGTCAAAAACATGTATCTATCCATGCAAGTCTTCATGTCATCATATGGATAAGTACATACAAAAGTGTTGTTGTGTATTATATGTTGTCATCAATGAAAAACATACAATAAATCAACTGTTCAGAATCAAATCTCCAACAATCTCCCCCTTTGGCATTGATGGAAACATATGATAAAAACAAATTATGTTTATGGTGTCTTCTTTCTTTTACAATCTTCTCAATATCCTCATCAAATATTCATCTACACTGCTACAGTTACATAGACTGTGTTTTATATGTATACTCCCCCAAAGTATAAGCTCCTTGTATGTGTTCCTTGTTTAGCTCTTTGTTTGTGTTCCTTTTTTTTAGTACATACTCCCCCATTAACATCAATAGAAAATGGTTCCATAAACCATTATGCACAGGTACTACTCCAAAAGTAGAGTAGTCAACCATTCATCAGTCACACAGGACTGATGTACTTGCTGCTTTCTCTAATCAAACTTAGGAGAGGGAATAAATCCCAACTTCTACCTTAGATACTCAAAAGTATCCTTTGCTAAAGGCTTTGTGGAAATGTCTGCTAACTAATCTTCTGTGCTTACATAGTCCAATGTCACTTCCTTGTGTGCAAATTTTTCTTAGAAAATGGTACTTGATCTCTATGTGTTTTTTCTTTGCATGCATCACAGGGTTCTTAGACATGTTAATAGTACTCATGTTATCACAATGAATAACAATAGGATAGTCAACCTGAATACCAAAGTCTTTAACCATCTTCTTGATCCAAAAAATTATTGTACAATTTAGTGTTGTCGCAACATATTCATCCTCTGTCATTGACTAAGAAATATAGTTTTTCTTCTTGCTTGTCCAAGATACTATCCTTTCTCCAAGAAATACTACTCCTCCTGAAGTGCTCTTTCTGTCATCAATACAACCTGCCCAATCTGCATTAGTATACACATGAAGTTGTGTATTCTCTGATTTAGGATACCATAAACCATAGTCTATAGTTCCCTTGAGATATCTAAATATTCTCTTGATTGCCATTAGGTGATTATTCTTGGGTTCAATTGCAAATCTTCCAATAATTCCAACTGCATTAGATATGTCAGGTTTTGATTGAGTTAGATAAATAAGCTTTCCAATCATAGATTTGTACAATGTTTTATCAACTGCTATGGAGTCATCATCTTTTGAAAGTTTACTTCCTATGATCATAGGAGTGCATATTGGCTTGCAATCCTCCATCTTTAAGGTTTTCAATATTTCCTTCACATATTTTGACTGATTAATGAATATTCCTTTATCTGTTTGTTTTACATTCAATCCCAAAAAGTATTTTATAGGACCAATCATGGTCATTTCAAATTCATTCTGCATTTCTTTTGCAAATGTTATACTAAGCTTGTCATTACCTCCAAAGATAATTCCAACAATAAATATGGCAACTAATAGTAATCCATCAGGTGTTTCTCTTGTGAACAAGTTGCAATCTGCTTCTCCTTTCTTGAATCCAATCTTGGTGAGATAACCATCTAGTCTCCCATACCACGCTCTTGGGGCCTATTTAAGTCTATAGAGTGCTTTCTTTAGTTTGCATACCATGTCTGGTCTATCTGAAAGGTTAAATCCTTCAAGCTGTTCTATGTAGACTTCTTCTTTTAAGTCACCATTCAAAAAGGTTGATTTGACATCCATTTGATAAACTTTAAAGTCTTTTACTATTGCATATGCCAAAAAAAATTTTATGGCTTCCAGTCTTCTCATAGGGGAAAATGTATCAGTGTAGTCTATTCCTTCTCTCTGCGCATATCCTTTACATACTAATCTTTCTTTGTTTCTTATTACTATACCTTCTTCATTCATTTTGTTTTTGACAATCCACTTTGTTCCAATGACATTTTTATCACTTGGTCTAGGAACCAATTCCCATGTGTCATTCTTGATTATCTGATCTAGTTCTTCTTTCATTGCATTTTTCCAATCAAAATCAGTACAAGCATCTTCAACACTTAAAGGTTCAATCTGTGAAAGTAAACATACCTCTTCATCCACTATAAGATTCTATACTTTTGATCTGGTCAAAACACTGCTGCTCTGATCTCCAGTGATATCATTTTTAAATTGGTATCTAGATGTAAACTTAGGAACCTTAGGTGTGACTTCTTCCTCTATAATCTATGGTTCTTCATTGCATGAATCAGGGTTATTGCATAAGACATCAATGCAATCAAACATTTCTTCAATCATAGTTTCTTTGCTGTTAGGTTTGGGTTCATCTTCAATCAAAGGTGCATATTCATAGTACCTATCTTGAATCATAAACTTCTCATCAATCTTAACGTGCGTGCTTTCAGTTATCTTCTTTAATCTTAGATTGAAACATCTGTAAGCTTTTCTTTTTGTAGAGTAACCAAGAAAAATACCTTCATCACTTCTAACATCAAACTTACCAACACTGTCATCTCTCTTGATGTAGCACTTGCGGCCAAATGTTCTGAAGTATTTTACTATGGGTACATTACTAAACCAAATTTCATAGGGTGTCTTGTCCATGCCTTGTCTCAATTGGGTTATGTTGATAATATACGCTGCTGTGTTCATTGCATCTCTCCAATAGGTGTGCACCACTTTTCCTTCAATCATCATGGTGCACGCTGTATCAAGTATAATCCTATTTCTCCTTTTTGCAATTCCATTTTGGTGAGGTGTTCTAGGGGCACTCAACTACCCTTTTATTCCATGTTCTTCTTAGTAGTCATAAAACTGGTCAGAGGTGAATTCTCCTCCTCTATCTGATCTTAAACATTTTAGTTTTAGTCCAGATTCATTCTCAACCTTAGCTATGAATATTTTGAACTTCTCAAGGGCTTCTAACTTTTCCTTTAAGAACACAACCCACATCATCCAAGAAAACTCATCAACAAAAAAAATAAAGTACCTTTCACCATAGTATGATCTTGTTTGAGTAGGACCACATAAATTGTGTCAAATACTCTTGCAATACTTGGTAGGCCTCTAACTACCTTGACATTACTGATCTTTACTATATTGTCAAAATTGATATGACATAGTCTCTTGTGCCATAACCAATTGTCATCTACTTTTGCAACAAAAAAACTTACATCTGAATTGAGTTGAAAAAAATTGCCTTTTGTTTTAGAGCCTGATGCAATCATGTCTCCATCCTTGTTTCTTATAATGCACTTGTTGTATTTGAACTCCATATGATAACCTTTATCAAGTAGCTATCCAACACTTAGTAGATTATGGTGCAAACCATCAACATATAGAACATCATCTATCTTGTTCTTTCCATCCAAGGTGATGGATCCTCTACCTATGATAGGTTTAGGAGTGTTATCTCCAAATCTAACCATACCACCTTTGTATTTGTCTAGATGAACAAACCTATCTTTGTCACCTGTGATGTGGTGTGAGCATCCACTGTCAATGATCCAATTAGTTCTGACATCTACTTTGGAAATTAAGGCTAATTCATGATCTTCTTCTTTATCTGCTATGTTCATATCTTTGAGCAACCTTTCCCTATCTTTAAGGGCAATGAATCCAATTTCATCTTCTCCTGAATCTTCATCAGTTACACCTTCTTCAGCATGGTAACATTCCTTCCTATAATTAGGTTTGTAATCAGATCTGAACTTCTTGACTCTTGTGGGATACTTAGATGCAAAGTGACCAATCTTATTACATGAAAAACACTTGAATGGAAGTTGTCCTTCATACTTTCCTTTTCCTTTCTTTTCTCTCTTAGAAATCATGGAAATTATCTCTTTTAGCTCTTCATTAGTTTCTTCATTCTCATTATGACTGGAGATGTGTGAGAATTTCTTATCGTGGATTGAAGCTTTGAAGGTTGTTTCATTCTTAGTTTCAGTCTTCAATCTTGATATCTCAAATGCAAAGATTTTTCTGATCAAAGTCTCTCTCTTGAATTCTTGTGAGAATTTCATAGTTTCCTCTAGAATACTGATCTTGTTTTCATAGTCTAATGTCAAAGTAGTTAACAACTTATCCATTATATCTTCTTCTGATATTTCACCACCATTGTTCCTGATTTCGGATACTGCTTCATTTATCCTTTGATTGTAAGCTCTAATGTTCTCTTTTGGTAACATCTTAAGACTGTTGTATTTCTTCTTCCATGTCTTCCTGCATGCATTCTTTTCTTGAACATATCCTTCAAACATGTCTTATAAATACTTCCATATGGTATATGCTTTGTCAATCTTCTTGATTTCAGAAAATTCACTGTCAAAAAAGGCGCTGATTAGGGATTCTTTGGCAATTACATTATTGGTAAATGTTTCCTTTGGTCTATTAGTAGCATAATCCTTTGCAAGGTATTTTAGAGATGGAACTACAACCTCTTGTGTAGTAATCTCAAATATCTCAAAGCCAACATATTGTAGATGTGTTATCATTTTGTTTTTCCAATCCAGATAGTTCTCTCCATCGAACTTAGGATCTCTTTTCTAAAGTATGCCATCTGATCTCCCTTAAGTTGTTAGGATTTCTCTCCAAGGCACTTGGCTCTAATACCAATTGTTAGAATACTTCAGGGATAACTAAGAGTGGGGGGGGTGAATAAGTTATCAGCAACTTTAAATCCTTTGTACTTATTAATCCAAATTGATATAAATCAAATACACATTCAGATAACACATTACACAACCCTGTTAGAAGTTGTTCATTACAATGCAGTAGTATACTGACCTGGTTAAGGGTCTGACCCTTCTAGGATTCTTTTACAATAACCCTGTTAGGGGTGGTGGACTCACTGTCCAAGGACTCACTGTCCAAGTAGTGAAGGCTACAACCTTCTGGTTATTTGATACACACTGTATCAACAAGGTGAACTGTTGTTTGTGACACTTCTTGTATGATCAGTTCCTTTTGTGCACTGAAGCTTTAACCTCTTGTAAAGCACTACAACAATATTCTCTATGTTCTGAAAGCTTCTACTTCAATATCTATATTATCAACATATGATAAATATAGCTCTGTTGCTTTAACACTCTGCTCTGCTTTTCTTATCTCTGGTTTTCGCTACTCTTCTTATCACAAATGACCTTCTATAAGTATATACACCAAGTATGAGATCATGGGACCTATAGGAAAACTCCTCCTAACATCCTTGTTGGCTCTACTAAGTGCGCAAGCATAAATACAACTGTGTAAGTATAAACTGAATAGACACATTGCTTCACTAAGTCAGCTTCACCAATTTAACCATAACTTTGCAATGTTCTTGAAATACGTTTGGCACCTTTAGACTAATATCAAAAGCTCATAAATCATAATTAATATACACATGCATATCTTGAAGATAGGTGCAACTCAATAAACACGTTACATACGTTGGCCTTAAACCATTATTCCTCCAGAACTGTAACCGTGAATAATAGAATTACATATCTTTACTGAAACATCATATCTGGGTCTGTGTGTATGAAGATAGCATAATAAACATGTCAACAACATGTATCTATCCATGCAAGTCTTCATGTCATCATATGGATAAGTACATATAGAAGTGTTGTTGTGTATTATATGTTGTCATCAATGACAAACATACAATCAATCAACTGTTTAGAATCAAATATCCAACAACTTATTCCTAGGGGACATGAAATCACCAAACCTATTTATTCCCAAACCCTCACAACCCCAAGATCTATGACTTTTCTAGAATCCCTTGTAACCTTTCCTAGGTTGTTTTCATAGGATAAATTTTGATTTTGAAATGGGACTAGGTAAATAAACCACATATTTGATAACCCTTTTGGAAATTACAACAAACCCCAAGGTGTCAGAAACCAATTCTATTCTAACATTTTTGAACACTCACAAGACACATAGACCTAATTGGCCAAATTAGGCTTGGTTTGCATATCAAGTACTATAGGTTGGGTTCAAGGAGTTGATACAACTATCCAGGATTTTTATACTACCTCACAATACACAAAATCAACAAATTAACAAGTCCCACCAATCCATTCATTCATGTGCACACACATTTTATTAATCGACTGGATAAATACATAGGGGTATTTATCCTAGGGATTGAACTTAAAACCAATAAATAGAACAATGAAGTTATGAGCCTTTGGAATAATAAAATACATGTCCCTAACTTGTATTTTCCAAGCGGTCATGAAGATCCACTAGTAAAATCTCAAGTTAGGGCCCCATCTTTGGCACAGACCCAAACTAAGAGGGTTTCTAGACTATCTTTACACAAATGCTTCTAACTTCTACCAATCAAATACAAATTGGACCAAACAAAAAGTAAATAAAAGTAGACTCACAAAATTACAAAATTCTATTACAGGGTTTGATCAATCAATCTATACAATTTCATACATAATCAAAATGCTCAAGAAAAATTGTTTATATTCCTCAAAAACTATCACTATGTACAATCTGTCTCTCCCCTTTGAAAGGAAATATTAGAATTCTTAAAATAACTCCATCCAATTGATCAAACTCCTCTTTGAAAGGTTGTGACCATTGGTGTTCTAAATGCAATGTCTCCAGAAACTTTAGCAATTTTACAACACTTGACTATTTTTTCAATTTTAGCAAAATGGCAACAAAATAAGACTCCAAAGGGCTTTGGAATGACTCTAAGCATTAAAGGACCTTGGAATAATGTCAAAATTACTAAAATAAACATAAAAAATCAATAACAACTAAATCTAAGGCCTTAATGGTCTAAGGAGACTTCAAGGTTTATAATACACCTTAAGACCCTTAACCTTACAAAGCAGACCAAGACTTTACATTAGGATGATCCGAAGGATCTAATCCCTTTATTTCAAAAAAAAACCATTGTATCTCTTAAACATGCAGAGGATGCCCTGCACCATACTCCTCATGGAAAAAGAAACTCAAGTCTCTTGAGTTGGTATGTTTGCAATTTTTGTTCTAGTATTCTCAATGGATTTAGGTGTCATCCATGAAGAATCTTCTAGGGTTGATCTTACCAGTTGAACAAGAACTCATAATAAGTTCTCCTTCTGGTTTTTTTAATCACTCTCTTGTCCATAATGGACTCAATCTATGGAGAAGTTTTCTTGGGTAAGTCTTGTAACAAATTCTCTGAGTCCTCAGCTTGATTACCTGTAGTAGATACATCACCAAAAGTGCCTTTAAAAACACATATGTCAGCAATGTTGAAGATAGGAGATGAACAAACACTAGGGGGTAAATCAATATTCTAGACATTTTTTGCACATTTCTAAAGAATTTTGAAAGGACCTAAATTTTTCATTAACTTAGTGTACTTTTCTTTTGGAAACCTCTCCTTTTCGAGATGAATTATCACCATATCTCAAACCTCAAACTACAAATCGCTTCTCTTCTTATATGCACATTTCTTGTATTTAGTAGTTGTATGCTTCAACTAGGATTTAACCTGTTCATGAATTTTTTTCATAACTTCAACAAAATCTTCTTCTAGGGAACTCCTCTTGGCTAAATCCTTCACATCTCCCAGTTCCAAAACACCCCTATGATTGTTACCATACACAATTTGGAAAGGGGTTAAACTAGTGCTTCTATTCACCAAATCATTTTATTGAGACAATATAGCATCCCATGTAGCACCATGTTCTTGTGTGAGAAATCTTAGCAAATTCCCAAGAGACCTATTGATTAATTTAGTTTGACCATCTGATTAAGGATGGTAAGTAGATGACAGTGACAAAGTTGTACCAAGTTTCATCCAAAGTGTCCTCCAAAATATCCTAAAAACTTTGGATCTCTATCTAAGATAATTGACAAGGGAAAACACTAGAGTCTAACAACTTATTTGAAAAACAACCTTGCAATCTAAGAAGAATCATGAATGGACTTGCAAGGAATGAAGTGATCACTCTTGGAAAATCTATCACAAATGACATATACACTATCATAACTAGTCTTGGTTATGGGCAGTCCTAAAACAAAGTCCATGCTGACAGAATCCCAAGGCTTAGTAGGTCTACAAAGTGGTGTATACAAGCCTACATTTTAGGCATGTCCTTTAGCCTTATGAAATATCAAAGAAATCTCCAAAAAATTCCTTACATTTGACTACATCTTAGGATAGAAATATAACCTCTTACCTAGATCAAGAGTCTTGGCTATCCCAATGTGTCCTGACAAGCTGTCATGGTACTTTTGTTTAATGATATTCTCCCTCATTAAACACATAGGGATAAAAATTTTACTATGCTTAAACATTAACCCTTCTTGAATGATAAACTCAAAAAAAAATACTATGATACCTATCCCCTAACTCCACAAAAACTTGATAGGCTTCTCTAAAATCTTCATCCTCCAAGTACATTTCTTTTAAAGCAGAAATGCCCACACTTTCCAGTTTAATTTCTTGAATAAGTAGACTCCTCCTACTAAGAGAATCAAAAAATTTATTAGCTACCCCCTTCTTTTTCTTGATGGTGAAAGTGAAATCTTTCAGATATTCCATCCATTTCTAGTGCCTATGATTCAACTTCTCCTGTCTATTCAGAAAACTCAAAGCATGATTTTTACTATAAACAACAAACTCGTGTGGTAATTTGTATTGTCTCCACTATATTATGGATTGAAAAATATCATATATTTCTAAATCATAAGTATAACAATTTTTCTTTGCCTCATTTATTTTCTCACTCAATAAATGGCCCTCTTGGCTCTAGACACCAACAATGGCCCTCTTGCTTGCATCACATTCTATTGTAAAAATCTTATGGAAATTAGGAAGGAAAAGTATAGGTTGTTGTGCAACCCTTGTTTTCCAATATTCAAAGGATTTATGTGTATCATCATTCCAAATAAAGTGATATTTTCTACCTCCCTTTATGTTATCAATCATTGGTGCACTATCCCCACTAAGATTCTTAATGAACTTCCTATAGATGCTTAAAAGTCCATGAAAACTGGTTACTTCACTTGCAGATTTAGGAATTGACTAATTTAAAATGGCTTCTAATTTGGAGGGACCCATATTTAAGTTAACTTTTGAGATAAAAAAACCAAGAAACACAAGCTCTTCTTGCAGGAACACGCACTTCTCGAAGTTGATCCTCAATTGTTCTTCATGCAACCTTTTTAACACCATATCCAAATTCATTAGATGTTCATGTTCATTCTTACTAAAAATCAAAATATCATCTAGATATACAAAAAAAAATGATTAATGAAAGGTTTAAGACCATAATTCATGACCCTCATGAATGTACTTGGTGCATTGGAAAGACCAAAAGGCATAAAAATGCATTTAAATAAACCTTGATTGGTCTAAAATTTTCCTTCCAGTCATGTCCCTCTTTGATTCTAATCTAGTGGTAGCCATTTTTTAATTAATCTTAGAATAATAACTTGACCCTCCCAAATATTCACTTAATTCTTCCATTCTTGATATTGGGAACTTATAATGGATAGTGATCCTATTGATGGCTCTAGAGTCCATGCACAAACTCCATGTGCATTATTTCTTAGGTGCTAGGACTGTGGGAACAACATAGGGACTGATACTCTTCCTAATGAAGATGTTCTCTAAAAATCCTTGAATCTGTCTTGATACTTCTGCATTTTGTTCAGGGGTAAACTTATTAGAAGCCTTATTAGGTAGTGTAGAAGAAGGGATGAGGTCAATACAATGGCTAATCTCCTTTTTTGGTGGTGAAGGCTCTGTCTTGTACTTTCTAAAATTATGCCCTTATACTTTTCCAAAAAATCTTGTACTTCCCTAGGACCAACACATCTCCTTAGTTCTCCAGTGTTTGGTTTCTTTTGGAACTCCTCTTTAGGTTTTACAATGATGGAAAACAAGGTGTCTTTTCCTCCTTTAATAACTTTCATAAACTCCTTTTCACCCACCAACATTACACTATTAGTCAAAGGCATATCTTTGCTATCATCTGTTAAAGGTGTCATTGTGAAACTTATCCCATTCTTGACTAGGGTGTATACATTTATCTTTCCATCATGTTGAGAACTAGTTTCATATTTCCAATGTCTCCCTAATAGCAGATGAAAAGCATCCATGGTTACAACTTCACACAAAACTCTATCTGTATACTCCCTAATCTAAAAATTTACCAAACATTGTGCATCAACTAGGGTGTGTTGATCCTTATCCATCACACTTTATAGGGGTTAGGATATGGTATTCTTTTCAACCCAAGATTTTCTATGATTTCTATAGAAACCAAATTTTTAGTAGATGCTGAATCAACAATGACTTTACACACCTTTCCGTTTACCTTACAAGAGTTCTTGAAGAGATATTTTCATTGTGGTAGCTCCTTCTTGATGGGCATCTTCAAGAGGGTTCTATTGAACATAATATATTCTCCATGTTCAGGTGTTACAAGACTTCAAGAGGTGGTGTGGTATGATTTCATGCTTTGGAAATCTTCTTCTTGAGTAAGTTGCACGCTCCTTTGTCCTCCTTGATTTCTTGTACTGGTGCTTTCTTTTTCTGGACACCTAATGGATTGGTGACCAATCTGATTGTAGGTGAAGCATCGGCCCGTGAACACATGTGAACTTATTCCTCGATACCTTCCTCTACCACTTCCTCTGCAACCTCTAAAATTGCCTCTAGGATTGTGGTCTCTTTCTAGTTCTTGATGGTTTGATTATCCTTGTGGTCTTGGCAATGATCCTCTCCCTTTGAATCTACCCCTTCCTCTAAACTTATTTCATCTTCCTCCTCTATTTTTCTAATCTCCTTACTTCATTTATTTTCCTCAATTTTAAGTGTCATTTGAAAACACTTGTGCACTGATTCATGATTGAACAAACTTAACTCAACTTTTATACTATACTTAATCCCATTAAGATAGCTTGCAAGCTTCTCTTTTTCATTCTTAGGAACTTTGGATTTTAGGGTCATCCTATGAGATTATTTAGTGTATCCACTCACATCGAGATATTTTTGTCTTAGATTTTGCAACTTTTTGTGGAGTGTAACTTTATAGTCTTCTGGCACAAACTTTTTTGATCTCTGCTAACAGTCTTCGACATGATGAAATACGAGTCTTATCTTCTTCAACCCTTTCATTTTGTATAAAATTACTCCAACTCAAAGTAGGACCTTTAATTTTTGATTTAGCAATCTTGACTTTCTGATTCTCTCGAATATCATCACACTCAAAGTGATTTTCCAAAGCCTCTATCCAGTCCATAAATTGTTCTAAGTTAATCTTCCCAAGAAACATAGGTGTATCTGTTGATGACAATTATTCAATTGTGTATTGTCATTGATGTTTACACAAGTGTAGTGATGTTTACACAAATGTATAATCCTATCTAAGCACAATCAATTCATGCCAAGAAGTCTCCAAAATTGAAGAAGACCAAAGTGATTTTCAGTTCTAAGCGAGTTCACTCGGGCATTACACTGTTGGTTGGGCGTTGAAGGATTTCAATGTTGACCGAGTTAAACAGTTATTGTCAGTCGACCAAAAACAATTTATATTTTATTGTTAATTGGTTATATGTAGCTGAAAGACATGAGTTTTATTATTTATTTGGAATTCTATTAAGGCCGACTTGACAAGGCTTATCATATGTATAAAAGGTCAAGTTTTGGATTGAATATAGTAGAAGTAATAAATCAAGAAATGTGTTAATGACATGAAGAGTGAAGGAAAAATTAGATGGGATCTTGACTGAGGATAGAACACACATAGCTGCAAAAGAATATCTGATCAGTGAGGATCATGTAATTAAATCTAGAGCAGAGATCAGAATCAGAAAAGACAATTGCTTATCAAAACAGGGCAATTCTTTGTTACTCTCTAAAAATTGTAGCAATGATCAAAATCTCTTAAGAGAGTATAATTAAAATTCTTTTGTAAATCCTCTCACAAGGTGACATTTCTGCATTGTATTGTTTGAAGACCTCTAACAAGGCCACTCCTTACAGGGTGATTAAATCCTCTAACAGGGTCACACCTAACAGTGTGTTATTGTAACCTTTAACAGGGTTGGCTCCTAATAGGGCTCACTTCAGAAGAGTGAAAAATAGTGACTAGTTGAAATTGGTGGTTTTTTCCCATAATGGGTTTCCACGTTAAATCTTGGTGTTATATATGTACATGTTATTTTCTTTATGGTTTATTTTTCTGCAATTAATTACTAAAGGATAATCACAGTTAATATCTTAATATTTTCTATGTTAACTGAGTGACAGTAGAATATCTGTGTTATCCAAGCAATAGTGATAAATTTGTTTAAGACATCTAAGGGGTTTGGATTTTTTTTGTAGAAATTGATTCACCCCTCCCCTCTCAGTTACTCAACTCATTTACAACAATTGGTATTAGAGCACCAAGTGTTTGCAAGGAAGTTTTCAAGGCCTAAGCTAAAGATCAGAGATGTCTTACAGAAGGGAGATCCCCAAGCTTAACAAAGACAATTTTATTGCATGGAATGATTTAATGAGGCTACATCTATCTACTATTGGAGATACTAGTTTGCAATTTTTGCACCATAGGTATATGGAACCACCGAGACCTTTGACCCTGGACTAGAAGATAGACATGAAGAATCATAACATAATGATGATTGATATAGCCTCTACACTCTGCTATTCTAAATTTGATGATGTGAAGGACTAACCTACTACCTTTGATATGTGGAACAAACTACATGATATTCATAGAGGAGATGTCAATGTAAAGAGAGCCAAAGTAGAAAGTCTCAGAGGTCAATTTGATCATATGAAAATGAAAGAAGGAGAAGACATTACACAATACAGTGAAAGAATCAAGAAAAGTGTTAGTGCCATCTGAGGTACTGGTGGAGTGATTGAAGACACAATAGTGATCAGTAAGTTATTGATAACTTTACTTCCCATCTATGCAATTAGAGTTTAAACTATTTAGTAGATGAGATGCAGTAATGATGTAACTCTAGATGGATTGGTTGGAAGACTTACAACTTTTGAGTTGGATAACTTTGACAATTATTCTCCTAATCCTAGTAATCTTGTTTCTGCATTCAAAGCTAAATTAAACCTTTGAAAGATGAAAGGAAAATAGAATGATAGTGACAATGATGATGAATCTGATGATGAAGATCTGGAAATCATTGAAGCATTGCTTGCAAGGAGAGCTGCAAAAGGAAAATGACAGTACAAAGGAAGAATATCATTGATTTTCTTTTCATGTGATGAGGTTGGTCACATTTTTGCTAAGTGTCCAAACAAGTAAGACAAAGGTGAGAGAAATTTCAACAAGTACAAAGGCAAGAAAGATTAAAAAATCTACAAGGACAAAGGTAAGAAATCTTGTCATATTGCTAAATATTCTAATAGTGGTGAAGATGAAGATGAAATGGTTTATATTGCTATTAAGGATGAGTCAGATAATGAAGATAATGAAAAGACAACATTTTACTCTCATATTAGCAAGAATGACACTTGGATAATTGATAGTGGTTGTTCTCACCACATGACTGGTGATAAAACCAAATTTGAACATTTTGAGCACCATGATGGTGGGAGTGTCAGTTTTGGGATTGATGAACACTATTATGTAAAAGGTAAAGGTTGTATTTATTTAACAAAAGGAATCAAATGTGATAATTCTTATTGGGTTGAAGGATTAAGACATAATCTACTTAGTGTGGTACACCTGAATAACATTGGTTTCAAGTTAGAATTCATGAATGGGAAGGCCAAGCTCCTGGATGGTAAGGGAAACCTATTTGGAACTGGCAGTCAAATAAAAGGTAATCTATTCTATCTTGATCTCATTGAAAGTTCATGTGTTATTGCACAAGTATAAGAAAACTGGTTATAGCATAAAAGGTTATTTCATGTGAACTTTGATAAATTGGTCAACATAAGGAAGAAAAAAAGAGTAAGAGGTATTCCTATTTTGAAGAAACCTGAATTAGCAATATGCAAACATTGTCAAATTGGGAAGATGGGCAAAAGTAGCTTCAAGAGAAAGAAATACAATACAGATGAACTTTTGGAGTTGGTACATACTGATTTATGTGGACCAATTGGAACAACAAGTTACATAGGTGAGAAGTATTTCATTCTATTTGTTGATGACCATTCCAGAATGATGACTATTATGTTTCTCAAAGAAAAATTAGAAGCTTTTCAGAAGTTTAAGTGGTACCTTGCCAGAGTTGAAAAAGAAATAGGAAAGAAACTTAAATGCTTAAGATCTGACATAGGAAGTGAATTCATTTCTAATGAATTCAATGAATTCTATAATGAAAGAGGAATAAAAAAGACAAGTATCTGCCCCAGGTACACCACAATAGAAGGGTATAACAGAAAGAAGGAACATATCGATTATGGATTGTGAAAGAACCTTGATGATTGAAAAGAATGTTGCTACCAAATACTGGAAGGAAGCCACCAACACTGCAATTCACACCTTGAACCGAGTTCAACTGAAGAAAGGTACTGAGAAGACACCTTTTGAATTATGGTATGGCTATAAACCTAAAGTTCATTATTTCAAAGTATTTGGAAGTAAATGTTACATCTTGAAGGAAGCAAGAAATGGAAAATTTTATGTAAAAGGTGATGAAGGTATATTCCTAAGATACTCCTGTAAAAGTAAAGCATATAAATATTTGAATCTTACTACTCATAAAGTCATAGAAAGTTTGAATGTGAGGATTGATGATTTTGTGGAAAGATGTGAAGAACAGATCAGTAAAGAGCCTAAGGATTACAGAAACTTTGTGTATTATGAACCTGATACTATACCTAAGAGACAAGCAATGGTGACTTGACACTATTCCTATCAACCATTTAATTCATCAGCAGAAACTCAAACTATTCAACCCAAGTTACAACCTGTGCAACCTGAGCTGCTAGTAGAGGAAACCAAGTCATAGAAAAGGGAACTGAGTCACAGACAGAGGCACCCAAGTCTCAGATAGAGGAGCCTGAGTCTCAAAAAGTGGAACTCAAGTATTAGACAGAAGAGCAGAACATAACTTTTGAGCATGGTGAACCAAGTGGAACAAGCCCAGAATAAAAAAGGGAAGGATACTATACTTGAAAAACATGTCAGAAGGCATCACGCACCTGAAAAAATAATTGGAGATCAGACAGAAGGTGTAATGACAAGGAATAAAATCAAAGGTACATGTTTTCTTAGTGAAATTAAACCTAGAACTATTAAATATGCATTGAATGATGAAATCTAGATCAAAGCAATGAATGAAGAGATTGAGTAGATAGAAAATACAAAAACCTAGACTCTTTTACCTAGACCAAAATATAAGAATGTGATTGGTACTAAGTGGGTGTTGAGAAACAAGATGAAAGAAAAAGGAGAAGTTTCCAAAAACAAGGCAAGACTAGTATGTAAAGGATATGCTCAAGAAGAGAGTATTGATTATGGAGAAACTTTTTCTCCTATTGCAAGACTTGAAGGAGTCAGAACTCTTCTGGCATATGCTACACACAGAGGATACAAGGTATATCAAATGGATGTAAAATCAACATTCTTCAATGGAATTCTTGAAGAGGAAGTCTATATTGAGCAACCTGAAGGATTTGTAGATACTAACAAAAATAATATGGTTTGCAAACTGGACAAAGCATTATATGGACTGAAGCAAGCTCTTAGATCCTTGTATGAAAGATTGCATGGTTACTTGATAAGTATTGGATTTTAGAGAACTAATGATAATAGTAGCTTGTATATCAAAGAATGACCTCAAAACAAGATACTATTAGCATAAATATTTGTTGATGATATATTATTTACTGGATACAATGATTTATGTAAATCATTCTCTAAATCTATGAGTAAGGAATTTAAGATGTCTATGTTAGGTGAAATCAGATTATTTGTTCATTTACAAGTTTATCAGATGAAGGATGATATCTACATTACCTAGTCTAAATACATCAAAGTGATACTAAATAAATTTGGGATGGAAGATTCCAGACCAGTTGGAACACCCATGCCTACTAGACATAAGTTGTCTAAGGATGATGATTCAAAGGAAGTAAACTAGACTACCTACAGATCCATGATTGGTAAACTTCAATATGTTGTACACACTAGACCTGATATTGCATTAGGAGTTGGTATTGTTACAAGGTTTTCAGCTAATCCTAGAGAGAATCATTTGATGGATATCAATAGGATTCTTAGATATCTTAAGGGTATTCAAGAATATGGATTATGGTATAAGAAAGGAGGAAACTTTGATTTGAAGACTTTTAATGATGTTGATTGGGCTGGAAGTGTTGATAACAGAAAGAGCACAAGTGGTGGAGCATTATTTCTAAGAAGGGGGTTACTCTCTTGGACAAGAAAGAAACATAACTGCATTTCTCAGTCTACAGCAGAGGCAGAGTATGTTGGTGCAACAGTAAATTATTCAAATATAATATGGTTCAAACATTTGTTGTCAGGTATGAAGGAAGAAATCAAAGAACCAGTTATTATCTACTATGACAACACCAATGCTATTAACATTTCAAAGAACCCTATGATGCATACTAATACTAAACATATTGTAATAAAGTGTCATTTCTTGAGATAATTGGTTCAGGACAATGAAGTAAGATTAGAATATGTGAATACTAAAGAAAAAATTACATACATATTCACAAAACCATTACCTGAGGATGCATTCTTGTATCTTAGAGGAACGCTAGCGGTGATTCCCCTAACTAAGGCTCACTAAAACAT
>MU223136.1:2953064-2987231 GCA_018584345.1 Thuja plicata | reverse complement strand
TATATATATATATATATTAGTTGGCGCCTTTAGCATTGGTTGTCAAAGAGGGAGATATTACTGATGTCATAAAGATTACTGCTGGAGAGATTGATGACAGAGGGAGAAACTTTATCAGAAACACAGAATGATGTAAGAGGGAGAAATCTGTATTTCAGAGATTGTGAAGATAAAGGGAGTTTTTGGATGAGGATTAGAATCAAGATAAGGAAATTAATAAAAATTTACTCTTATTTCTGTTTTTCAATAATTCTTGGTATTATGACATGTTGTGTTTCCATCAATGCCAAAGAGGGAGATTGTTGATGACAATTATTCAATCGTGTATTGTCATTGATGTTTACACAAGTGTAGTGATATTTACACAAATGTCTAATCCTATCCGAGCATAGTCAATTCATGCCAAGCACTCTCAGGAATTGAAGAAGACCAAAGTGATTTTTAGTTCTAACCGAGTTCACTCGGGCATTACAGTGTTGTTCGGGTGTTGAAGGATTTCAGTGTTGATCGAGTTAAACAGTTAGTGTCAATAGAGAAACAACAATTTATATTTTATTTTTAATTGGTTATATGCAGCCAATAGACATAGTTTTTATAATTTATTTGGAATTTTATTAAGGCCGACTTGACAAGGATTATCATATATACACAACATCAAGTTTTGGAATGAATATTGTAGAATTAAGAAATCGAGATATATGTTAATAACATGAAGAATGAAGGTAAAATCATATGGGATTTTGATTGAGGATAGAACAAATGGAGCTGCAATAGAATATCTAATCAGTGAGGATCAAGTAATTAAATCTAGAGCATAGATTTGAATCAGCAAAGATAGTTGCTTATCAAAATAGGTCAATCCATTGTTACTCTCTAACAATTGTAGCAGTGA
This sequence comes from Thuja plicata, assembly GCA_018584345.1. Classification (NCBI taxonomy): domain Eukaryota; kingdom Viridiplantae; phylum Streptophyta; class Pinopsida; order Cupressales; family Cupressaceae; genus Thuja; species Thuja plicata. The sequence goes on along the minus strand of MU223136.1, from coordinate 2,986,339 downwards.
TCAAAATCTCTTAACAGAGTAGACTTAACAATCTTTTGTAAATCCTCTCACAACGTGACATTTCTGCATTGAAGTGTTTGAAGACCTCTAACAAGGACACTCCTTAAAGGGTGATTAAATACTCTAACAGGGTCACACCTAATAGTGTATTATTGTAACCTTTAGCAAGGTTGGCTCTGAATAGGGCTCACTTCAGAAGAGTGAAAAATAGTGACTAGTTGCAATTGGTGGTTTTTCATATATTGGGTTTCCATGTTAAATTTTGTTGTTATCTATGTACATGTTATTTTATTTATGGTTTATTTTTCTGTAATTAATTACTAAAGGATAATCACACTTAATATCTTAATATTTTCTATATTAACCGAACGACAGTAGAATATTTGTTTTAACCGAGCAATAGTGATAAATTTGTTTAATACATCTAAGGGAATTGGATTTGTTTTGTGGTAACTGATTCACCCCTCCCCTCTAAGTTACTCAACTCATTTCCAAAAATATCTAATTTGTGATCTTTTCTTCCAACCCTTTCAAGGGATTCTAGAAATGGTCTTTTATCCATGGGTATCCCCAACCTCTCATGTTGTGGTAGCTCCTCCTCTTCCTCTTCAGACTTAGAATGGTCTTCATTATGATTTTCTATTCGGATGCTCGTCAACCTTTCAATTTCTTCTTCCATCTTCTTATGCATCATTGCTTGCTCCCTGACTATCTTTTCTAATTGTACATTAGCGATCCTCAAAGGGAACTTGTCATGCCCAAAATTGGCATGCAAAAACACAACTTTTTTTTTTGGTATGCACTAAATGGAGAACAATGATGTAAAACATATAACAAGGTTACAAATCGGTCTAGGCCAAGAGGTTAAGTGTATTTGTTGTCAACGAGGTCAAAGGGTATCATGACAAGAGTCAACGCCCCTTAACCCATGAGCTACAAATTTTTAGTTTAACATGATAGGTCTCTAACCAATTTTTAAGGACACATTAATAGAGTTTGAAGGTGAAGGGTTTAGTTAATAAATTATTAAATCAAATTATGTTTAAATTTTTCTTAATTTTTCATCATAGATTTTACCTCATTATTCAATAGCGAATAGAAAATTCAATTTAAAATTAATAATCTACTTAAAATTATAAATTAAGTTTAATCAATGGTCCTTTAATTACTTTCACTAAAGTTTAAATCCATTTATAATTTGAAGTCAAATATTTATTAAGTATGTTAAATAATAATAATTAAATCTTTAGATTAATTTTTTTAATATATATAAATTTAACTCAAATAATTAAATTAATCTATATTTCATTCTAGGTTGAAACTTGATTTTTTTAATATCTTTAAAATGTTTTCAGATTATAAAATCTAACCCAAAGAAATTTAATGTTCCACATTATCAAATTTCAACTGTAAATATAATTGGTTACTTAATTTAATTAAAACTTTTATGTTTTTATTAAAAATATTAGTTAAATAACCTCATAATATTTTAATACTCAAACAAATACATTAACTTCATTTGTTTAACTTAAATGTATTTTAGGAAAAAGTTTTAATAATAATAGGAACTAATTAAATTCCCATAAAAAAGAAATAAAATTTAATGTAATTAAGGAAAAGGTTTTATTATTAATGGGAACTAATCAAATTGCCACAAAAAGAAATAAATTTTAAACTTAATGTAATTTAGGAAAAAAAATTATTATTAATGGGAACTAATTAAATTCCCACAAAAGAAATAAATTTTAAACTTAATGTAATTTAGGAAAAAGCTTTATTATTAATGGGAACTAATTATATTCCCACAAAAAGAAATAAATTTTAAACTGTTCCTCTAAGGGCACATTCATAAAATAAATATATATATTAAAAAAAGTCAACTGTTATTTGAAAAATCCCTAATCGTAATTCGATGTTAGGGTTAGGGTCCCAAATAACAAGCCCTAAAATGAAGTTTTCTTCCTCATTTCACACCTTTCTTCTTGCCTCTTCAAATTTCAAACCCTATTTTATTTCTCCATTATTGTTTTTTTGTTTGTTTGTTTGATTTGCAGGTCTGGGAGATTTCATGGAGATGCAATATAAACATATTATCTATATAAATATATAAATACAAATTTGTGTATATATATTTATACACATAATATGTATATGTTTTAATGTGTTGTTTTGAGCAACTAAAGGTTTAATGGCGGCTGCATGCAATGGTGCCTGCATTTTTTTTTTTGCAGATGTTTTTAATATATATTTTTTTCTTCTGTAAAAAGGAGTGGTGGGGGTTTGGGAGAGGCGCGCGACCCTTTCCCTGCCCCGTGGTGGCGCCGCCCCCACTACCCACCACAGTCGGTGGCACAGCCGCCGTTGTGGTGGCCACCGTGGTGGCTGTGTCCACCGCGTGCAAAGGGAGGAGTCGTGGCCTCTCTCCCCACCATTAATGAGGCTGCCAGAGGGTTTGACTACGCCCAGCCTCACCTTTTACCCTCTTTTTTTTTAAGTTTATTTATTTAAACAGTATGTATATATATACGTATTTTAATTGTTTTAAATTTAAGATAAAATTAAATGTTGTAAGTTTATTATTATTTTCTACTAAAAATGCATGCCCTGTTGTAATACGATGGATTTTTTTTTTAAATATTGGGTAGTGTGTGTGTGTATATATATATATATATATATCTTCATGTATATATATATATCTTCATGTATATATACACATATAGGAAGCATTTAGTTTTAATTAAAATCTGCAATAGATTGTAATGTCAAATGCATATATATTTATAAGAGAAACTTTTACATATGCATATAAACTAAATGTATGTTTATTTAAATGTGTTTTCAAATGAACTATAAATCAGATTTTTGGGAGACTCTAATTACAACGGAGTTCAAATCTTGAAAAAAAACATTCTCAAATACATGTAAATTTTGATTTTAATAAAATTATGCATTTAGAATATATTGTGCAAACTAACTTCTATTCTATTAATAACCTTTCAAAAAAAACTTAGTGATTCTCTTTTCATTCAGAGACAAAACTTTCTTTATCTACCTATGCACATTGGGGAACTTTTAAATAATCAAACATACGATCACTAAATCAAAACTTAGTAAATTTACATTTTCTTTCTCTTTTAGACACTATATTACAAGGCTATAGTCACAAGTCTTGTTACACTAACAACTTGCAAGCATCATTATTTTCTTTCTACACAATGAAATTCTTTTATCAATCCCCCTTTTTTTTACATAAAAGAAACAACTAAAAAGAAAAATTAGCCATATAAGCTTTTACATTTACAAAGTGGGTAGGACATGAGATCCTCTTTTTGCATACTATAGCTTCAATCTTCAAGAGTTCATATGCATCCATAAATCTGCAACTAAAAGGAGTTTGTATAGACCATGGGAGCTCACCTCCCATCCTAGGTCTCTAAGATACCACCCCCAAGCTAGGGGAGACAAGAAAGGATTTGGTGACACACATGCACACCACACAAAACAACAATAAAAAAACATTACAATAAATAACTCCCTCACAAGCTTATTTTTCACATAGGGTCACCTTTAGGCCCAAAAAAGGGGTGAAGGTGGAAAGTGAACCAATTAGGAGATGCCATAAACATAAAATTCCAAATATACTTTTGCCATCTCAAGGCTCTCAATATACAACAAAAAATTTCATTCTTCCTCACAAAACTTTCTCCCCTTATCACCCACAAATTATGAAGCAAAATAATGGCACATGGAGCCCATACATCGATGCTTTATCCCTCTTCTCTTAGGGGAGAGACTCTACACTAAGAGGAATTCCCAAGACCCTTCACCCACAAGGCTCTCTACCCTTCCAAGGGTGAGTCTAGGCTTTCACACCCCCAAACATCACACAAGGCAAGAAAGAAAGGAAAAATTGCAATGAAAATCACATCACAATACTCACACATACAATAACAAGAAAACAAAGAAACTCAAGAAATCCACAACACAACACTTAGCTACAACATGATGCAAATATACCAAGAACAAAGATACAATATTGTAAATGCATAACATATGAGATTTCTCTTGGCTTGATAGCACAAAACTTTGTCCAAGCTAATGGAAACATGAGTTGAAGTTGAGCCTTTTCCCTTCCTTAAGCTTTTCCTCTCCTAGTCAAATCTCCAAGTGTCACTAACTTAACTAGCAATCTCCAAGTTTGGAGAGTGGGCAAGCAACCCAAACTTTCCTCCAAACTCTCACTAAAAGGGCTCTCTCACCAACCCCCCACCTACTAATCATAATGAGAGATTAATCGATCCATCTTTTTCTTACACCTTTTCTCCTCTCATAAATGAAAGGAAGACCAAAGTTGTGGAGAAGATGGTGGTCATGTCTTTCTTCAATTTTCGCCACTCTAGAAAAAGGGCACTTTAGGAGGGCCATAAATAATATTTTGACAACCAAATGGATAAAAATTAACTCCTAACGCATAGTACACCCATAGGGATAGCTAATTTTAACCCTAAATACCACCTTGGGCTCATTCTAACCCCTATAAAAATCACTAAGAGTTAACCCACAAAACTATCTGATGAGACACAAGGTTTGACTCCAACAACAAGTAACCCTACTTGGGAACTCTTCATGGTGACTCTAGGGTAAGTGTCCAATCTCTCTAACTCCCATGGGCATGCCACTCACATGCACATTGACAATTGACACCACATAAACACATCACATTTACAACACTTGGCATGCCTAGTTGGAATTACAAATGAACATATTACAATAACATACATGCATATTCACAATTATAAAATAAATCACCAAACAAAGGGGTTATATCTCTCTGTAGAGTTAACCTTGGTTCTTTACTGAATTTCACATAGATCCAATCTTGTTTCCATGATTTGAATCCATGGTCTAATCACCTGCACACTCGATCAAAGTATCAGTAGTCCAAGGAAGAAATCACAATAATAATAATAATAATAATAATAATTTGATGTATCTAAATAGTCATGAATTTAAAAGAAATTGTTTCCATAATTAGGTCATCCACAAGTATGTACAAGATCATTCTCAAAATCCTTTAATCACATCTCCTCTAACATTTACAATTAACTATAAAAGATCATTCGCATAATTTCAAATCTTTAGTGTCCATTCATTTACCACATAACATAATTGAGATTCCAAAACACAGAATTCATAAACCAAATCCTTCTACTATATCATAACATCAAGATCATTGTATCATAAGCATATAAAGTAAATCCTAGCATCATCAAAATAAACATCATCACATAATATTGAATGTTATGAAATCACTATCCAACAAGTCAATGTATCATCCTGGTAACCAAAATATGAAAATATCAACTGTGCTATGATGGTTCAGGGTAGGACCTCATAGAAATCCTCATCATTATGTCCATCTGTCTGATCTCCCATACTTAAGTCTTTCCCAAGGTTATTTTGATGGCTCTAATACCTTATGATGTAGAGCTATGCTACAAGAATCCACATAGATCGGCCCAAGTCTCAATTTGTGAAATTTGGTCACTTCACCAAATCTAGACCCTCTCTAAACTCCTCAATAGGTTGAATTTCAACTTTCAAAATCACCTCCCCACTGTTAAAACTTTCCTTCTCCTTTGAATACTAGATTCAATTTGTCTTCAATTTGGACTTTAGGGATCTTTTCCCTAAATTGAACCAAAATAGAGAAATCATCACACCTGGTGCAGAGCTGCAATACAAGAAGCCACTTAGATGGGCCCATGTCTCAATTTGTGAAATTTGGTCACTTCACCAAATCTACCCTCTCCGAACTCCTCAATAGGTTGAATGTTAACTTTCCAAATCACCTTCCCACTCTTCCAACTCTCCTTGTCCTTTGAATACTAGATTCAATTTGTCTTCAAATTGGACTTTAGGGATCTTTTCCCTAAATTGGACCAAAATAGAGAAACCTTCACTAGTATTTTCAAAAATATTTCTCAATGGTTGAAACACCTTACTTAGGCATAGGGGACATGGAATCTCCCATCCAATTGATTTCCAAACCCTCACAACCCAAAGATCTATGAGTGTCCTAGAATCCCTTGTAGCCTTTTCTAGATGGTTTTCCTAAGATAACTTTTGATTTTTAAATGGGAAAAGGTAAATAAACCAAAGATTCAAGGACCCTTTTATAAGTTACAAAAAACCCCAAGGTGGTAGAAACCAACTCTATTCTAGCACCTCTTAACACTCACAAGACAAACAAAGGTAATTGGCCAAATTAGGCTTAGTTTGCATAGAAAGTACTACGGGATGGGTTCACAGAGTTGATACAACTATCCAAAATTGTTCTAATACCTCAAAATTCACCAAATCAACAACTTACTAAGTCTCACAAATCCATTCATTCATCTGCACACTCATTTTCTTAATCGACTGGCTAAATACATAGGAATTTTTAGCCTAGGGCTTGGCCTTAAAATCAATAAATAACACAATGAAGACCTAAACCTTTTGAATCATAAAATACATTTCCCTAACTTGTATTTTCCATGTGTCCATGAAGATCCACTAGTAAAATCTCAAGTTAGGCCCCATCTTTAGCACAAACCCAAACTAAGAGGGTTTCTGGACTATCTTTACACAAATGCTTTTAACTTCTACGAATAAAATCCAAATTGGAAAAAACCAAAAGTACATGAAATTAGACTCACAAAATTACAAAATTATATCACTGGCTTTGATCAATCAAACCATACAATGATGTACACAATCAAAATGCTCAGGAAAAATTGTTCATATTCCTCCAAAATCATCTAGCCATACAATTTGTCTCTCCCCTTTGAAATGAAGTATTAGAATTATTAAAATAACTCCATTCCAATGATCCAACTACTCTAGGAAAGGTTTTAACCATTGGTATTCCAAATGTAATGTCTTGAGCAACTTTTGAAAAGTTGCTCGAGCAACATTTTTGCAATTTTACAACATTTGATAGTTTTTGGAATTTTAGCAAAATGACAACAAAATAAGACTCCAAAGGACTTTGGAATGACTCTAATCATAAGAGGACCTTGGAATAAGGTCAAAATTACTAAAATCAACATAAAAACTAATAACACCTAAACAACTAAATCTATGGCCTTAAGAGTCTAAGGACACTTCAAGGTTTATAATGCACCTTAAGAGCGTTAACCTTACTAAACAAACCAAGATTTTACATTAGGATGATCCAAAGGATCTAATACCTTTATTTAAAAACAAAACTATCCTATCTCTTAAACGTGCAGAGGGTTCCCTGCACCAATTTATTGGGCTTTTGCATGCATCCCTCTTAGCTCCATTTTATTTCCTTCCAATTTAAATATTTTAAATAGTTCTTTAAAGTTTATCTTGGTTGTTCCCAAGGTATTGAATCATTTTACTCACAAAAAATATATTCTTCTCTATTAGAGATAACATATATTAGAAAATTAACATTATAGTCTTCCATGGATAACTTAATGCTATTAGATTTTCCAAAACAACTATACCACCATCTGCAATCAATACTTGAAACTTTGGAGCTGGGTATATAAAATAATTTGGACGCATAGACAACATTGTTTAGATGAAATTATGAGTACTAGGTGAGTATATCAAAATTATTACTCTCTAATTTTTCAAAAAACCCACTAGTTTGAGTGTTTGTGGGGTGGTGAAACCACTAATTGGATAACAAAAAATTATTGGTTGATAATCATCTAATTCTTTGAACTTTATAATAGTGATTTTTCCTCTTTTTCCACACTAAAACCTTCAATATAAAATAACTTCCTTTCATTGTATTTATGTCCTCGACTATGTTTTGTATCACAATTAAAAAATAAACCTTTTCCTCTCTTCTAATCAATTTTTTGTGGTGTTAATCTAATGTGTTTAGGATGAGAAGGTGTTGAGAACCCTTTCTATCTTATCCAACTAAACTCTTTCTTTATAGAACTAAAATATTTCTTCTCTTCTTTACATTCTAAGATAAAAAAAAAAAACTTGTAGAGGTAGGATTCAGTATGGTTGAATGTGGTCTTTGACACCTCCTTAAAATAAGTCATTAAAACTCTCCTCACTAATTGTATATACTCGCATAGATAGTTTTTCAAATTCTTTTCATATAATATCCTTTACAAATACTATTTGTTGAAGTTTTTCTAATTGGTTTAAGAAGTTGTTGGTCACACTATTTTTATATTATGATTGTAACTCCTTTGTAAAAAGTGACCATGATATTAAGAAACCTTATTTGAACTATCATTGAGTATACAACCATCAATACCAAATGAAGTGCTCTAGATCTATATATAAGGATTTTTGGAATTATATGATGTGCCCAATGACTGAGAGGGGGGGGGATGAATCAAGAACCAATAAAACTTAATCATTTTAATCCACAATTAGATTAGCTTATTTTTTTGCATGCATATAACTTGAAAGTAAAGAATCAGATACAACACATAACACAATATTTGGTTACCCATAAACGTTCCAAAAGAAAGTAAAATTGGGGTGGGGATGATACCCACAATATGTAGTAATGCACCATAAATTTAGCCTATTAAGCTTACAATGACTAATTCTAATGGTCTTCCCTGTTAGGAGCATAGAAAGGACTGTTAGGTCCACCTTGTTAAAGGATTTTGTACAATACAATAAGTAATGAAACTATGTTAAGAGATTTAAAGAAAGGACTGTTAGGTCCACCTTGTTAAAAGATTTTTCTGATCCACCTATGAGAATGAACCAGTTGAAGATCTTCTTTGTGCAACTATGATTGCTAAATAAGATCCTTTGAAATATAACTGATCACCCAATTGTGATAGATAAGTCTCCGCTATCCTGAACACTTCTTCACTTAACTTAAACTGTCATTCGCATAATCATATCCATCTTCTGATTATAAATTCATACTACATGCATCACATATTGGATAAAACAACTATCTTACATATATATCTTTATCCAACAAATAACTTTGTAAGTTTTCTTGCAATAAACAAATATATATTTATTAATATATGCAAAGTCAGCTTCAAACTGTCGCTCAGGTCCAAAAGACTAGTCGGGTGATAAATTGTGACTCGAGTGATACTGAACACTCTAGTGATGCTAAACACTTAGGTGATGTTGAACACTTAGGCAACATGGTATACTTGGGTATCACTGAATGAATAAGTGTTTTGACACTAATTGACAATATGTCTTTCCATAAGGTCTACAATCTCCCCCTTTGGCATTAGTGACCAAAACACTTATCATTAAACTCTGTATCTGATATGTCAAAACTCCCCCTTACAAATTTCTTGGGGTTTGACACTTTCTCTGCTGCTTGGGTCTAACTGACTCTATTTTTTTACTTTTCAAAATTATTATTGTAACATATATCTTCTACACTATTCATTGTACATGTGATATTTAAAATGACATCTCCCTCTTATATGATGATATTTCCCCCTTGTTTTTGACAAGAATTCCAAGAAGAAATGTCATCTACAAGGTTATCCTGAAGTAGGATAGAAAATCACTATGTACCTTCAAAATTTGAGACAGAGTGTTGTCCCAATTATCCTGTAGCACCTTCAAGATGTGCAATTCCATTTAAAGTTTTGTAGATAGCTCTATCATCATCTCAACAACTGAGTAGTTGTTTTCATGGATGAGAGTTTTAGCATGTGTTATACGTTTCTACATTCCATCCATGTATGGTAGAAGTTGGCTCTAAATGTTTGTAACACATTCTCTGATTCTTGCTTCTCTCAACACTTCAGCCTGTAAATCAGTATCATACTTTAGTTTCATGAAGTGAGAAGAACTAGTGCTCGGGTCAAGTGCTAACTTCCTTGCACTTTCCTTCATGTCAGCATCTATCTATACTATCTTATTCTTTATTTCCATGGTAAAGTTGGAGGATTCACTCAACTTTACAAATAATGCTACCACATTTTTCATAGTGGTTTCTAGAGTGCTGATAATCTATGTAAGATGCACCTAGTCAATTCTAATCCTCTCTACAATGCTCTCTAGAACCTTGTTCTCAAATTTCCTCTCTGCCTTCTCAAGTAACTTCTCCTAACTATTCATGTCTGTGTTGAACTTGTGGACAATTTCAATAATTTGGTCCATTATTGAATCACTTTCATTGACTTCAATCTACAAAGCATTTACAAATATGCCTTTTACATCTTCAAGTACTTTGTTCCTTTGTCTTTGCTTTCTGATTTTCTTTTGTGAGGCCCTTCTCTTTCACAATTCTCCCAAAATATAATTTTTTTTTACAGATAGGTTAGATAGATCCCAATTAGAAATCACAATCTCTTTATCAAGATCTATCTCATTAGTTATTACTGCCTTTGATTTAGGAATCAATGAAGGAATAATTTCCTTACCTTTATCTAACTTATCCATTGTTTCAGTATTCAATCCAATTAGGTCATTAACCTTTATAGTACCAATTGTTGGATCAACACCTACTGATGAATCAAAAGTAGAAATGTCTACCTTATCTTTCATTAACTCGGGTGTGCATGTCTTAGTAGTAAGAGGAGCCTGTTTCTTGGGCTTTGTCTATTTTGGTGTAGATCCTGCAACCTTGTCCTTTCTCAGAGTCACTATACTGTGTATGGGAGATTGGAGTAGTGATGCCATTACCTTAACTGCAATCTGATTTGGATTGGGCTCTTCAATGGTCTGTGCCTCAGGTAGAGTGTCATCATTTCCTTGTGCTAGAGGGTCTGTACTTGGTACTCCTTCATTCATATTGGTTTTTGCAATCTCAAATACTGATTTCCACACTAATGTGACATGTTGAGCTACTTCTTCTATATTCTAGTTCAATATTTGAAATACCCTAAATCTGGTGGTGTGATTATTCTCATATTTTCTTAAGGCCTCTTTCACTTCTTTTTCTTTCATTGGAGGCATGACCTGCTTCAATGTCTCTTCCCTTATATCTCTTTCAATTTTTACTGCATTCTTCCATGGAATAGAGACTACCTTAAATAAGTATTCTATCATATAACTCTTCAACTCAGAAGGGTCATAATTCCACTTTTCCATCTTTTCCACCACTACTTGCTCAATTTTATTCTTCTCTTCTTCTGTCCTAGAAGCATACTTCAGTGATTTAAAATAACTCATGGCTCTTCCTTCTTTAAGGTCTTTGATCTTTTGATCAAGTGTGGGTGTGGGTTTTGTGAAGACCACAATATCTTCTTCATCTTCATCTTCATCCTCTTCATCACTTAATATAAGATTTCTCCTAGATATTCTCAGGGTGACAACAGGAGTAGTGCCTTTTTCTTTCTTCTATCTAGTTTTTGTCTTCCTCTTCTTCTGTGGAGGATTACCATTATTTTCTTCCTTGTCCGATTCAATTTCCTCTATCTCCTTTGTTTTAACCATTTCCTCTATTCTCTCAGATATTGAAGGAGAGTCAGAGGTCTTTCCATACTTCTTCTTGAATGTATCAAGTCTCTTTATTCCTCTCTTCAATATCTTAGGAATTTCAATTTCCAAAGATATCCTCCTCTTTGCTTCCTCATAGGTTCCAAAGTAGGGTGCCTTTGGATTGATAGGTTCATTCACAAGAGCCTCTATGATATCTTTAGTGTCCTCATTATTAACTTCATATGGCAAGGGTTGTACCCATTCAACCCTAGGCTTTACTGCACTTGTATATGCACTTTATCACAATCAACTAGAAAAACATTTTTTCTTTGTACTTCTCAACTAGTTGATTGGGAATCCTATATCTACTCTCCATTTTGTGTTTGAAACTTTCAAAGTATCCATCCATGATAATATCAAAATTATCTCCCATCTTAGCTATAAAATCATTAATTTGATGGATGATTGGTCTATCCTTTTTCCATACTATTGTTCCTTTGGAGGGAAGGAACTTCTCAACATAAAATAATATGCAGATTAGAAGAGAACAAAAGTTACATGAATTGGTTTTTGATTCTCGGATTCTCTCCATGTTCTTTCTCAATTGAGTGAGTTGCAATTTTGCTAGGTCAAATACAAGATTTTTCTTGACAACTTTGTAGGCTAGGTCAACAGCTTTGCATGCAAAAATCTTAGGTCTGATTGAGTTGTATATCTTGTGTGCTATCACATGAATGCCAAATTTTATCTCCATGTCTGTTACTCCATTGAGTCTCATGCCTCTACCATCCCACTCGGAAAGAATTAACTCTGCTAGTTCATCCCTGTTTAGGATTTTGGTAGCTTTTGTCTTGTCTAGCATAGGGAACTCCGTAACACAGTGAATTATCTACTTGGTGATCTTCACAGGATGATCCAGCCATAGTTGCATGTCGTGAACATGACTAAGAACATATCTCATCCACTTAGTCTGGAAGTCCCTCAGCATATGCATGATATGTGTTAAACCCTTGGTTTTGAGGTGATTATTCTCGGGCTTAAGTTTCCTATCTGTACATAACTTCTCATATGTTTGATTCATCTCACTGGTTTCAAGCTCCTGTATGTTGCAGTGATAGAAGATATGATTTTCATTGACCAATAACACTCTCAGAGGGATTAACGAATGATCTCTCATCGGGTCTATTTCCTCTGCAAATGTTGGATGAAGCTTGAACAGGGGAGGATCACAAATTTTATTCCTTACTAGCATCTCTAAACCTTTATTAACCTTTCTTCTAGAAGTGGATGCCATATTTCTTGAACAAAATAATCAAACTCCGTTCTAAATCACAAATTCACACTGAATTGCCAAAGCTGTGAATTGACTTGTAAACTGAAAGCATTGTAAACAATACTCTTAACAATCCTTCATATATAGGATGTTTTAAACCATTAGAGTATTTCATTAAATTCTTCATTCATAGTAGCTGGTGTGACTCGAGTGCTTCTCCAATATTCACTTGGAAGCTCAGGTGAAACTAACTTTCTAGTTATCAACACTTCCTGACTCAGCACGGGTGAGCTAGAGTGTCTCGGGTGTAACTAACATTTTGACTCGGGTTGAACTACAATATGTCCTCATGCATCAATATGTAGATATGGACTGTATTTATTACCCAGAACTAATGTAGGATGGCTTGTTATTGCACAGTTCCAATCATTTCCTTACTTTCTTATTCTGTAATGATGGATCCACCCATCTTACTGTTTAGGGTGTCATTAGATATTTCATTTCTTTGATCTGAATTATCTAAAGATTTCCTTACCCATTTCTTTCTCATCTGAGCTCTAATTTTTGATACTTCGGTGTTACCATCCTCAAAAGGAGTATCAACCTTTTCTCTATTCATACAGTTCTTTCTCAGATGACTGAGTTGTTTACACACATAGCATCTCTTAGTAGGATCTCTTTTTCTAAAGTGAATTTTCACACAATTTGCACCAATGTTTCCATATTCACCAGAGTGACAAAATCTGTACCAAGTGTTGTAATCCCAACCAAAAAAATTCCTTGGCTAATTGTTCAATAGGATTCCAATTCTTAGTTCTGCACTCGAAAGATTTATGACCTTGTTTGTTGCATTTTTAGCATTTTCCTTCAAACTTAGGTTTCTCTTTGCATTCACTTTCTCTATGTCCATGTTTATTGCAGATGTAGCATTTATAATTAAATTTTGACTTTCCATTGCACCAACATTTATTTGATGTATGCCCTATCTTACCACAGTGATTGCATTTGTTCCTTTGAGCTCCTTGTTGTGAGGATTCACCTTGTTCAATATATCCTAATCTAGTTTGTACATGATTTCTAAGTTCTATTTCCTGATCCATGCTAGTTTGTGAATTCACCATACTTTCATTTTATTTCTTTTCAGTATTGAGATCATTCTGCAGTCTTTCATTTTCTGTCCTTAGATTGACAAGTTCTTGTGTTGTATTGTTGAGTTGACTTACCAAATAAGTTTGTTGAAGTGATAAGTGTTGGATTTCATTTTATTTTTATTCTATTTTTTTACTCAACAAACTTTTATCTTCTTGTGCTATATTTCTATCATCCTCTGCTTTGTTCTTTATTTCTATGACTTCACACATTCTGATTGAGTGAAATTCTTGTTCTCTTTTCAATTTTTTGACTTCTTTATGTAAATTGAGATTATTTGCAATAAAGTCTTCAACGGCTACATCAGCTTCTTCTTGGCTTCTGTCTTTGCAAAATTATTCAATTCTTTCTTCTATATAGTTCTTTTAATTCATCTGTACAACTAATTCTTTTCTTCTCTTTAGGGAAAGAGAGAGTTGTCCCTGAAGTTTTATGATCTGATCCATGGCCCCTTTAAGATCTATCTTATCATTCTCAATGGCTTCCTCCAGTCTGTATGATTCCATATCCTCTGATCTTTTCTCAAGTTGTTAAACTTCTGATAAGAGAACCACAACTCTTATACAAGTTGTTAGAATTATATGATGTGCCCAATGACTGAGAGAGGGGGGGTGAATTAGGAACAAATAAAACTTAATCCTTTTAATCCACAATTAGATTAGCTTATTTTTTTGCATGCATATAAATTGAAATTATAGAATCAGATACAACACATAAAACAATATTTGGTTACCCATAAACCTTCCAAAAGAAAGTAAAACTGGGGTGGGGATGATACCCAAAAGATTTAGTACTACAGTATAAATTTAGGCTGTTAAATCTTAGAATAACCACTTCTAATGGTCTGCCCTGTTAGGAGCATAGAAAGGATTGTTAGGTCCACCCTGTTAAAGGATTTTGTACAATACAATAAGTAATGCTACTCTGTTAAGAGATTTAAAGAAAGGACTATTAGGTCCACCTTGTTAAAGGATTTTTCTGATCCACCTATGAGAATGAACTAGTTGAAGATCTTCTCTGTGCAACTATGATTGCTGAATAAGATCCTTTGAAATGTAACTGATCACCTGAATGTGATAGTTAAGTCTCTGTTGTCCTAAACACTTCTTCACTTAACTTAAACTGTCATTTGTATAATCATATCCATCTTCTGACTATAAATTCATGCTAAATGCATCACATATTGGATAAATAAACTATCTTACATATATATCTTTATCCAACAAATAAATTTGTAATTCGACTTGCAATAAACAAATATATATTTATCAATATATGCAAAGTCGGCTTCAAACTATCACTCGAGTCCAAAAGACTACTTGGGAGATGAACTATCACTTGGGTGATACTGAACACTCAGGTGATGCTGAACACTTGGGAGATGTTGAACACTCGGGAAACACTGTATACTCAGGTATCACTAAATGACTAACTGTTTTGACACTAATTCACAATATGTCTTATCATAATGTCTACAAAGGATGTCATATTAATCTAATTTAATTCAAATTAGATTAAATATATATACAACATATTTGTAGATAAATAATAATATAATATTTAAATATTTAATTTAAATAACTCGCCTATGACCACTATCGATAACTAACTATGCATAGAGGCTTCACTAGTTTTCCACTATTATGCAAGGGTAACCTAGACATTTCCTAAGCAGTGACGAATGGTGTAATCATATCAAATAAGGTAAAAATAATATAAACTAAAAATGATAAATAGGTTATGTATCATGAATGACCAATATGACTATCTCCTATAACCATTATCATGGATTAAGATTGACTTGGACCCATGAAGCTAGAAAGAGTTAATATCTGGTAGCTTTTATCACTAAAACATGCATACATCAAGTGTACCTACTCATATATAAAATATACAAAGTACCTATACAAATAATCCAATAATTGAAACAAACAAAGGGGAATTTTAATAACATAATCATTCTCATGTATTTGAGTGTTATGATATCATCCCTTTCATATTTAATCATCATTTAAAACATCACAATAATAATATCTTTTAATTTATGCATTTAAAAAATATTTTGTAGAAGTGATGAGAATATATCAAATCCTCAAACCAAATAAATAAAAACTTATGAACAATAATAGTATCTCAATAACTACTGGCACAAAATCAGTGTATCAACTTGATATCACATAAAGATCAATATAACCATTTATATGATTATATATAATATAATTCAGACATCATTATATAACATCATGAAACATTATCGTACAATCATCATGCATATATGATCATCATTGAAATCACAAGTATAAACTAATATCCACATCAATAGTGATATCTACATGATCATAATAATATAACTATAATTGGGCGCATCTCATGAATTTCAATACCAAATGAATAATATACAAATGGTCACGAGATAATATAAACAATGTCTAGCTTAGATCAAAATAAAGAAATGACAAAATGCAACCATGAGAAGCATTGCAAATAACTTAGAAGATTTGGTATGATAACATGTAGAAGTTGATAATGACTTCTATCTGAAAGTTAATAATTATCTACAAGAACATTACCTCTCACAAAGAGATATCAAGAAAGACAAATTTCTCAACATAAACTAAGAATTTTGTATTTATTGCACATAAAGATATTGGAATGAATTTCTTTTGAAGAAATCAAGAAGCCATAAATTAGGAAAAAAAAAGGATAAAAAGAAAAGTAAAGCTCAAGTAGAGATAAACTAAAGTAAATTAGGCTCAACTAAAGCTCCACTAAGTGAACTTAAGTGAAGCAATGCATATGCACAAATGTGTAATGCAAGAACATGAAAATATGCATGATACAAAAAATATGCATGCTCTAACAGACTCTTTCTCCTAACAAGCATGTCATGATGACATGTAACTAATTGAATGTTTGAAGATGTTAAGTTGATCACCGAAATGTAGAAAGATAATGCAAGACATTAAATTAGTTAATGGATTGTATTGTCATTGATGTCAACTTGATATAATCTAATCGGTTATAATCAAAGTGTCAAAGACTTCACAGAATCAGAGAGATAAAGATTATGATTTCAGTAATGCATAAAAGAAAAGCATTCACTATGTGACATCAAACACCAACGCCTAGTGAACCTCGATGGACAGAGATCACAAAAATTCAAGTCACAGTGATGCCCGGGCATGAACACTGATGGGCATTACCCACGAGGAGAATCACAAGAATTTCTGATGACCAAATCATAGTGTAAACTGACGGAGAATCCGGAGGAGAACTGGAGTGTTGACCGAAGCTATCAAACTGTTAAAACACTAAAATTTAACTTGAATTCAGAAATGAAAAAATATCTAGCTGGCAGAGCTAAATATGGACTTAACAAGTAGTTATCATTGTTTTCATCAACAAGATAAAGCTAGAGATAAGTAAAGGATTTAAAGTTGTTTTGTCTAGTTGGCAAGAAGATCTCTCCAAGATAAAACAAGAGTTTTGATTTAAATCTGATTGGCTAAGATTGTGGATCATGCCAAGATCAAGAAAATAAAGAGCCTAACGATGGTGATATCATGTATATAAAGAGACAACTTAATTCATTATGAATTGAGGGGATTGAATAAAAAGAAGGATGCTAAAGAGAAATTGATGAAGAGAAACTTCATACAATCCTGATCAATCAAGTTGAGGAAAGAGCTAAAGTTTTCTATGGACACTGAGAAATAGAGCATAGCATCACTGAGAAGAGCTAAAGTGGATAAAATGTATTAAAAGAGATATAATGATCAGATTAGTTTTATGAGCTTACAATAGATCTGAAAATATTAAAGTATAAATTATATAGGTGAATCGATCATACTATTTCAGTTTAACCATTGATTCAGAAAGTCTTTTAACTGAGCAGGATTTAAAGATCCTTTCTATATTTAAATAAATCCCAAGGAGTATCAAAAAGTTTGATCACGAAGATAGCATGATATGCTAGATACCATTTGAAAAGCTAGAAGAGTTTGGACAAGGAAGGTAGCATAGAAATGCCTGATATCAAGTGAGAAACTAACCTTTGAAATTCTCTAACAAGGTCATACCTAACAGTGTGTTTGTAACCTTTAACAGGGTTGGCTCTTCACCGAGCTCACTTTAGAAGAGTTAAAATTTTGGGTTACCCATCACAAGTAGTTTTTCCCTTAACAGGGTTTCCACATTAAAAATCTATTTGTCAATGTGTTTATGAGTCATTAATTTAGTGTTTTGTATTACACATAGCTAAACTAGATTGATCGTTATACTCTATATAATTTATTGTTTTTTGGTAAATTAACAGACTGATATTTGGTAAACATACAAAATAAGGTTTATCAAAGCATTCCAAGCAGTAGTAATTTGATAAGTATATTTGAAGGCATTCATCTTATAGGAATGAAGATAACTACCAGCTTAATATTGTGGTACTAATTTTTTGGGTTGATTAATTGCAATATTTTTGAGGCCATTGATTCAGCCTTCCCTCTAAATTATTACTAACAATTGGTATCAGAGCTTTTGCTCTTAGAGAGGGAGTTTAACAGCTCAAATAAAAGATCACAAGATGAACAGACAAGATGTTCCCAGGTTGAATAAAGACAACTTTGCATCATGACAAAGAAGAATAAGACTCCACCTATCAGGTATTGGAAATGATGTGACTCAATACTTTGATACTAAATATGTGTTTCCTAAAGGACCTCACACTCTTGAGAAATTAAGAGTAAAGCATGAGCATAATTTCATGATGATAGAACTTGCCTCATCACTCTCCGATGCTGATTTTGAAGATGTCAAAACCTGCACCTCTGCAAAGAAAATGTTGGATAAGTTGAAGTTAATAGATGGAGGAAATGCTAATGTGCTACGAGGAAAGGAAAAAAGCCTAAGAGGGAGGTTGGATGACCTAAGGATGAAAGAAGGAGAAAATATCACTCAGTATAGCTGTTGAATCAAAGAGGTAGTCAATGCTATCCGAGGAGTTGGAGGTGTACTTGAAGATGAGATAGTGCTAAGTAAAATCTTAAGAAACCTACTACCTGTATATGCTATTAGAGTCTCTTCTATTCAAGAAATGAGAGAGGTTGCAAATAATACAGTTACTCTAGATAGTTTGATTGGTATATTAATTTCATTTGAGATGAATAAATTTGATAATAGTGTCTTACCATCTATAGAATCTGCATTCAAATCTTCTTTAAAGATAAGTAATTCAAGTCATAGACATGCTATTATAAATGATAGTGAAATTGATAATGAGGATCAAGGACTTGATGAGATCGAGGCACTAATGGAAAGAATATTGCACAGAGGCAATGGTAAATTACCACTTGTATGTTTCAATTGTAAAGAGGTTGGACACTTTGCTGCAAGATTTTCAAACAAAAGAAAAGATGACAAAGGTAATGAAAGATCATATGAGAATAAGTATGATAGAGGTGATAATAGAGATTACAAAAGAAACTGGATATCTGACAAAAGAAATACCTGAAACTACAAGGAAAAAGGGAATAAATCTTGTTACCTAGCTGAGAACTGAGCTGATGACACTGACACCGAGTTAGAAGAAGACAGTGAGATGGTATTTAAAGTTAGTAAGAATGATGTTTGGATCATAGATAGTGGCTACACTCAACATATGACTAGTGAAAAACAAAATTTTGTGACTTTTGAATACTACAATGGTGGTTTAGTAAGAATGGGAAATGATACACGTTGTCCAGTTGAAGGTAAAGGAACTATAATGTTTAATAACTTGATCAAATGTGAAAATGCTTACTGGGTAAAAGGACTAAATTATAATATGTTAAGTGTTTCATAGATGAATAATATAGGTCACTGAGTGGCATTTCAAAATAAGAAAGAAAAGATCTTCAATGAATCAATAATTTTTATTGGAACCGGTGAGCAGACAAAAGGTAACCTTTTCTAACTTGATGACACTAACACCACTTTTTTAATAGCTAGAAATCAAGACATATGGGTGTGGCACAAAAGATTGTGTCATGTGAATTTTGACAACATGATAAAGATAAGAAACAAAAGGAATGTCAGAGGCTTACCGAATATAACTAAGCCCGGGCATATCATGTGCGAGAATTGTCAAAAAGGTAAGATGACAAAGTCAAGTTTCAAGAGTAAAACCCATACATCTGATGCAATTCTAGAATTAGTCCATACTGATCTATGTGGAACCATGAGGATAAAGAGATACTATGGAGATAGGTATTTTATTCTCTTTGTTGATGATTATTCTAGAGTGATGACAGTTATGTTCTTAAAAGATAAATCATAAGCATTCAAGATGTTTAAATGGTATAAGGCTATGGTAGAAAAATAAAGTGAAAAGAAATTGAAATACTCAAGGTCAGATAGTGGAGGGGAATTTACTTCAGATGAATTCACTAACTATTGAAATGAGCATGGAATTAAAAGATAGGTTTCTACACCGAGAACACCACAGCAAAATGGAATTACTAAAAGGAGAAACAAATCAATTATTGACTATGCAAGAACATTGATGATTGTGAAGAGCATCATTCAAACTTTTTGGAAGGAAGCTGTCAGTACTGTTGTCTACACATTAAACAAAGTACAATTGAATGACACAAAGAAGACACCATATGAGCTTTGGTATGGCTATACACCCAATGTAATATACTTCAAAATCTTTGGTATTCAATGCTATATTTTGAAGGATGATAGAAATAGAAAACTTGACTCCAAAAGTGAAGAAGGTATCTTTCTAGGGTATTCAACAAAAACCAAGGCTTATAAATGTCTGAACAAGTCATCTAACAAGATCATTGAAAGTGAAAATGTGAAAATAGATAAATTTGTAGAGAAAAATGATAAGGAAAGAAGAAAAGAACCAGAGGGCTACAACAGGTTTGTTTATACAAAACCTGACACTCTACCCGAGCAAAAATGTATCGCTCCCAAGCAATAGAACATTGCACCTGAGCATCAAGCTGCAATTACTAAAAATCAGGAAAATCCTCAAGATGATATTCTGAGTGATGGAGATTAGAACGAAGGTCAAGAAGATGTTCTGAATGATGAACAAAGAGCTGAACAAAAACTTTCCAAGTATGTCAGAAGACATCATCCATAGAATCAAATCATAGGAGACAAGAAGGCTAGAATGAGAACAAGAATTAAGTCACTGAACACTAGATATTTACTTTGTGATTTTAAGCCTAAATTTTTTAATACTATACTTGAGAATGAAGAATGTGTTAGTGCTATGAATGAAGAAATAGAAAAAATTGAGAAGAACAATACATGGACACTAGGACCAAGACTAGATGAAAAAAATGCCATCGGTACCAAATGAATATTTAGAAACAAATTGAATGAGAATGGAGAAGTCACAAGAAACAAAGCAAGGTTAGTATGCAAGGGATATGCACAAGAAGAAGGTATTGATTATGGAGAAACCTTTGCACCCATTGCTAGATTAGAAGTAGTTAGAATCTTACTTGCTTATACTACATTTAAAAAATTCAAGGTATACCAGATGGATGTCAAATCTGCATTCCTAAATGGAATACTGGAAGAAGAAGTATACATTGAGCAACCAGAAGGGTTTGTTGATATAGACAAGAGAAACATGGTATGTATAATACATAAATCCTTGTATGGATTGAAACAAGCACCTAGAGATTGGTATGAAAGACTTCACTCCTATCTCATTTGATGACATGTAACTGATTGAATGTTTGATAATGTTAAGTTGAAAGATAATTAAGGTCATTAAATAGGTTAATGGACTGTATTGTCATTTATGTCAAATTGATATTATCTGTACGATCATGTACATAATGCCAAAGACTTTAGAGAACCAAAGTTATGCTTTTAGCAATGCATAAAAGTTGAGTATTCACTAAGTTACAAACAACACTGATGGAGTGCACACTGACAGATAGAGAAAAGAAGAATAGTCACAGTGATAACTAACAATCAGAAGTATAGTGTTTCCTGATGAAGCAAACTACAGAATGCCCTACGAGAAAAGTTAGAAGGTTGCCTGATGACCAAAGATACAAAGTTTCCCGACGAGTAAAATTCCAATGATGCACGATGGACGGAGATCACGAAGCTAACTAGAGTCTCACCGATGGATCAGTCAATTTTTGCTGATGACTAACCGTAGTGGTGACCGACAGAACTGAGAATTCAGAAAATGACAAAATATCTAGCTGGCAGAGCTAGAAATAGATTTAACTAGTTGTCTACTTTGTTTTATTTGACCAGAGATAAGTGATTGATTTAAAGATGATTTTTACAGTTGTCAAGAAGATATCTACGAGAAAAATCAAGATTTATGTTTTAAATCTAATTGGCTAGATTTTTTATCACGCCAAGAATCAAGAATAAAAAATCAATGAATATTATGTCTATATAAGAGACAAGCTAAATTCATTTACAAGTAGGATTAAAGGGAGTGAATAGAAAGAGAATGCTAAAGAGAAACTGATGAATAACAACTTCATGCAGTGCTGATCAAACAAGCTGAAGGAAGAGATAAGGAATTCTGCAGACACCGACAAACAATGAGCACAACATCATAGAGAAGAAAGCATGGAGCACAAGGATTGAATTGATACATTGGTTAGAGAGGTAATGTACTTAAATAGATTTGAAAATCTGCAATTCAAAGTTGCAATATGAACAGGTCATAGTGTTTCAGTTTAACCTTTGAAGCATCAAGTCTCTTAACCGAGCAGGACTTAACAGTCTTCTATATATTGAGGTACATCTAAAGGAGTGCCAAAAAGGTTGATTCATGAAAGTAGCATTGGACTTGCCCGATACCTATTGACAGTCTAAGAAAGAGGTTGATTCAAGGATGATAGCAATAGATGCTTGATACTAAGTGAAAACCTCTATATATAAAATCCTCTAAAAAGGTCACACTTAACAGTGTGTTTGTAACCTTTAATAGGGTTGGCTCCTAACAGGGCTCACTTTTGAAGAGTGAAAATTTGGGGTACCGGTCCCAGTGGTTTTTCCCTTAACAGGGTTTCCACATTAAAATTCATGTATTATGTGTGTATGATTCATTTCTTTACTGTCTTGCATCTTACATAGCTAACTTTGGATTGATCAGTATACTCTACTTATTTACTGAGTTTCAGTAAATAGTTTTACTGCTTATCGCTAATAAAGAAAGAATAAGGATTGACAGAGAAAACCAACAGACAGTTAATCATTATTACTATTTCATTGCATGCATCTTCTAGGGACATAATAATCTAAGATTTATTGATTGGTGGTTAAGTTTGAAGGATAAAATTTTGAGGACACTGATTCACCCCCCTACCACCCTCTCAGTCATTACTAACAATTGGTATCAGAGCTTGTGTGCTTGGAAAGGAAGGTTTCAAGACCTAATTCAAGGTAAAAAGATGAACAGATGAGATGTGCCCAAGTTGAAAAAAGACAAGTTTGCTTCATGGCAAAGTAGGACAAGACTCCACTTATCAGGTATTTGTAATGATGTTACTCAATTCTTAGTTACTAAATATGTGTTTTCCATAGGAGTATTAACAGTAGATCAATTGAGAGAGAAGCATGAGCACAACTACAAGGTCATAGAGATTTCTTCCTCACTCTATGATGCTGAATTTGAAGATGTCAAAGATTGCAAAACTCCAAAGAAGATGTGGGACAAACTAAAGCTTGAACATGGAGGTGATACAAATGTTCTGAGAGCCAAGGAAGAAATCCTTAGAGGAAATTTTGATGATCTCAGAATGAAAGAAGGAGAAAACCTCACATAGTACAACACATGAATCAAAGAAGTAGTCAACGCTATACGAGGAGTTGGAGGTACAATTGAAGAGGAGATAGTGGTAAGTAAAATCTTAAGAACCTTACTATTTGTATATGCTATTAGAGTTTCTACCATTCAAGAAATGAGAGCAATAAAAAACAATACAGTTACTCTTGATAGCTTAATTGGTAGACTAATTTCATTTGAGATGAATAACTTTGATAATAGTGTCTTACCAAACTTAGAGTCTGCATTTATAACTTCTATGAGAATAAGAAAATCAAGTCATAGACACACATATAGAAGAGATAGTGAAAGTGAAGAAGAAGATCTAGATGAAATAGAAGCACTAATGGCTAGAAGAATGTAGAGAGGCAAAGGTAAATACAAAGGCACATTACCACTTGTATGCTTTAATTATAAAGAGATTGGACACTTTTCTACAAGATGTCTTAATAGAAGAAAAGATGATAGAGTTAATGATAGATCTTTTGAGAAGAAATCTAACAGGGGTGATAACAAAGATTACAGAAGTTACCAACAATAAGAAAGAAGAGATACCTGAGACTACAAGGACAAAGGCAAGAATGAAAGCTACCTAGCGACTTGCAAAGATGAAGATACTAACACCGAACCTAATAAAGACATCAAGATGGTGTTTGTGGCTATGAAAGATGATTTAGATGAAGATGAAAGGTATTTAGAAAATATACTCATATCTAAGGCTAGAAAGAATGACATCTAGATTATAGATAGTGGCTACACTCACCACATGACCGGTGACAAAGAAAAGTTTAACACTTTTGAGTATTGTAATGGTGTTACAGTAAGAATGGGTAATGTTCAATAACCTGATTAAATGTGAAAATTCTTATTGGGTAAATGGATTGAATTATAATCTGTTGATTTTTTCTCAGCTGAATAATTCAGGTCATAGAGTAGAATTTGACAATAAGAAGGAAAAGATCTTTCAATGAATCAGGAAGATTTATTGGTACCGGTGAACAGACAAAAGGTAACTTATTCTATCGGAATGATACTAACACCACTTGATTAATGACTAGAAATGAAGACATATGGTTGTGGCATAAAATATTGTGTCATGTGAAATTTTACAACATTATGAAAATAAGCAGATGCAGAAATGTAAGAGGCTTACCAACGCTGTCAAAGCCCAACAACATCATGTGAAAGAATTGTCAAAAAGGTAAGATGAGAAATTCTAGTTTCAAAAGTAAAACCCATACATTTGAAGATATTCTAGAATTAGTCCATGTGGACCAATGAGCACAAAGAGTTATTATGGAGATAGATATTTTATTCTCTTTGTTGATGATTACTCTAGAATGATCACAGTTATGTTTCTAAAAGATAATTATGAAGCATTCAAGGTGTTTAAATGGTATAAGGATATGGTAGAAAAACAAAGTGGTAAGGATTTGAAATAATTGAGATCAGATAGAGGAGGGGAGTTTATATAAGATGAATTCACTAATTTATGCAATGAGCATAGTATAAAAAAAAATTTGTACCAAGAATGCCACAGTAAAATGGGATTGCTGAGAGAAGGAATAGATCCATAGTTGATTGTACTAGAACACTGATGATGGAGAAAGGCATCACCCAAATATTTTGGAGGGAATCTATCAGTACTGCTGTCTACACATTAAACAAAGTACAATTGAAGGACACAAAGAAGATAGCCTATGAGCTATGGTATGGTAAATCACCCAATGTAAGTTACTTCAAAATTTTTGGTAGTCAATGTTATGTCTTAAAATATGATAGAAATGGAAAGCTTGACACCAAGAGTGATGAAGGTATCTTTCTAGGGTATTCCACCAAAAGCAAGGCTTATAAATGTCTTATTAAGGCCTCTAACAAAATTATTGAAAGTGCAAATGTAAAGATAAATGAATTTGGAGAAAACAATGAGCTGGAAAGCACAAAAGAACTAGAGGACTACAACAAGTTTGTATACTATGAAGAACCTAACACTTTGCCGAAGCAATAGTGCTTAATTCCAGAGCAACAAAATGTTGTAAATGAAGGTCAGGCTAATGATCAAAATAATGTGCAAGGTGATGAAGAACAGAATGAAGGAAAAAATGATGATTAAGATGATAGACAAAGAGTTGAACCAGTTCTTGCAAGATATGTAAGAAGGAACCATCCAGAGATCCAGATCATAGGAGATAAGAAAGTTGGTACAAGAGCAAGAAGTAAATCTCTAAACACAAGTTGTTTAATTTGTGAGTTTGAGCCAAAATCTGTCAATGTTGCAGTTGATAATGAAGAATGGATAAGAGTTATGAATGATGAGATTAAGAAGACTGAGAAGAACAAGACATGGTCACTTGTGCCAAGACCAGATGACAAGAATTTCATCGGTACTAAATGGATATTTAGGAACAAGATGAATGAGAATTGAGAAGTCACAAGAAACAAAGCAAGACTAGTATGCAAGGGGTATGCACAAGAGGAAGGTATTGACTAGGGAGAGACCTTTACACCCATTTCTAGGCTAGAAGGTGTAAGAATACTACTTGTTGTGTGTGTAAGATTACACCTTCATGAAATTAAGATTAAGAACAACAATTCTTTGGAAAGACAATATGATTTAATCTAAGAATTGAAGATAAAAATCCACATCATCTCATGGTTCTCTATCTAAGCTTTGTTAAGAGAGCTCAAAGGATTAATCTCTCTCAAGGACAATCCTAGAATGAGAAATGAATGATAAACAAATGCTCAAATCTAGCTTAAGATGCTCAAAATGCTCCAAGATATGTTAGAAAACAAAAAATCCTCCTAAACATGATATACTAAATGTTATGAAAATGCTGAAATACTCTCAAAAGATCTCAAATGCTCTTCATATGCCTATAATAAGGATGCTTTTTCTCTTGAAATTATTAGATCCCAAACACAAAGGAAATGGCTTGTATTTATAGCATTTTCCCAAGGGTAGAGGGTAGAGTGAGTTGATCATGATCAAATTTTGGTTAAGTCAAAAGCTTTGAGGTGTTCTCAAATGGAGGGAAAGTTGGTTGGTTGTCTCAAAGATATTAGGAATTCAATAACTCAATCATTCAATTAATTTAGCCATGGAAGGGTGAATGGGTTGGATTTGATCTTTTTGATTTGAACTATACAATTGAAAAATCAATTGCATATTTTAATTAATCCCTTTAGGCTCAAATTTAATTATTTGATTTCATTATTATTTGATCTTTTGATTTGATTTGGTTTTTGTCAATTTGATTTGATCTGTTTTAATATATTGATATGAGAATTTAAGGCATTTAGCTGAGATTTACAATTTTGAATGCTTGAGATACACTTGGTCAAATTTAGGTGTCTACAAATGTCCCTATTTGAATTGTTGTGTGAAGCACATTGATTAAAAGAAAGCTTGATCCTCCTGATCTTTGATTCGATGTTGATCGGTTGATTGACTGATATGAAAACCTGATATGAAATTTTGATATGAAACCATGATATGAAATCCTGATATGAAACCATGATATGAAATCTCTGATATAAAACCCTGATATGATATGAAATCTTGATATGAAACCCTAATATGAAATATCTGATATGAAACCCTGATATGAAATCTCTGATAAGAAACCCTGATATGAAATGTTTGATATGAAATCTCTAATATGAAACCCTGATAAAGTTTGAAATTTTAATGCCCCAGATTTGATATAAAATAGATGCAGAATCCCACTTGGATGATATGATGATTCCCCCTCAGAAATGAAATCATATTGATCGTAGGTGTGAAAAATTTGATGACCAATGCTGATAGAAGAGATCCAAGATGTTTTCATTCCTGATAACAATGATGGTTGAAAGATGTCAAACAAATGCCCCAGTGTGTAGAATATGCAGATTAGGTTTGACTGGGTCAAAAATCTCACAAAATAGGTTAAAATAGCTTAGATAGGTTGAAAAACCCAAAATTACTATTCATTTTCACTTTTTACTATTCAGATTTTGCTCTAAGCCCCTGACGAGTGACACCAATGGTGGTCGCCATTCAAGAGAACAGGTAAGAGCAAGAACATAGATATTAAAGACCTCTTGACTACGGGCCTCTGGTGAGTGGTTTGAACTCCCTTAGTGCATTTATTGCTCTTTAAATAGAATTTAATACATGTTTTTAATGCTTTCTAGGAAAATTATAGCGAAATGCCGCATAGGATAGATAAAGTGCCATGTAGGGCATAGAAAAGCCACCTCCACACATTAAAAATCCATGTAGGAGCAATCCTTAGCCGCGTAGGATTTAGGGAAAAATTGTAACCCAAATAGTAATGAACCGCCTGAAAAACCCTAGTTTTTAAAGGCCGCGTATGAGTTGCAAAAAGCTATGTAGGCCTGTAAAACACTGCCTAATTAGTTAAGCGTCGCCTCCAATTAGTAAAGAGCCACTTTTAATGATTAAAAATTTGTGGGGCTTAAAAATCCGCGTACACTAAGTTAAGTGTCTCCTACCATTAAATTTGAAATTTGATATAGGAAATAGATGAAATCCTTGCGATTGATCGTCTTGATGACCCAATTAGATTCCAAGCTAGAAAATGTATGTCAAGAATTTCACGTAGTGTTTAGGATATTAGAAAAGTCATAATGATGAATGTTTGATAGGTCAATCAGATATGATTAAAAATGATTACAAATTGTCCTTGTGTCTCACGATATAGAGGTTAGGAGCAATAAGTTGATACGCTCAAGTTAGAGAAAAGATAGATTTAATGTGTTTTGATTGATGTAGAATGGTTCACCAAGAGAAAGACTAACATGATTCACTTTGTTTCAAAATATAGGAACATTATCGCAAGTTGTGGGTACGAGGTGTAGCGTTGTGGATTTTTGATTTAGTAGATGAGCTTAAGCCTCCTGAGTGGCATACTATTGAGACATGTGGTCTTAGTTTCTTGTTAGATCTCCCTTGGTTTCACTTAAACTGAGGTCTATTGATAGCTATGGTAGAGCGATGGCACTCTGACCATAATACATTTCATTTACCTCTTCGCGAGATGACTATTACGCCAGAGGATGTGTATAGATTATTGAGGATGCTAACTCATGGAGAGCAAGTGTATTATGATTCAGTGTATGATAGTAGTGTATGCAGATGGGTGTTTGGAGATAACACCATTGATGATGATTGCATTACTTGGGCACAGTTTTCCTCTTTTCCTACTTTACCAGCGTTATTAGGTGCTGTGACTGGGGGATTACTTTTTCCAGATAGGAGAGGTCGTGGTTTCGCGGTTGGATGGCGCTAGATTTTAGAGGACCTGATTGCACATCCATAGAGATTGGATTGGGGCTCCTATGTTTTAGCTCAGTTATATCATGATATTCATGAGATTGTGTATCAGTGTAATGCAACTCTTTCTGCAGGTGCGGTATTATTACAGTTATGGACCTGGGAGCATCTACCTATTATGAGGCTAGTTTCAGCTCAAGTACAGGTCCATGGTTATCCATATGCTTTTTTATATGATGGCACGGTTGTCCAGCATTGTCTAGGCAAGGTTGATTTTTGGAGACATCCCATTGATGATATTGATCAGGTAGTATGGAGGCCATATCTGCAGTGTGAGAGGTGGCAGGAGGATGATGATGAGTTACCATATATGTTTTCACCTCAATGGATGAAAGGTGGATCACCATTACTCATTGAGATATTTTTCTTCGGGAGAGTACTCCATCAGTTTGGTCGAGTTTAGGACATGTCATAGGGTATGGTACTCTATGCCAGGGTACAGGCTGAGATATCGATGTGGGGAGCATAGGTTGACTACCGATTAGCTTGTTTATAGATTGATCAGCTTGGGTATAGTGTTTAGGATATGACAAAATAGGTGGCAGATGCAGGGATGTTGGCTGAGTATCATGAGTGGTTTTTGCGACATCAATTTGTTCAATTCACTGATCCAACATAGCCCATTCTTGATGTTGATGAGCTCTTAGATGATTATGGAGATGATGGTGATGATGGGGATGATGGCGGTAGACCTTGTAGGTGCAGAGTTCACAAGGCACCTAGGGTGCCTTAGATACAAATATTTGTAGGACCTTAGATGATAGGTGGGCATGTGAGAGGTCAAGGTGGTAGATTTAGGTAGCCTAGGCAGAGATGAGCACAAGTACAGGTAGCTTACGATCAGGCTCCCTTGATAGTTGGTGCGGATTGGAATAGACACATACATAGACATGTCCAGGTGGCCAAATAGGTTCCAGTTCAGGGACAGATACCATAGGTGGATCCATAGATCAGTACGACATAGGTGATACCTTAGGTAACCTTAGCGCCTCAGGCACAACAACCTCTTGCAGCATCATAGGCACCTCTAGTTCCTCCCGTTACAGATGATTTAGTGTAGGATGTTAGGGGTTTATAGGTAGGGATGACTGCAGTGACAGCTAGATTGGATCAAGTTTCTACTATGCTGCAGCAGTTTCTGGCTATGCTAGCTCAATTACCTACTAGTGTGAGCACAAGTCAGGCACGTCCTAGGGTTCCCGATGGTGCAGGGGGGCAGGCAAAGGTTTAGTTAGAGATGGATCAGGTGCCCCTGTTGGGTCATGAAACAGATTTGGATCCATGATATTTGGATATAGCATTGATGATGTATCATATGTATTTTTGATCAGGACTTTGATGTACAAACCACTGTATTGATGTACCTTTGATGTACTGATTTATGTTATAGACATTGATGATGGACATTTACCTATGATGATCTTTGATTCCTCCTTTGATGTTGTTATGAGATTTCCTGTTATGCATATCTACATGTTTCTATGGTGCATTTATTTCTATTGTGCTATGGATGCAATGTCTTAGAGTAGGACATAGATAAATGGATGCAAATCATGTTAATGCAATTTATCTCTATATGCTTTTTTGATTTAACCATGTATGGATTATGCAATGCAATGAATGCAATATTTTAGTGCTTATGATAAATGAAATGCAACTATCTTTTTGATTTTGGATGTATGCATTTTAACTTATGATATGCAGTTCTAAATGATGATATGGATAAATGAATAATGATTAATGTTTCTTTTTCTTTTTTTCTCTTGACATGAATATATAATGATTAATGATTAATGATGATGAATGCAAAGGAAAACCTCATTTTGAATGATTTCAAACTAATAAATTGATGAAGTGTTGTCAAATTTTATCCCCCCCCCTTGAACTTGGAAAATTGCTAGAAAGACAGGCCATTTGAGAAATAAACTTGCAAAAAAGAAAGTTTAAATCTAACATGCAAAAGAAAATTAATCTAACATGAAGACGCAATGCAGCTAATTGGCCTTGAGGTTTGCGAAAGAAATGCAAACTGAGATATATTTTCATCATAGAGCTTTGTGGAACTAGGAGTTGATACAATCCTTACTGGTGCCACTGTGACCATAATAATATGAATATGACTTTCCCTCATGTGGTAACCCCTTCTACGAAACCAAGTACAACCTTCACTAGTTGAATGACCAACTATGAGAGTATGAATACAGGTTTAATCAGATTCAATGTTGCAAGTGGATGTTGGTATTAAGATATGGAAAATCTAAATAGCCAAGGTATCCTTTTGCGTAAACAAACAAATGTTAACCCTTTGTCCCATATGAATTTCCTCTATAGTTCTTTGATGACCATGTCCTTAGACTAATTCACACAAGTTACAGAATCTTCCTCAAAATAGTCACTTGGAAGCTTAAGAAAAACATCATGTCTCTTTTATTGCCAATATAGTTGAAACATCATTGATTAGCTAAAGGGAACATGACTCAAAAAATTCAAATAAAAACTTATCCAAATTCCAAGTGTTTGTGAAATGTACCAAGATTTTCAAATAAGAATTCCAGACAATTTGATCATTTAGGGTGTGTCAATTTTTTTAATCTTGATAAAATAAGTCAATGAAACTCAAGTAGCATATTATGCGATCAAACTATTTAGGGTTGAACAATGATATTTGTCAAAGGTTCCAAAATGCCTCTCCTAAATCTGAAAATATTCTTTTGATGTGTGACCAAAATGTTGCACTATTGAATCTGGTAGGTACCAAAATCTATGATGTGTGCCCCTAAGTGATAAATGTGATCAATGTGAAACGTAGGGTAACTGAACCTAGAATGCAACAAAATGCAGCTCCGAGACTTTATTAGGGTGATGCACAAATGATGGATGCAATGAGGATATGGACAAGTGAGATGAGGAACCACAATACATACAAATGCAACTAGGAAACACCTAAGGGACAAAAGGCACCTATTTCTAGGTTTTCACCTCTTAGGATTATTGCTCTTTTCTCTCTTCTCTTTCTTTTTTTTTTCTACCAAGGTGCCTATTGCTAGGTTTCCACCAAGGCACTTTTTCTCTTTTTTAAATGTTTTTTTTCTTTTTGAATTTTCTGATTTTTTTTGTTGTATTTTCATCTTTTCCATTTTTTTTGGTATTTTTGACTTTTCCATGTACAAAGGTGATGCTAACTCATCTGATACTCTCAAGTTATACTCTTTCTTCTGATACTCTTTCTTCTGAATTAGGTGTGGAACCTCTTAAGATAAATGCTATTGATAGGTTCTAGTAATTCATCACCATCACAATCGGCTAGTTTGTAGGTCCCCATTCCAAATTTAGAAACAATGACAAAAGGACCGAGCCAATTTGCTTCCCACTTTCCTTTCTTTTCTCTTTCATCCTGATTTTTTGGATTTTCTCTCAATACTAGATCCCCTATTTGAATGTTTCTTGGCTTGATATGCTTGTTAGAGTTCCTTGAAATTCAATTCTGATACACTTTCAAATGATCATAGGCTTGAGTTTGATGTTCCTCCAACATTTCCAATTGTTGAATGTGGGAAACTCTATAATATTCATCCATTATTAATCCATGCAATGAGACTCTTAGAGATGGTATTTCAACTTCTAAAGGTTGAACAGCTTCGGCCCCATAAACCAATGAAAAAGGTGTAGTTCTTGTAGGGTTCTAATACTAGTCCTATGGGCCCATAATGCTGGATTGATTTGAAGGTTCCAATCCTTTCCTAATTTTCCAATGGATCTCGTAAGGATTTTAAGGATGCTCTTGTTGGTAGCTTCTGCTTGTCCATTACCTTGAGGATATTAAATGGATGAAGAGTGATGTGTAATATGGAAACTCTCACAAAGTTCATCAACATCTTTGTTCTTAAACTATTTTTCATTATCCATGATGATGGCATCAGGAATTCCATATCTGCAAATGATATGATTTAGGATAAACATGGAAATTTGTTTCCCTGTCGCAATTGATAAAGGGATAGCTTTGACCCATTTAGTAAACTATTCTGTCACTGTGATTATATACTTATGTCCATTTGAAGAAGGTGGATAAATCATGCCAATCAAGTCAAAACCTGATTGATAGAATGGCCATGGTGTGACAAAAGGGTGTAATTATTGTGCTAGTGCATGAATCAAGTTTCCATGGTATTGAAATTTTGCACAAACTTTAACATATTGACAAGCGTCTCTTTCTAAGGTTTTCCAAAAGTACCCCATATGTAAGATTTTCTTAGCTAGGTTTAAACCATTTGAATGTGACCCACAAATCCCCTCGTGGACATCTTTTA
>MU223136.1:2883199-2935936 GCA_018584345.1 Thuja plicata | reverse complement strand
CTTTTACCCCCCCCCCCCCCCTTGAACTTGTAAAATTGCTAGAAAGACAAGCCATTTGAGAACTAAACTTGCAGAAAAGCAAGTTTAAATCTAACATGCAAAAAGAAAATTAATCTAACATGAAGACGCAATGCAGCTAATTGTCCTTGAGGTTTGTGAAAGAAATGGAAACTGAGATATATTTTCATCATAGAGCTTTGTGGAACTAGGAGTCGATACAATCCTTACTGGTGCCACTGCGACCATAAGAATATGAATATGACTTTTGCTCCTATGGTAACCCCTTCTACGAAACCAAGTACAACCCTCTCTAGTTGAATGACCAACTATTGGAGTAAGAATACCGATTTAATTAGATTCAATGTTGCAAGTGGATGTTGGTATTAAGATATGGAAAATCTAAATAGCCAAGGTATCCTTTTGCATAAACAAACGAAGGTTAACCCTCTTTCCCATATGAATGTCCTCTATAGTTCTTTGATGACCATGTCCTTAGACTAATTCACACAAGTTAAAGAATCTTCCTCAAAAAAGTCACTCAGAAGCTTAATAAAAACATCATGTCTCTATTATTGCCAATCTAGTCGAAACATCATTGATTAGCTAAAGGGAACATGACTCAAAAAATTCAAAGAAAAACTTATTCAAATTCCAAGTGTTTGTGAAATGTATCAATATTTTCAAATAAGAATTCCAGACAATCTGATCATTTAGGGTGTGTCAATTTTTTTAATCCTGATAAAATAAGTCAATGAAACTCAAGGAGCATATTATGCGGTCAAACTGGTTAGGGTTGAACAATGGTATTTGTCAAAGGTTCCAAAATGCCTCTTCTAAATATGAAAATCTACTTCTGATGTGTGACCAAAATGTTGCACTATTGAATCTGGTAGGTACCAAAATCTATGATGTGTGCCCCTAAGTGATAAATGTGATCAATGTGAAACATAGGGTAACTAAACCTATAATGCAACAAAATGCATTTCTGAGACTTTATTAGGGTGATGCACAAATGACAGATGCAATGAGGATATGGACATGTGAG
Organism: Thuja plicata; assembly: GCA_018584345.1. Taxonomy (NCBI): domain Eukaryota; kingdom Viridiplantae; phylum Streptophyta; class Pinopsida; order Cupressales; family Cupressaceae; genus Thuja; species Thuja plicata. Next base: position 2,934,891 of record MU223136.1, on the reverse strand, counting down.
ATGACGAACCGCAATACGTAAAATTGCAACTAGGAAGCACCTAAGGGACAAAAGGCACCTATTTCTAGGTTTTCACATCTTGAGATTATTTCTCTTTTCTCTCTTCTCTTTCTTTTTTTTTTCTACCAAGGTGCCTATTGCTAGGTTTCCACCAAGGCACTTTTCCTCTTTTTCAAATGTTTTTTGGCTTTTTGAATTTTCTGATTTTTTTTGTTGTAGTTTGATCTTTTCCATTTTTTTTGGTATTTTTGACTTTTTCCATGTACAAAGGTGATGCTATCTCATCTGGTACTCTCAAGTTATACTCTTTCTTATGATACTCTTTCTTCAGAATTAGGTGTGGGACCTCTTAAGATGAATGCTATTGATAGGTTCTAGCAATTCATCACCATCACAATCGGCCATTTTGTAGGTCCCCGTTCCAAATGAAGAAGCAATGACAAAAGGACCAAGCCAATTTGTTTCCCACTTTCCTTTCTTTTCTCTGTCAGCCTGATTTTTTGTATTTTCTCTCAATACTAGATCCCCTATTTGAAAGTTTCTTGGCTTGATATGCTTGTTATAGTTCGTGGAAATTTGATTATGATACACTTTTAAATTATCATAGGCTTGAGTTTGATGTTCCTCCAACATTTCAAATTTTTTAAGGTGGGAAACTCTATAATCTTCATCTGTTATTAACCCATGCAATGAGACTCTTAGGGATGGTATTTCAAGTTCTAAAGGTAGAACATCTTTGTCCCCATAAACCAATGAAAAATGTGTATCTCCTGTCGAGGTTCGAATACTAGTCCTATAGGCCCATAATGCTGGATTGATTTGAAGGTGCCAATCCTTTCCTAATTTAACAATGGATCACTTAAGGATTTTAAGGATGTTCTTGTTGGTAGCTTCTTCTTGTCCATTACCTTGAGGATAGTAAATGCATGAAGAGTGATGTGTAATATGGAATGTGTCACAAAGTTCATCAACATCTTTGTTCTTAAACTATTTTCCATTATCCATGATGATGGCATGAGGAATGCCATATTTGCAAATGATATGATTGAGGATAAACATGGAAATTTGTTTCCCTGTCGCAATTGATAAAGGGACAGCTTCAACCCATTTAGTAAAGTATTTTGTCGTTGTGATTATATACTTATGTCAATTTGAAGAAGGTGGATAAATCATGCCAATCAAGTCAAAAACCCATTTATAGAATGGTCATGGTGTGACAAAAGGGTGTAATTATTGTGCTGGTGCATGAATCAAGTTTCCATGGTATTGACATTTCGCACAAAATTAACATATTGACAAGTGTCTCTTTCTAAGGTTTTCCAAAATTAACCCATACGTAAGATTTTCTTAGCTAGGTTTAAACCATTTGAATGTGACCCACAAATCCCCTCATGGACATCTTTTAAAGCTAATTTTGATTCATCTTCCTCTAGAAATCTAAGGAGCGTTCTGTCAAGACCTTTATGATACAATGTGTCAGAGAGGATAGCATAACGTGCTACTTGTCTTATGAAATTTTGCTTTTGAGCATGGGTTTGGTCTATAGGCAGGGTTTGATTTTTGAGGTAGGCATAGATGGATCCATACGATGGAGAGTCATGTCCATGTAAAAGGGCAATAATTTGGGTATCAGGTAGGTCAAATTTTGGTTTAACCAATTATTCCACCAGGAACTAATACTTTTCATTTTTATCAGGTAACTGAAGTAAAGATGCCAAAGTAGCCATTGTATTTTCTTCTCTATTCTTGTCTCTTGGAATTTGTGCAAAAGTAATCAAAGAAAAGTAATTCTTGCAATTATCCACCAATTTCTTATAAGGCATCAGTTTTTCATCCTTAGTATTATATTCATCATTAACTTGATTAATGACTAATTGAGAGTCCCCATAGACCTGTAATTATGTGACATACCATTCCAAGGTCGTCTTGATTCCTATGACCAAAGATTCATACTCCACTATGTTATTGGTGCAAGGGAACAATAACTTGTAGGATTTTTGGATTGTGTACCCTTGTGGTGTAATCAAAAGAATGCCTTCTCCACTGCCATTTTTGGTATACGATCCATCAAAGTATACAGTCCATGTCTTAGCTTCGACATTCAAAATTTTAGAATTTGGGAATTCCACTTGTATAGGATGTGTATATTCCTGAGGGTATTTAGCCAATTGATCGGCTATAACTTTACCTTTGATTGGTTTTCTATCAACATATTCAATGTCAAATTCACTAAGTACCATGACCCATTTTGTAATCCTTCCAGTTAAAGTAGTTTTGCTAAGTAAGTATTTTAGGGGATCAATTTTAGCTATGAGTTTCACCTTATGCACTAACATATAGTATCTTAACTTTTGAGAGGTGAATACCACTGCTAGGCAAACCCTTTCCATGAAGCTATAATTTGGCTCATATTTGATCAAGGTTCTACTCAAATAGTAGATAGCTCTTTCTTTTCCTTCATCATCCTCTTGTGCCAATAAGACTCCTAAAGATCTTTCCATTGCTGAAATGTACAGTAATAAAGGTTTTCCTTGATTTGGTGACATTAATATAGGTGGATTCATCAAGTATACTTTCAATAATGAAAGGGCTTTATCACACTCCTCATCCCATGTGAAGATGGTGTCTTTATGTAGTAATCTGGTGAAAGAATGGCATTTTTATGCCAATTGAGAAATGAACCTTCTTATAGATTGACATCTTCCTTGAATTGACCTCATTTGACTAATATTCTTGGGAATGTCCATATCCATTATTGCTTGTACCTTTTCAGGATCTACTTCAATGCCTTTTGCCAAAACAATGTATCCTAGGAGTTTTCCAGATTGTACCCAAAAAGCACATTTCTTTGGGTTAAGTCTCACCTTGAATTTTTCTAGCCTTGTAAAAATCTTGTCAATAATGGATATAAGATCTTTTCTTTTATGTGACTTAGCTAAAATGTCCTCCACATAATCTTCCATAAAGGTGTGCATCATGTCATGGAAAATGGTAGTCATGGCTCTTTGATAAGTGGCTTCGGCATTTTTGAGACCGAAGGGCATTACATTCCAACAAAATGTACCCTAGGGGCATGTAAAGGTTGTCTTCTCTTGATCCGTGGGTGCTATGCGAATTAGATTATACCCACTAAATCTATCCATAAGTGAAAGCATAGAATGACCTGCAGTGAGTTCCACAATAGCATCAATGCTAGGTAATGGAAAGTCATCTTTTGGACAAGCAAGGTTTAAATCTCTAAAATCTATGTAAACTCTTATGGTTTTATCATGTTTGGTAACTGGTACAATATTAGAGATCCAGTTGGCATATACTATTACTCTTATAAATCTTGCCTTGAGCAATTTTTCAAATTTTGCTTTGACTAACAAGGCTATATGTGAATGCATTTTTCTCAACTTTTGCTTTACAGGCTTAACCCCTGGTTTCACATTTAAGTGATGCATTATGAAACTTGGATCTAATCAAGGCATGTCAGCATATGACCATGCAAAGTTGATGTGTTTTTCTTGAAAGAATGCAATGAATTCTTCTCTCTCCAAGGGACTCAAAGATGCTGCTAAGTGAATGAATTTAGGATCCCTTTCTATTCCAATCTAAAACTTTTCTGTGGGCTCAATAAGTATAGGTGATCTTTCATCTTCATGCACTAGTAAGGTGTCCAACCTCTCTCCCTTAGGTGCCACAATTGCGTTTTCACCTTCGGAAATATCCTTTATTTTTACTTTTTTTGGGTCTAGTACTGTCACATGGTGGTTTTCATGACTAGACTTTCTCATTTCTTTTGTATATTTTCTCTTCATTTTTTGGATTAAGAGGTTGAACACCTACCCCTATCATCATGTCCAAAGTGAATTCATTGGTGGAAGAATTGGGTTCGATTTCATTGAGGTACAAGGCCATTATATTGTCATTTGGGAAGTAGATTAAGTCATTTCAATCGGACAAATCCCAATCGATAAGTTTGGGATGCATTAAGGACAAATATTCATTGAATGGGGTTTAATTTAAAGAATTGAAGGACATTAAATCATTGGATAGTTCATATATTGTATCATCATGGTCTATGATATGTGCCTCTTCAAGATGGTCCACGGAAGAAGGATCAAAATCCTCTTCATCAGAGTCCTCTAAAATTTCTATGGGAAAGAAAGCATGTGGATTAAACACTAGGTTAGAATCTCCCACCCACGAAGCTACCCAAGGTTCACCTACCCATTGAGTGAAAAGAGGTGCTTTTTCTATGTTGACTTGTTGAGGTTCACTTGATGTTTGAGTTGAATTTGAGCCTTGAGCCATATGTTCTTGATTCACAACTTTAGGAGGAATTACATAAGTATGAATGGTATCAACCTCTATGTCATGAAAATTTTCTTCGGACAAGGAATCCCACTCATAATCCCTAGAATAATCTTCACTTTTAGAACCTACCATATGAATATGTGCATGAAAATCATGCATGGGACTGGAACTTTCTCCTTTATGTTGAAAGCCTATGCCACCTTTCTCCTGTTTGGCTCTCCAAACTGGTTCAATAGGTTCTAACAATCCTCTATGTCAAAATCCTAATGGTTCTCTTCCCTTATACCCCCATTTTATTCATTATATCAAATCCTTTTCCATATTGATAAGTTTGGATATTGATATGTTGCACCCTTTCATTGGAATTAGCTGAATTATCATCCTCTTTATAGAGCCATTGTAATACCTCATTATCTTATTTGTCTATTTCTTATTTCTCACATTTTCTCACAAAATGGGAATTGTATTTATGAGGTTGATGATCTTTGGATGGTTTCCCATGTGTCCTTGGATATGTAGGTAAATCAAAGAGGGAAACAAAATATTCCCCTACTCCTTTTGAGTTAATTTAACATTGTTTCTCAAATTGATGCATTAGGTCACTCATATTTTCATAGTGATCTTTCTTATTTTTTTCTCTTTCTTCCTTAGTAGGTTTAGAAGTTTCCAATCTTAAGGATGAAGTCTAAACTGAATTATCCTTCAAATTTGAACCCTCGTAACTCATCTTTTCTTTTCCCTTAGTCGATGTAGTTGAGTTAGTTTGAATAGGGTTAGGAGTAGATGTAACATTTGATGTTGGTTCTTACTTTTTCTCTTTGGCCTCTTCCATGGTAATATCAAAGATAACTCTTTCCCTATTATGAGGAATATACAATTCATGGCTTGGCTTTAAAGCATTACAATATTGGAACGGGTTTGAATCTCCTCCAATTGTGATCTCCTCCCCCAATTATGGAAATTTTATGCATTGGTGATATGTAGAAGGTACCGCTTGCATCTCGTGTATCCAAGGCCTTCCTAGTAAGATGTTGTAGGTCAATTTCATGTCAAGGACCTGACATATGGTGTCCTTTTTGATAGCTCCCACTTGAATTGGTAGAATGATCATACCTTTTGAAGATCTTTCCTCTTCATCATAAGCCTTAATAGTGATTTGCTTCTTTGGATCAATGGAAGACTCGGATAACCCTAATGACTTGACAAGGTTTAAAGTGAAAATATTTTGACCATCTCCACCATCTATGAGAACTCTCTTAACCCTATGTCTTTGGATCAATACCCCTATATGCAAGGGTTATTTTTGAGGATGTGTGATAGACATGTCATCTTGTTCCGAAAAGGAAAGACAAAGAGGGCCTATGAGGTGTCCTACCATGTTCTAAAATTTTTCTTCCTCCAAGTTTATAGGAACCGTGGTCTCACACAAGGATTTTTCTAGAATCTCCTTGTGATTAGGAGATAATTTTAACAACTCCAAAATTGATATTTGGGCTTGAGTATTTTGTAATTGGTCCACCAAACAATAAGGCTTTGTGGTGGGTGGTGTTTTTTTAGCCAAAATAGTTGATGTCTTAGGGCCAATAGTAATAGGAATACCCTCTTGTAAGGTAATCTTTGAGGCTTTCCCCCTTGTGATGGCATTAGCGAACCCTCGAATAGGTTGGTCTTTAACCACAACAACATTATGGTATTGTCATAAGTATGAGCAAAGTTAACATTATGACTGCCTTTTGCATTATTCGCATTGTTTCCTCCATTGTTGGAATTAGAAGATTCTCCCTTTTCATGCTTATAAAAAGGAGTTCTAAAGGCAATCATTGGTCTTATGTCCCCTATTTCGATGATAGTCACAATGGTTGTTCTCATTCCACCAATTTGGCTTGATGTGAGGTTCATATGGTTGAGCCTTTGGTAGATCGATAAGTTTATTTACAATAAGTGTGCTTAATGCATTTTCCAATGGTTCACCCAAAGTAGTGAATGTCCTTTTGGGTGTAGGTGCAAAGAAAGGTTTAGGCTTAGGGGCCCCTTGATTATTCCCAAAGTTGTTATTAGTGTTGTTGTTGAAGGGCGCTTCGGGTGTTTGATTCACATTATTGGCCTGAGCTAAGTTTTGAGTGAGATTGAAAGGGGTAGCCTTTAAAGTATTAACCTCCACTACTCCATCATTAACCACTCCTTTATTTTTGTTATTTTTTGCGCAAAATTGACTGTTGTTGTTGTTGGAATTCTAATTTTGATTGGTGTTGGAGGTATTTTTGTTGTTGTTATTCTTGTTATCTTTGTAGAGTTTGATTTCTCCACTTTTTACCAATACCTCTTCTATTTTCACCCCATTCCCAATTAGGTCTTGGAATGATCTAGGACATTGTAGCCTTAATCAATACTTCATTTCATGATTCAAGTTTTTCACAAAAATATCCATCTTTTCCTTTTAGGAAACACTTCAAGGGTATCTAGCAAATACCGTTCTCCATCATTGTAGGAAAAGTAGGAATCCCTCTCCTTCTCTTTGTTTGGTGTTGCATAGATTAAGCATTGTAACCTCATGTTTGATGTTATAAGAATAGTGAGCTACAAATTTAGAGGACAATTCCTCAAAGGTTTGAATGCTGGAGGGTAACTTTGAAAACCACTCCATTTCCATACCTCCCAAACTTCTAAGGAATAAACTCATAAGGTATGTTGTGTCATGCATGAAATTTAGACTTAGTGCACAAAATTCCCTTAAGTGATCTTGAGGATCAGATGTTCCTTCATAGTTATCATATTTTGGATAAATAGCATTTTTTGGAAATGGTATCATGATTAAAGACTTGTCAAATGGAAATGGACACAAGGCTTCAATAGAAAAAGGTTTAGGAGCCCCACTTTATTTTATTGTGTCCAATTGTATCTGGAAAAGCTAGAATTGTTTGTTCATGACATCAATGGGGTTAGCCTCAGCTTCTTCTCATTTGAGCTTAGAGACATCATAATCATGTGGAAGTTTGAGACCCGTTTGTGCTAGGTCTAGAAAGTGCTTCTCCTTGTCTTTTTCCAACACTTTTTCCATGAGTTTCATGAAGAAAGGGCTTTACATAGCCTCATTAACCTTTTCATCGGTTAACTCCTCATCATCAGGGTCTATATTTCCCCTGTTGTTGGTATTGTTCATTCCTTGATTGTTAGGATCCATGTTTGTTCCTCCATTGGTATTGTTGTTGGATCCTTTGTTGTTAGGATCAACATTTCCTTGTTTGTTCATATCCTTGTTCACATGATTAATCTGATTGGGATCTATATGGCCAAATAGAAAAGACATCCTCAGTTTTGCTTCTTTGATGGGTTTGTGTAAGGGTTTTGCAGAAAAAGGATCAACTGGAAAGGGACACTCTTGTCTCAAATAAGATCCGTCTAGTTGCAGGGTAGTCTTGATGTAATGGGATCGAGTAAAAACCGGTATTAACATATGTCAAATAAAGACCTTAGGTTTAGAACTCACTTAAATGATCAATCCATGTATAAATTTGCAAAATGCGCACTAATGACATATTATGGTCAAGTTAGGTATCTACAGTGGTAGAATGTCCAAAAGGGTATCTAAAAATTAATCTTTCTTGATTTCAATCCTTCGGAAAATACCCACTATTTTCCCTTTTAAAATTTTGGGTGGCTCTTACCTGTGTGTAGGCGGCCTTTAAATATTAATACACAGTCACTGGAAATCCTTTACGTGGCGCTTTACAATTGGCAGGCGGCGTTTGTCTATTGATAGGCAATTTTGAAATGTTTATACGTGGCGATTTCTAATCCTACACGCGGTTGTTTAATGCTTTTAAGCGGCATTTTAAGATTGACAAGTGGCCTAGTTTTGTTTGTAAGCAGCTCTTAAATGATGGTACGTGGCACTTTGCTGATCAAAGTTGATTTTAACAATTTTATTGGTATTTTCTGGGTTTAAAAGTTTAAAGTCTTTGATTAGATTTATCAAAAAAAGATTCTTGCGTGAAAACAGAGTACAAGCTCAACACACACATCAAAATTATACCATTTTCCTAAAACCACACAAAAAGTGTATGTTCTCAGATGTTTTGACAGGTTTGCACAAGAATGTCTTCCAAGCAATCTACCTTAGAGTCAACAATTTGGCTTTTAATCATGCCTCTACAAAGGTAGGTATGCTACTTTATTAGGTTTCAACCTATCCTAGTCTAAATCTTGACAAGATCCTGTACCCCTTTGAGGGCTTCCCACACGTACAAAAGTATGATTTTATGCAATCTCGAAGGACTACTAGAGGAAGTAAGGATGGCTTGCACAAGTTTTTGTCACTTTCCGATTAAGGTAAAGTGCATTTATTTATAGTGGGTCAGACGATATTGTGGTAAAAGTGAATATCTCCCACTTTGGGTCGTTCCCTCTCACCATCCTCGTAAGGAAAATCTTGGGAGGTAGGCCCTTTAAAGCTTTTTTTAACTAGCATGAATATGGAAAGCAAAAACTGAACTCAGTCCAACAAGTTTGGGAATCTCATTCACTCAAAGAATGAAGAGTATATCCCTATTGTCTTTCTTTGTTCCAAACACCTCAAACATATTTGTTTATTTTCAACCTCTTGACAAGGATGTTCTTAAAAAAATGAGATGTGTGGTTCGATTAATCCTTCCTTTCTTTTTACCACCCAAACTTGACACTTTTGGCTTTTTGATCAACTTCGAAAAGTTGAGAGCATATACTTAATGTTTTGTTTGAATAGAAAATAGTAAGGTGTCCCTATTTATGCTAGATTTAAATGAATTGCCACAAGTTAAGTAATGCAAGCTTGATTAGATAAATACCTGACTTTTCAAAGCTAGCAAGGCTAGGCACATTTTTGAGTGTTTTGTCTTATTTCACTCACCTAGTGGCGATCATTCCCACTCCGGCTCCTCCAACAAGTTAGTCAACACAAAGTGAGGCAAAGTGAAGAAAACTTGGAAATTCTCAAATAACAAATTACCTCCTAAAATCTCTTTTAATGAAAGATTTATCAATTAAATATTTAAAGAACTAAGCATGAAAACCAATTAAAGAGTAGGAAATTTTTGTTTGTAAGCAAAAAACACCTTAATGTAGTGATCATACAAGCGTTCTTCCTCAAATAAACTCTCTAACAAATTTGTTGTATGTATTTCTTTATCATTCTTGGTTTTTATTCTTACCTCTTTGCTAGGCTTTGAGATCCGCTTTTCTGGTTTCTACACCTTTGGCTGATTTTTCATCTACAAGACATAAAAACACAGAGAGTTACAACAATGACCAAATCAATAAAAACCTGATTTAAAGAAAAAGTAATTACGTGGAATTTAACAGCTAAAGAGTGGTGTTTAAATGTTGTTAAGCGTAAATGAAAACTCGCTACGTGGATTTTAAATCTTAACAAGTGGCTTTTAAAATTTCACAGACGGCTAAGTAAAATTAGCAGGTGGTACAGAAAGTGTAAAAGGCTGCCAAAGATTGCTTGTAAGCGGATGTTGAAAAATCTTAGGTGGCACACTTTATCTAGTAGATGGCACACTTTATCTAGCAGTTGGCCTACTTTATCTAGAATGCAGCTACAAAATGAAACACTGAGACAAATCAGGCTTCATAGGCGATGTTTTATTGTTCACAGGCGGCTCTTAACATCGCATAAGCGGCTCTTCTCCTATTTTATGAAAAATAACACCAAGAAGAAAAAAAAACACACAAAATGTTAGCAAAGAGGCTTAGAGCCCCACGGTGGGTGCCATTTGTGTGTGTAAGATTACACCTTCATGAAATTAAGATTAAGAACAACAATTCTATGGAAAGACAATATGATTTAATCTAAGAATTGAAGCTAAAAATCCACATCATCTCATGGTTCTCTATCTAAGCTTTGTTAAGAGAGCTCTCAGGCTTAATCTCTCTCAAGGACAATCCTAGAATGAGAAATTAATGATAAAAAAATGCTCAAATCTAGCTTAAGATGCTCAAAATGCTCCAAGATATGTTAGAAAATAGCAAATTCTCCTAAACATGATATACTAAATGTTATGCAAATGCTGAGATACTCTCAAAAGCTCTCAAATGCTCTTCATATGCCTATAATAAGAATGCTTTTCTCTTGAAATTATTGGATCCCAAACACAAAGGAAATGGCTTGTATTTATAGCATTTTCCCAAGGGTAGGGGGTAGAGTGAGTTGATCATGATCAAAGTTTGCTTAATTCAAAAGCTTTGAGGTGTTCTCAAATGGAGGGAAAGTTGGTTGGTTGTCTCAAAGATATTAGGAATTAAATAACTCAATCATTCAATTAATTTAGCCATGGAAGGGTGAATGTGTTGGACTTGATCTTTTTGATTTGAACTATACAATTTAAAAATCAATTGCATATTTTGATTAATCCCTTTAGGCTTGAATTTAATTATTTGATTTCATGATTATTTGATCTTTTAATTTGATTTGATTTTTGTCCATTTGATTTGATCCATTTTAATGTATTGAGATGAGATTTTAAGGCATTTAGCTGAGATTTGCAATTTTGAATGCATGAGATACACTGGTCAAATTTAGGTGTCTACACTTGCTTATGCTGCATTCAAAAGATTCAAGGTATACCAAATGGATGTCAAGTCAACATTCCTAAATGGAATACTTGAAGAAGAGGTATACATTGAGAAACCAAAAGGGTTTGTAGATCCAGACAAGAGAAATATGGTATGTAGACTTCATAAAGCCTTGTATGGATTAAAACAAGATCCTAGAGCCTGATATGAATGACTTCATTCCTATCTTATAAGCATTGGATTTGTAAGGAATAGTGAAAACAATAATCTTTATTTGAAGGAAGATACTGATGCTAACACTTTGGTTGCTGAAATATTTTTTGATGACATCATATTTACAAGAAATGATATGCTGTGCAAATCATTTGCTAATGAGATGAGAAAAGAGTTTGAGATGTCCATGTTTGGTGAGATCGGGTTCTTTCTTGGTCTATAGATCATGCAACAATGTGAAGGAATTTTCATTACACAGTCTAAATACATTAAAGAGGTCCTGAAAATATTCAAGATGGAAGATTCCAAACTATTTAGAACACTGATGTCCATTGGATGTAAGTTGACAAAGGATGACAAGACATCAGAGGTAAATCAAAATTTGTACAGATCAATGATTGGAAAACTCATGTATGTTGTACACACTAGACTAGATATTGCACATGCTTTCTGCAAACCCCAGGGATTCACATATGACTACTGTGAAAGGAATTTTAAGATATCTGAAGAATACTGAGGAATATGGCTTATGGTATAGAAGAGAAGGAAAATTTGAAGTTAAGGTGTTTACCAACACTAATTGGGCTAGAAATCTTGATGACCGAAAGACAACAACTGGTGGAACATTCTTTATGGGTAACAGACTTGTCACATGGATTAGCAAAAGCCAAGGATGCATCTCTCATTCTACTGCAGAAGCAAAGTATGTTGTTGCTACTAAAAATTGCTCAAATATTGCATGGATCAAACAGTTACTGGTAGGTATTCATATGAAGATCCTAGAACCAGTAATTATCTATTGTGATAACACTAGTGCAATAAACATTTCCAAGAATCCATTCATGCATGCTAAGACTAAACACATTGCAATCAAGTGTCATTATTTAAGAGAACAAGTTCAAGCAAAGGAGGTGACACTTGAGTATGTGCAATCCAAATAATAATTAGTTGATATCTTCACCAAGCCTCTATCCAAGGATACATTTAAATACTTGAGAAAGAGACTAGGGGTCAAACCCTTGTTTAGCAGTTAGTAAAATGAATAGAGAGCTGCATTAGCCTACATATTATTAGAATATCATTAACGTTGATGCAAGCAAAGAAATGAACTTCAAAGCTACATCTATATACAGACAAGTATATATCAGCACCGAGCACCAGAGCATATTGTTATATTGTTGATGGATAAGGAAAATTCAAGGAAGATATTATGGATGGAAATAAACAATTGTTTGAGATTAATGTCAGATATTTGTGAAGATATTTGTTTGGCATTGCTGTCAAAGGGAGAGAGATTATCCATATATCACATCCTTTTGTAAAAGGAGAGAGATTTTTTTGAAAAGGAGAGAGATTATCCATTATCACATTACTCCAATAATGAGAGATTATATCCTTAGGGAGAGAAATTGTATGGAAAGATTATACAAAGGGAGAGTTGCTGACAAAAGAAAAGACATTAAAAGAGAAAAACAGTTTGTTATGCCCTGCATCCCCGTCCCTACATTTTGTGTGCAAAATGTTGGGTCCCCCCCCTTTTTTTTTTTTTCTTGTCTGCTTCTGCTTTGCAGGCTTTGCCTTGTCTTCCTTTTCCTTTTGTTTTCTTTTTCCGGGGTTTTCTTCCCCGGTGGGTCATTTTGTTGTTTTGGTTTTCTCCTCTGGGACTCTGGTCCCGGAGGTTGCCTTTTCTTGGGAACTGGATTCCAGACTCCGGGATTCTTCGTCGTGATGTTCTTGGATATATCATCGCGATAAATCCCCGGGCCCGGTGTCCGGAGGTTTTGTCGGTCTGGAGATCATCAGAAGATGAAGGATTAATGTTTACCACAGGTATAAATAGGTTTTATCTGTCACTTTCACACTTACCATGATTAAAACCTTCGAGCACTTAGAGTGAATTAGAGCGATTTTAAAGCAATTAACAGCGCGTTTGCAGAGAATTTGTCATAATCAAAGCTTAACACCTTCTTCGTTATTAGGCAATCGCGAGTGCTTCGTAGTGGTGACTCTGAAAGTTTGAAAACTCAAGCTCCCATGGTATTCTCCCCTTTCTTCCACCTTCTGCATTCTCAGGTTTGTTTTTCTGCTTTCCCTCCTCTCTGGCTTTTTTTGTTTTAGTTTGGTTTCCGTTTGTTTGTCTAATTTTTCTTTTCTTCTCTGTGTTTCGTCTGGTTTGGTCCTTTGTTTCTGGTTTTTGCTGCCCTTTGGTGGGTTGGCTCTGCCAGAGGGTCGTCTTCCCTTTGTGTAGAGGTTTTTTTTCTATAAATAATGTAAATTATGTAAATGGTGTATATTATGTAAATGGCTGTATATTTGTTTTCGCCTTGTCTGGCTTTCCTGCGGGAGTCTTTGCGTTGTATATTCATGTGTATGTGTATTATAGTTGTAAACCCCTATATATCTCCTTCCATTCTCTATGTATACCCCTCAGCCTCGTGTATATCCTTCTAGGTAACTCGACAAGCTGGTCGAGTCACCTTTGCTTCTAGTTTTTGCCTTCGAACTCACTTTCGAGGCAGAAAAATGCCTGTTTGAAACTTGGCTCTCAACTGGTTTCAAATAGGAAATTTTCTCTCCCCTCCATCAAGGTTGTCAGAACCTCATTAACATCCCATGTGCGCAATAAATTCCATCCAAGTAGCTTTCCCTTTTCGCGCGTTCAGACAGTTGGCTCCACCGTCATCGCCATCACATCTATTTAATGCCAACACACGTGGCATCCACGTGGGTTTGACAACTTGCCTTTTTGTATTCTTAGTTAATGGTCATTTCTCCAGGCTTCGGGCCTCTTACCACCATCCGTCCCGCGTCTTTGCTAAGTGTGACAAAATTTCTCAGACCCGGACGTATATTGAAGATTCTTAAAGTCTGCGATGTGTTTTCTTTTCGGGTATCTTTGCATAAAACTAACTTTCAAGAAAGGCAAACATCACGGTGTTAAGATTTCCCAGACCCTGGAATAATTATTTTGATAAACATGTTCTGACGGTCACTTTGTCTCACAAGTTCCCGGAATTATCTTCCAAATATGTCTGAAGCGTCCGCATCATCTCCTCCCGAAAGTCCGGAACTACCAACCACAACAGAGACCAGGGCAGCAGCAAAGTCAAAAATGGAGAAGGCCCTAGCAAAGCTGCCCCTCACCATGAAGTTTGTACAAGATAATGAGATTGTGGGCTCAAAGATTGAGTCCAAGGTAAAACTGATGACCGATGCCAGTGTCGGGACTTGGGCAGAAATGCAAGCCCTGGTAAAGATAATGCACATCCAGCGACAGTCTGGAGACAAACTCGCAATCAACATCGGGGGTTCCGGAATCCTCCAAGCAGCTTTCTTCCCATGCTCCGTGCAGTCTCCAGAGCTTGTTCTAACATTGGCAGCCAACTACAACTCTTCTATCTGGGCCGTTATGCTCGTAGCTGTAGAATCCACGGGATACCCCACTCCACTGGTGTCCCTCGACCCAGTCACTTTCCAAGCAGGCCTGGGTATCCCACAATTTGACAGGGCCATGGTGGTCACAAGGACTGACGCCTTGAAACAATTTACACAATTGGAGGATGCTACCCAGGTGTATATGAATACCCACTGGCTCAAGTCCCCAAAGAGGGACCCAAAGAGAATGAAAATAGATATCCCTCGCTCTGAATTCAAGGAGAGAATCCAAATGGGGATGATAGCATTAGCCCGAGTATTTGGGCAACCCTCCGCCCAGGAGTTCACCAAATGGATGTACTATTTCCTCCTCAGCATCTCCACTAAGGGAGAATTTTTTGACTGGGCGACAATAATCTCCAATCATGTCAACTCCCAGTTCCTGCAGTTGAACCAGAAGAAGAAGTTCTACATGTCTTGTTATGTTTTGTGGGCTTTGGCCCAACAGAGGCCCCACTCCAATGGCCTACTCACTGATGGAGTACTCAGGATTGGCCCAGGACAAAAAGCACCGTGGGACCATTTTCCACAGATTCAATGGGAGGCTAGCTTCCCCAGTTTCTACCGAGTAAATGATGCATTCGTTTACTACCATCTGCTCACACCCACCTGGGATGCTAGATACCACCTGTCCACTGAGGCGATGAAGTTAGTTAGTAGCTATGGGCACTACTACATTTAGTTCCAGCAGCATACATACATTAGGGTCGCCGGCTTTTGTGGGAAACCCTACTTGTTGCCCAGGCACTGCGGAGACAAGATCATGCTGCTAGAATATTGCAGACAAATGCTAGAGTTGCACACCTTCTTTTCCCTTAAGAAGGTCCCCAACGTCTCATTCCCAATCACTTGTGGGAACTACACCTACAGTCTGGCCACCGCGAGGAAGGAAGACAATGAGTTGAAAACTTATAACATGCAGGAATTCTATCAGGAGCGGAGGAACTTTGATTCGCATGGGAAAATAGCAACGACAATGCCCCGGGCTTCGGAGCCCCATCAAATACACATGGAGGACTTCTGGGAAGATTTCAAAGACAACATGGACGTGCGAAGCTGATATTACATTAGAATGACAGCCGGAATGATGCAGGAATTGAAGCTCCGGAGATTCCCTCTCAGCTTTTCTGACACCGCCCCCACCATAGATCCCCAGTACAAAGAAAAGGGGATCGATAAAATGGCACTGTCGGTAATGGATTGGGCCACCCAGGAGGGGCCCATGATCGAGGAATTCACTCAGGAAGTGGTCGAGCGAAGTCATGCCTATTTTAAAAAGGTATGCCCCGGGAGTATGCGTCAAGTTCCCCGACTGGCACCAAAATTAGCACCACCGTCGGTACCAAGATTGACCCCGGGGGCCGGGACTTCTTCGCAGGGTGCAGATAAAGGAAAAGGAATAGCTACAACCCCCTCCATACAAGAAGTCCTCATACAAGAGTAGATTAAGCAATCTGTGGCAGCCTCCCAGAAAATGAGGGAGCAGTTAATAACGAGGCTTGCCACTCCCCCGCTCATGGCCGGACCAATTCCTCCTCCTTCCTCCCCGTCACTGGAAGCCCTAATGGTCAAGGCAACGGGGGTGGATCCCATGGAGGAAGTAGCAATAGCAGATGCGGGGCCACCTTTGATCACCTGGAGGAAGTGGAAGCACATCAAACAGGCTAAGGCAGAGCCGGTACCAGCGCCAAGGGCTTCCCTCCCCCAAGAAGTAGAGATCCTTTCTTCCAGTTCCCCAGAACCGGAGAAAGAAGCAGAACCAATAGAGGTCCCAGCCAGTCCCCCTCCTGAAGAAGAGTTCGATGTGTTTACGACTGATGAGTTCAGGAATTTGCAGGAGGGCGACACACAAGAAGAGATGGAAGTCCCAAGAAAAGAACAAGGGGTTGCGGACCAAGAGGAATTGGACCAAGAACGTGCACAAGAATAGGAGCAGCAGGTAGAAGAACCAGAACCGGAAAAGATCTTCGGGGCTCCAGAGACGCAAGGCCTGGGAATGGGCCAACTAAAGACAGGTGAAAAAATGACATCCGCTGGGGGACCCAGACTCGGATCTTCAGGAATAACCATAAACCTAGCCGCCATGTTCCCAAGGCCACTCCTGGGGGTAACCTTCGGATAGGTTATCACAGCGGCCCAAACTTTGAATCTTGGCCCAATACCTCCCCTACTACCGACAAAAGAAGAAATTCTGGCAGAAGAAGAAGAAGAGAAGCAGATTGAAGAGGAAATCCCCGAAGAAGCCTACTAGGGTCCAGACCCAGCAATGAACATGCAGGACCAGGCTGAGGAGATGGAGGTTGACAAAGAGGACACTGCTGTAGAAAAGGTTGAGGCAGGGAGGACGGATGAAGTCCCCATCGGAGAGAAGCAACAACAACAGGACACCAGGAGAGAATCAGGAGAACAGATTCTGGCAAGAAGGCCACCTCTCCCACCTTAGTGGATGGTAGAGAGCAAAAAGAGAAAATCATAGTCCACTCCAGTGATTCCTCTCTCCCTGGCCGAGATGATGGCCCAAGTACAGGCCCCACTGAAAGCAAAGAAAGCCTGGAACGGTTCACACTCTTCAAACTGGGCCGGGCGGGGAAATAATTACCGTTGTGGCAACACCTCCCCCGGGCACCGATGAAGCAACTGCATACCCCACAGATTACGACGTTGCAGAGGTATCCCTGGGCAAGAGAGGGAAGCAAGGCGAGGTAGACTTGCTTAAGGAGGCGGCAAGGGCAGTTGAAGCCCGATACGAAAAGGAGGCCCAGAGGCTCAAGGCTGAAAAAGAGAAGAATGTAAACCTTATGGGGTTGCTTACTGAGCTGGCTAGACCCCTTAATGCCACTCCTCCAGAGACCTCCACATCAGAAGATATACCGTAGAGTGACATAGACTCCCTGTGAGTAATGAAAAAGAAGGCCCAAGCAGTAGATGAATGGGTAGCCCTACAGATAGGAAACACCTAGCATTTCCTAGTGTCCACTCTCCTGGACTTATACACAGCCTGACAAATTATTCATCAGGTGGAAGCACTCTTTGAGAATTGGGAGAGTGACGCCAAAAATTAGATGAAATGCTTCTAACCCTGCAGGATCTTTTTCTCTTTATTTGTTAAGTATAGAACGCTCGAGAAAACCTTGCCTTGATAGAATCTCCGGAGAAGATGAGTTGAAGAAACTAGCTATCCCCCTCAAAAATAGTCACCTCTCCCAACTGAGCACTGCACCGTCGTGACTCGACACCCAGGTGCTTGAAGGCTTGGAGGATTTATTCCCCCCAGACAACCTTTACAGGCGGAGTTGGCCGATTTCCCCGGAACCCAGTAACAACTTATGACTGTTGGCAGACCCGGTCAGCAAAACCCCGTCAATAGAAACTGGCACTAGAAGGAGGTCATGAACTCATCCCCCTCCCAAGATTCTGATTTTACACCTTCTGAGGGTTCCCCGAGTTGTAGTTTTAGCAGACAAGCCTTCACTGGGATTGGATCTTTCTCCCCAGTGAAATTTGAAAGAGTCCTTAGGTCCGCCCTGAATCTCAGAAAGTTTGTCAAACTCGAGCCCCCTGCTCAAAAGAAATGAACCACTAAAGTCCTACCAGCCACTATTATCTGGGGATCTACCATACCCCTAAATACTCAAACTCCTCAGACAGTCCCAGGAACCAGTACCCTAAGCACTATCCAACATATAGTTCCCCCGATGGCTACATATTTTAGAAACACCAGGTCCCCTATGGGCACTTTTCTGTGTGCAACCAATGATTTACCCTCTCACCCAGAGAAGATCTGCCCATGATACAAGCACTTAGGCTCACGAACCGCAGAAGAACACTTACAGGCATATAAAGATGCCATGAATCGACATCGGATCCAGCATGAAGATGTTGTGACCCATATGTTTCCCCTGTCCTTAGGACAAAGCGAGTTGAACTAGTACCTCAACTTGCCGACCAACTCCATCAACACTTGGCAAGATATAGAGGATGCCTTCTTGGCTGCCTTTTGTGTGCATGTGGACCCAGCTTGGTCCCACATCCAGTTCATCTCCATTAGGAAAGAGCCCAATGAACCTCTTGCAGCATTCAACCATAGGTTCTAGCGCGCCCTTAAGTGGTGCACAGGCCCTTTTGTCCCATCGCCAGACATTACCATACAGACATATCTTAATGCGATGGACCCTTTCGTCGCCACCCTCCTTTGGAGAATGACCACCCCGGGCGACTGGGATACCTTGGAAAAATTCTACAACCTAGCCCTAGAGCTGTCTCGCGGTCTCAACAAATCCCCGGGCGGGATTGGACAGAACACACCCTTCAACATGATCCCTGGCGGAACTCCTTATGCTGGCGGATACAATCCCAATCTGGCGATGGGTGCCCCCTCGATGGCGATGAATCCTCTGCCGCCTGTGATAGACCAACAGGCACGGTATGTTTATCTAGCCCAAACCCAAATCACGCTGGGTCTGGAAGTCTTCCCTTGGAATCAGCCACAACAGACACAACAAACTCACACGCAACCGTCTAGAGTGCCATTCTTCCAGTCGTCCGCAGCTGGAGGATTGCCACTCTCGACTCCGGTGAATCCTGCTGCCTTCCTGGGAAGCCAACAACAACCACAGTCGTCACATTGTAACGCTAGCACTTAGTTGACCACCAAGGTTGATTCCCTCCGGCGAATGTTGTCCACCCTGACTATGGACATGGGCCAGCTGAAGGCAGGGTCCTACGCACCCCAGAACTCAAATTCCCAGAGGGGAAATATCTTCTCTGGCCAACGAAATAACAATGCTGGGGGAAGAAACTTTAACAACGGGCCTAACCCAAACCAAAAATAGTGGAATAATAACGCTAACACCGGAGGCCTGCCTTCGAACCAAAATGCTAGCCAGAATGGTGCTGGACCATCCCATTTTACACCAGTCGTAGACTTCCAGCCCATGACTAACTGGTGTAGATTACACGATACTGGTTTGCACAATGAGGTAAATTGTGCCACTTTGGAGAAGGTCATCATGATCTCCCAGATGGACAGGCAGTAGTCGCACGATGCTACTCCCCCAGAGCCTCCTGTCCAAGAGACAACCCACAGTGCCTTCACCTGTGATACCATCTTCTTTGGGACTTCTAGAGAAGATGAAGAAGAATCTAAATTGCAGGGATTCTTTGATGAATCTATCCCGCCCTTTGCGGCCAACGCCTTTACTAACCCACAGACTCCATACAACACTCGAAGTCAGGCTGGTAAAAGACCCACTTACACGCCCACACCTCCTATCAAAGATACTCCCCCTCCCTGGAATAATGCGACGGATCAACCTGCACCTCCACGAGGTCCTAGCTCTAATCAAGAAAAAGACCTCATCGAGGAAAATCACCCGTTCCCGGGAGGAAGATTTGACATTACGAAGGCGTTAGAGAAGACCACCACCTCCATGACCTTGATGGAGGTTTTGCTGAACTGTCCCGAGTAGAAGAAGTCTCTTCTGAAGCTCTTAGGGAACCCAAAAATAGTTAGCCGCCCACCCAAGACCGTCTCCTTCGAAGATGCTAATGCGGCCGTCTTCCAGGGAAACAATGAGGATCCTCCCTTCCTACTAGGCTTGAACATTTATGGAAAAAATATACACAACTACTTAGTAGACTCCAGAGCTTTGGGTAACATCATGCCTCTATCCATTTGTCAGAAGCTTGGACTCCACCCCACCCCATCTAATGGCACAGTAATCCAACTGGATAAGACTACTATGAAAATGGTGGGGGAATTGAAGAATGTCCGGATACATCTTATCCAGGACCCCAGGATAGCCAACATCATTGACATCCAAGTGGTGGACATCCCAGAGACTTACGGGATGTTACTAAGTCGAAATTGGTCTAAGTCCTTGAACGGATACTTCTCGACCGACTTCACACATTTATGGCTTTCATGGGAGGGAGAATCAAACCAGATCCGGGTCGAAAGTGAACCCCAGATGAAACAGGCCCTTACCGAGATTGGGAAGGTCAGTGAAGTTCTTTTCGCAGAGACTTCTCTGGGGGTGTACAAACCTTTTGAAATTTTAACATTTGCATTCGTCCCTGGAGAGGATCTCGCCATGCTGCAGAGAGCCCAGGACTTAGAGGAAAAGGTGAGAGTTGAAGTTAACTCTCAAGGCACCTCAGTAACCCTTGCCACACTCTTGTCTGGCACTTGGTGCCGAGTACACTACCAAAAACATGCAGAAATTGAGTGTGGCCCATGTCTTTCGATCGCTAACCGGCACCTTGATACCCTCCGAAACAAACAGTATGCAACTGATTCCCCGGGACCCAGTGTCCCTGTGGGATGCGCTCCTTTGGCGTCATCCCCCAAAGGATCCCACACCCAAACTCCGGAGGAAAATTCCACTTTCACGTCGGTAGTCCAGGAGGTATCCCCCGAGTCCCCCAGTAATAATCCAAAGAAAGCTCCCACTCCCCGGCCCCAGATTACAAACAATGACTTATGGACCCTTAAGTTCGATGGGTCAAGATCCAAACAGGGCTGTGGGGCCGGGGTAGAATTAATCAACCCATGAGAGAAATCCTTCCTCGCATCCTATAGGCTGCAGTTTAACTATACAAACAATGTCACTGAGTATGAGGCTTTGGTCCTTGGACTCTTAGTCGCATTAAGGAAAGGTATCACCCGCCTCCGGGCTCTGGGTGATTCAGAGTTGGTTGTTAAACAAGTCTAGAGTCAATACACATGTCACAACAAAAGGCTGGCCGCTTACCGCAACTGGGCTTGGAGCCTTATCAAATATTTTGATGCCTTTGGCATTGACCTCATTCCCCGGCGACGGAACTATGTCCCGGATGCCCTTGCCATTTCTGCCAGTATGCTTGAGCCAATGGCCAGCTTGCGACTCTAAAGATTTTCAGTTGAGATGGTCCCCACCCCCTCCATCCCAGATAATGTTACCCACTTTTAGGTTTTTGAGGACGATCAGCATATCTTGGCCTTCATGGCCAACGTTGGTGTCTTTGAGGATCAGATAGTGGAGGAACGAGACCATGACGATACTGGGTAGGGTGATGAAGATGATGGGATCATGGACTTGCCCACTAACACCATCCCTAAGGGCATAGTTGCATTAGAATGAATCTTCGACTCGGACCCTCGGGCCCATGAGAAGGTGTCATCCTCCCCCGAGGGAGGAAAGTTTGAAAAAGTTAACATCGGCCAGCGCGGTGAAGAAAAGATCATCCATAATAGCAGATACCTTCTATTGGTACCTCCTGAGGAGAAGGAGAAGATTCTCGCGGTTCTCCAAGAATATATTGATGTAATTGTCTTGGGATATGAAGACTTAAAAATGTATGATACGTCTATCATGACCCACACTATCCCCCTGAAACCAGACGCCAAGCCCTTTCAGCAAAAGCAAAGACCAGTCAACCCCTTGATAGAGCCTCTGATACATCAGGAGGTAGAAAAACTATTGTCAGCCCGGATAATCTTCCCAATCCGGCACACTACGTGGGTTGCCAACTTGGTTCCTGTTAGGAAGAAAAATGGTGAGATCCGCCTTTGCGTGGATTTTCAAAATTTGAACAAGGCCTCCAAGAAGGACAATCACCCTCTCCCCTCATTGGATGAGGTGTTGCAAATAGTGAATGGATCCCAGATGATATCTTTCTTGGATAGATACTTGGGATACAACCAGGTCATGGTCAAGTATGAAGATAGAGAGAAAATAGTGTTTACCACCAAGTGGGGAACGTTTGCGTACAGGAGAATGCCCTTCAGTTTGATCAACGCAGGGGCTACATTTCAAAAGGGCATGGACATTGCGTTCGAGGGCCTTGTGAATCAATGCATAATCATCTACATGGATGATTTGACTATCTTTTCCTGGGACAGGCGTGATCACCCCGCCCACCTCGCTCAGATCTGCGAGAGGTGTCGCCGGTATGGAATATCCCTCAACCCTAAGAAGTGCATACTTGGGGTCACCGAGGGGAAGTTGCTCGGGCATATTGTCTTTGAGAAGGGTATATCCATCGACCCTAATAGAGTTGAGGCATTGCTGAATCTACAGATGCCTGGCAGCAAGAAAGAAATGTGATCATTTTTTGAAAACATCAACTTCGTACGACGATTCATCACGGGATTCACAGAAATAGTTAAACTACTCAATGAAATGATGAAGAAAGATACCAAAATTGAGTGGAGTCCTGAAGCAAAGCGGGCATTCGCCCAGATCAAATAAACCATAATGGAGGCCCCTGTCTTGGCTAGTCCAGACTATTCCCTCCCATTTTATATCTACTCATTCGCTTCGCCGCATTATGCCGCGGCGGTGTTGACCCAAAAGGTTGAAGGAGAGGAATGACCAATAGCCTTCATGATTTCCCCCTTTAAAAATGTCGAAGTCTGGTATTCATCACTAGAGAAACAGGCCTTTTCTCTAGTTCGCACCGTGAAGAAATTCTGGCATTATATTCTCCAAAGCAAAGTGCATGCTATCATCCTGGACTAGGATGTCAAATCTCTGCTGATGCAGAGTGAATTGGGCGAGAGACAGGGGAAATGGATGGCCATCCTCCAGGAATATGACTTAGAAATGCAGCCCATGAAAATAGTCTGAGGCCAGGGACTAAATCAGGCGATGGCAGAAGAGACTCCCCGCATAGAATGCCAAACTTACACAGTGGAGTCCATCACCCAAGACCCATGGTATATCGACTTGGTACACTTACTACTAAACAACAAATGCCCGGAGGAGTTACCTCCCCACAAACGTCGCACTTTGTGGATGAAAAGCGCCCACTTCATGATAAAAAATTCCGCGCTCTACCATATAAATTATGAAGGAGTTTACCTCCGGTGCATCAACCGAGACCAAGCTGTAAGAATAATTAATGAATTCCATGGACAGTTTGGAACAGGGCATGGTTCAGCTGATGCCACTGCCCATCAGATTCTTTGGGCTGAATACTATTGGCCCTGTATCTTAAAGGACGTTTACGCTCATGTCAAGAAATGCCATACTTGCCAAACTGCAGCACATCGAGAGCGTAACCCCGCTATGCCTCTACAACCAGTCTACGAGGCTAGACCCTTTGCCCAGTGGGAATTTGACTTCATCGGGGAAATTAACCCCAACTCATCTGCCAACCAACGATACATTTTGACTGCTACTGATTACTGCACTCGGTGGTCTGAGGCTATTCCTTGCAAAAATAACACGGCAGACATAGTTATCAAGTTCTTGGAAGAAAACATCGTCACAAGGTTTGGAATGCCCTTTGCTTTAGTATATGACAATGGTCCGGCATTTTCTTCAGCGCAATTACTGGAATGGACCTACAATAGAAAGATCACACTGAAGTTCTCCAGCAACTATTATCCCCAGGGAAACGGCGTTGCTGAATTAACAAACAAGAATCTGCTTGAAGTTGTCAAACATTTGTTAGAACAGAATCCCCGGGATTGGCACCAAAAACTGAAATTTTCCCTCTGGGTGGATCACATTCGCATTAAGGCCACCCTAGGAACATCACCATTCCACCTGGTTTATGGCCAGAACCCTGTATTCCCAGTCAATTTACAGATTCCAGTCTTACAGTTCATGCAGGAATTCAACAATAAGGACAACATCATGGAGGTTCGGCTCTTGAATCTGGTGCGAATGGAAGAACAACGAGATGCAGCCCTTGAACATTTCGCGCATCACCAAGCAGTGGTAAAAATATGGTTTGATAGAAGAGCCCAATACAAGGCTTTTCAGATCTCGGATCTGGTCCTACTGTGGGACAAGGCCTGGGAAAAGAAAGGAAAGCATATCAAGTTCCAGCGGCTCTGGCTCGGACCATATCTAATCTCAGAAATCTGTGGGGCAAATACTTACCGCCTCAACACTTTAACTGGGGAACCTGTCGCATTGCCTGTTAATGGGCAGTTTCTCAAACACTATTTCAAATGAGGGTAAGTTTGTCCAAAGTTGTATTATATGTAAATATCCGCTTGTAAATATTTCTCCCGAGTGTCTCGTTGTGAGGTACCCTGTCTTGTAAATAGTCTTGTCGACTATCCTCCGGGGCAGTCCCCTTTGGTTGTTTTTGTTTTCACTTTTGGTTTTTTTTCGGTCCCAGTGTTTTTCTCCGTCTTGCAGGAATTGGAATGTTTCGCATAACTTTGGCCTCCGGTACAATGTCTACGGCATGGTGAACTTTAGAATCTATCTTTAGCACGGTGGAATCGACCTGGTCTCCAGGGTTCATTTCGCAGGATATGATACGTTTTGAAGAATCTCCATTGGGTGTTCTCTCCGGGAGTCTGGCAATCAATGAACACAAATAATATAGGGAACAAGTAATCGGACACGCCGAGGGTAGATTTGCCGTACTGATTGATTGACCCATGTCTAAAAATCTAAAGAAATTGCCCCCGGGGGTCCAGAGTTTTATCCCCTCTTCGAATATCTAAACATAGGTGGATAGGTGAAAGAAGTACTGCCATTAAAATCAGCTAAGCTTGAGCTTAATGGTGAAAGAAGTACCGCCTTCCCCACCAGAATCAAATAAAATAACAAGAGAAAAAGCGGGATGAAACTCCGGTCTCTGGGGGGAAGCAATCAAATTGATGACTGGTTCGATGTAATTAGTACCTCTTCTCTATTCCTCCCAAAGGTCATCGGCTTGATTTCCTTCCTAAGCACACACGACACCACTGCTGAAGGACTACAGACTGACTCCTGTGTGGGTGGATTCTCTTGGATATGTTACTCTTTTCCTGTCGAACACTTTGGGAAGTGGCTTTGTTCCAATTTTGCTAACCATAGATTCTTTAGTTCTCAAATGCGCTAAGGCATTTGTCCCAGATAGTCGCCATTTGTTATGCCCTGCATCCCCATCCCTACATTTTGTGTGCAAAATGTTGGGTCCCCCCCCTTTTTTTTTTTTTTGCTTGTCTGCTTCTGCTTTGCCGGCTTTGTCTTGTCTTCCTTTTCCTTTTGTTTTCTTTCTCTGGGGTTTTCTTCCCTGGCGGGTCATTTTGTTGTTTTGGTTTTCTCCTCCAGGACTCTGGTCCCGGAGGTTGCCTTTTGTTGGGAACTGGATTGCGGACTCCAGAATTCTTTGTTGTGATGTTCTTGGATATATCATCGCGATAAATCCCTGGGCCCGACGTCCGGAGGTTTTGTCGGTCCAGAGATCGTCAAAAGACGAAGGATTAATGTATACCATGGGTATAAATAGGTTTTGTCTGTCACTTTCACACTTACCATGATTAAAACCTTCGAGCACTTAGAGAGAATTAGAGCGATTTTAAAGCAATTAACAGCGCATTTGCAGAGAATTTGTGATAATCAAAGCTTAACACCTTCTTCGTTCTCAGGAAATCGCGAGTGCTTCGTAGTGGTGATTCTGATAGTTCGAAAACTGGAGCTCCCGTGGTAGTCTTCCATTTCTTTCACCTTCTGCGTTCTTAGGTTGGTTTTTCTTCTTTCCCTCCTCTTTGGCTTTTTCTGTTTTAGTTTGGTTTCCGTTTGTTTGTCTGGTTTTGCTTTGCTTCTCTGTGTTTCATCTGGTTCGGTCCTTTGTTTCTAGTTTTTGCCGCCCGTTGGTGGGTCGGCTCTGCCAGAGGGTCATTCGCCCTTTGTGCAGAGGTTGTTTTTTTGTAAATTATGTAAATTATGTAAATGGTGTATATTATGTAAATGGCTGTATATTTGTTTCCGCCTTGTTTGGTTTTCTCGCGGGAGTCTTCACGTTGTATATTCATGTGTATGTGTATTATAGTTGTAAACCCCTGTATATCTCCTTCTGTTCTCTATGTATACCCCTCGGCCTTGTGTATATCCTTCCAGGTAACTCGACAAGCTGGTTGAGTCGCCTTTGCTTCTGGTTTTCGCCTTTGAACTCGCTTTCAAGGAAGAAAACTGCCTGTTTGAAACTCGGCTCTCGGCTGGTTTCAAACAGGCAGTTTTCTCTCCCCTCCATCGAGGCTGTTAGAACCTCATTAACGTCCCATGCGCGCAATAAATTCCAGCCAAGTGGCTTTCCCTTTTCGCGCATTCAAACAGTTGGCTCTGCCATCATCGCCATCACATCTATTTAATGCCAACGCACGTGGCGTCCACGTGGGTTTGACAACTTGCCTTTTCATATTCTCAGTTAACGGTCATTTCTCTAGGCTTTGGGCCTCTTACCACCATCCGTCCCGCATCTTTTCTAAGTGTGACAAAATTTCCCAGACCCGGACGTATATTGAAGATTCTTAAAGTCTACGATGTGTTTTCTTTTCGGGTATCTTTGCATAAAACTAACTTTTCAAGAAAGGCAAACATAACGGTGGTAAGATTTCCCAGACCCCGGAATAATTATTTTGATAAACATGTTCTGACGGTCGCTTTGTCTTGCAGGTTCCCAGAATTATCTTCCAAATATGTCTTAAGCGTCCGCATCATCTCCTCCCGAAAGTCCAGAACTACCAACCACAACAGAGACCAAGGCAGCAGCAAAGTCAAAAATGGAGAAGGCCCTGGAAAAGCTGCCCCTCACCATGAAGTTTGTACAAGATAATGAGATTGTGGGCTCAAAGATTGAGTCCTAGGTAAAACTGATGACCGACGCCAGTGTCGGGACTTGGGCAGAAATGCAGGCCCTGGTAAAGATAATGCACATCCAACGACAGTCTGGAGACAAACTCGCAATCAACGTCAGGGGTTCCAGAATCCTTCGGGCAGCTTGCTTCCCATGCTCCGTGCAGTCTCCGGAGCTTGTTCTAACATTGGCTGCCAACTACAACTCTTTTATCTGGGCCGTTATGCTCGCAGCTGCAGAACCCACGGGATACCCCACTCCACTGGTGTCCCTTGACCCAGTCACTTTTCAAGCAGGCCTGGGTATCCCACAATTTGACAGGGCCACGGTGGTCACAAGGACTGATGCCTTGAAATAATTTACACAATTGCAGGATGCTGTCCGGGTGTATATGAATACCCACTGGCTCAAGTCCCCAAAGAGGGACCCAAAGAGAATGAAAATAGATATCCCTCGCTCTGAATTTAAGGAGAGCATCCAAATGGGGATGATAGCATTAGCCTGTGTATTTGGGCAACCCTCCACCCAGGAGTTTGCCAAATGGATGTACTATTTCCTCCTCGACATCTCCACTAAGGGAGAATTTTTTGACTGGGCGACAATAATCTCCAATCATGTCGACTCCTAGTTCCTACAGTTGAACCAGAAGAAGAAGTTCTACATGTCTTCTTATGTTTTCTGGGCTTTGGCCCAATAGAGGCCCCAATCCAATGGCCTACTCACTGACGGAGTACTCAGGATTGGCCCAGGACAGAAAGCGTCGTGGGACCATTTCCCACAGATTCAATGGGAGGCCAGCTTCCCCAGTTTCTGCCGAGTAAATGATGCATGCCTATTTTAAAAAGGTATGCCCCAGGAGTATGCATCAAGTTCCCCGACTGGCACCAAAATTAGCACCACCGCCAGTACCAAGATTGACCCCGGGGGCCGGGACTTCTTCACAAGGCGCAGATAAAGGAAAAGGAATAGCTACAACCCCCTCCGTGCAAGAAGTCCCCATACAAGAGCAGATTAAGCAATTTGTGGCAGCCTCCCAGCAAATGAGGGAGCAGTTAATAACGAGGCTTGCCACTCCCCCGCTCATGGCCGGACCAATTCGTCCTCCTTCCTCCCCGTCACTGGCAGCCCTAATGGTCAAGGTAACGGGGGTGGATCCCATGGCGGTAGCAGCAATAGCAGATGCGGGGCCACCTTTGATCACCTAGAGGAAGAGGAATCACATCAAACAGGCTAAGGCAGAGCCGGTACTAGCACCAAGGGCTTCCCTCCCCCAAGAAGTAGAGATCCTTTCTTCCAATTCCCCGAAACCAGAGAAAGAAGCAGAACCGACAGAGGTCCCAGCCAGTCCCCCTCTTGAAGAAGAGTTCAATGTGTTTACGACCGATGAGTTCAGGAATTTGCAGGAGGGCGACACACAAGAAGAGACGAAAGTCCCAGAAAAAGAACAAGGGGCTACAGACAAAGAGGACTTGGACCAAGAACCTACATAAGAACAGGAGTAGCAGGTAGAAGAGCCAGAACCGAAAAAGATCTCCGGGGCTCTAGAGACGCAAGACCCAGGAATGGGCCAACTAAAGGCAGGTGAACAAATGGCATCCACTGGGGGACCCGGACCCAGATCTTCAGGAATAACCGTAAACCCAGCCACCACATTCCCAAGGCCACTCCCGGGGGTAACCTTCAGACAGGTTATCACAACGGCCCAAACTTTGAATCTTGGCCCGATACCTCCCCTACTGTCGACAAAGAAGAAATTCTAGCAGAAGAAGAAGAAGAGAAGCAGCTTGAGAGGAAATCCCCGAAGAAGCCTACCAGGGTCTAGACCCAGAAATAAACGTGCAAGACCAGGCTGAGGAGATGGAGGTTGACAAAGAGGACACTACTGCAGAAAAGGTTGAGGCAGGGAGGATGGATGAAGTCCCCGTCGGAGAGAAGCAACATCAACAGGACACCAGGAGAGAATTAGGAGAACAAATTTTGGCAGGAAGGCCACCTCTCCCACCTCAGTGGCTAGTAGAGAGAAAAAAGAGAAAAGCACAGTCCGCTCCGGTGATTCCTCTCTCCCTGGCCGAGATGATGGCCCAAGTATAGGCCCCACCGAAAGAAAAGAAAGCCCGGACGGTTCACACTCTTCGAACTGGGCCGGGCGGGGAAATAATTGTCATTGTGGAAACACCTCCCCCAGGTGCCGATGAAGCAACTGCAGACCCTGCAGATTATGACGTTGCAGAGGTATCCCTGGGCAAGAGAGGGAAGCAAGGCGAGGTAGACTTTCTTAAGGAGGCGGCAAGGGCAGTTGAAGCCCGATACGAAAAGGAGGCCTAGAGGCTCAAGGCTGAAAAAGAGAAGAATGCAAACCTTATGGGGTTGCTTACTGAGCTGGCCAGACCCCTCAATGTCGCTCCTCCGGAGACCTCCACATTAGAAGATATACCGTAGAGTGACATAGACTCCCTGCGAGTAATGAAAAAGAAGGCCCAAGCAGTAGATTAATGGGTAGCCCTACAGATAGGAAACACCTGGCGTTTCCTAGCGTCCACTCTCCCAGACTTATACACAGCCCGACAAATTATTCATCAGGCGAAAGCACTCATTGAGCAGTGGGAGAGTGACGCGGAAAATTACCAGGCGTGGAAGGTAGAGCTCGAAGAGCTCCTTACCTTGGGAGAAGATATGATTTCTAAATCCAGAATTCTGGGTGAGGAATCATTTGATTTTGTAAGGACTCAGCACGCTAGACTTGACCTCACATTGGAGGTAACCAAGCAACTAGTAGAGTCCTTGCAAGAGAAGGTACACAACGTAAAATATCCTTCTAATTTATTCAATTCTTATGTAATAAAGATTTCCGAGGCTGATCCCCTTAGTACAGATACGTACACCCCCGAAGATTCAATTTTGGGGAGTTTTGACAAAATAATGCAATCCCGATATCAATCCCCAGAGGGGATAGACGGGGCCCAAATGGAAAAATTAACCGAAATGATATTTAAGGGCCGTGACGCGGCAAGTATGGCAGATGAATTTAAAGAAAATGTTCTGGAGTTGGGGGAACAAGTTGAAGTAGCTAGGCACAGAAGGGCCAGCCTGAAGAATGTAGATGAAGACGGCATTTCCCGCCTCATTCAGGCCTTCGATGATAACAAGCAACCTTAAGCTTTCCCCGGGGGCCGGGGAAAAACTCACATTGAGTATTCTTTATTCTTTTTGGGACGTAAGTTCCCAGATCCCGGAGTCCTGGATCCAAAATTTTGTATTCTTTAAAGTGATCCGTGTCTCGGTCCCCAAGGCTGACCAGTCACTTTCGGAGGTGGTTAATAATACTGTCAGAAGGTAGTTGGGCACATCAAGGGGCGTCGGCTTAGTAGTTGGCCTTCTAACAGGGTGGTCTTCTTGAGGCGCCACTCAAGAGTACATCTGGCACATTGAAGACAGGGCACCGCATTTCCCATTTATGAGGCATGTAGCCTCGGTCCTTGAGGGACCTACTTTCTTCTTTCTCCTCTTTGGCTCTCTTCTCAAGACCGATTCTTTCGATGTATATTCTTATCTTATTCTTCTGACATGACAGACCTATTCTGTCTCCAGGTCCTTTGTAGGGTGGCACAGGTAGTACTGGCCCCAGATAGTGTATTTTACTAGAGCATGATGTAAATAGGGTTAGGGTTAGAAAAGAGTTGTATAAATAGGCAAATCGGCCCATTTCCAAGTGTCGGCGAAATTGATGATTTTTTTGTCCATAGAAATAGCAAAGTAATTTTTGGTTTTAGTTGCAGAGCTCAATGCTCCATTGTTCAGTTTTCAGTAGTTAGATGCTCCCTTGGAGCCACCATTGTATCATGCACCAGTGCTTGCTGGACTGAATATTAATGAAGAAGGAAGAATTATTGGCAATGATGTTGTTGACATTCCTGCTTCTGAGTTAATGGTATTTCATGTTTTAATGTTCTTTTTGTCTTTTACTCTAGTATGTTAAAGTAGATTAATGACCTCTTTATTCCCACTACTGATAAAATGCTAACTGATGGTTATGTGTTCCTTCGGTATTTAGTGTAGTTTACCAGAGTATTATTGATGTTCCAGAAATTTTAGCATAACTATAGTTAGATGAAATGCTTCTAACCCTGCAGGATCTTTTTCGCTTTATTTGTTAAGTATAGAACGCTCGGGAAAACCTTGCCTTGATAGAATCTCTGGAGAAGATGAGTTGAAGAAACTAGCTATCCCCCTCAAAAATAGTCACCTCTCCCAACTGAGCCCCGCACCATCATGACCCGACACCCAGGTGCTTGAAGGCCCAGAGGATTTATTCCCCCCGGACAACCTTTACAGGCGGAGTTGGCTGATTTCCCCAGAACCTGGTGACAACTTATGACTGTTGGCGGACCCGATCAGCAAAACCCCATCAACACAGTCAAGGGAGAGAAATTGAAACAAAGGGAGAACACAAAACATCAGAAGAAAGAGAGCTGCAAGAATGAAATCTAAGCTAAAACAAAGCTTACCGATGGTCAGACATTTATCGGTTAATAGAACAAAAGATTGGTAGTTTGATGAATCTCAACTGTTATATTTCATATTGTATTAGAAATAGTATAGTGTGATAATATAGTATGTTTCCATCAATGCCAAAGGGAGAGATTGATGACATGTAATTGATTGAATGTTTGATAATGTTAAGTTGAAATATAATGCAGGTCATTAAATCATTTAATGGACTGTATTTTCATTGATGTCAACTTGATATAATCTGTACGGTCATGTACATAATACAAAAGACTTCAAAGAACCAAAGAAACCAAAATTATTCTTTCAATAATGCATAAAAGTCAATTATTCACTAAGTGACAAACAACACCGATGGAGTGCAGACTGACAGACAAAGAAAAGAAGAACAGTCATACTAATAACTGATGATCAGAAGCATAGTGTTGCTCAACGAAGAAAACTACAGAATGCCTGACGAGAAAAGTCAGAAGGTTGCCCGATGACCAAAGATACATATTTTACTGACGAGTAAAATTATAATGATGCTTGATGGATGGAGATCATGAAGCTAACTGGAGTCTCACCGATGGATTAGTTAGTTGTTGCCAATGACTAACTGGAGTGGTGACTGACAAAACTGAGAGTTCAAAAAATGACAAAATATCTAGCTGGCAGAGCTAAAAATAGACTTAACTGGTTTTCTACTTTGTTTTATTCAACCAGAGATAAGTGATTGATTTAAAAATGATTTGTACAGTTGTCAAGAAGATATCTACAAGACAAATCAGGAGTTATTCTTTAAATCTAATTGGCTGGATTGTTTATCACGCCAAGAATAAAGAATCAAGAATCAATGAATATTATGTCTATATAAGAGACAAGCTTAATTCATTTATGAATGGGATTAAGGGGAGTGAATAGAAAGAGGATGTTGAAGAGAAACTGATGAAGAACAACTTCATGCAGTGATGATCAAACAAGCTGAAGGAAGAGCTAAGGAATTCTACAGACACTGACAAATAGAGAGCACAGTATCGTAGAGTAGAAAGTATGGAGCACAAGGATTGAATTGATACATTGGTCAAAGAGGTAATGTACTTAAATAGATCTAAAAATCTACAATTCAAAGTTGCAATATGAACAGGTCATAGTGTTTCAGTTTAACCATTGAAGCATCAAGTCTCTTAACCGAGCAGGACTTAGCAGTCTTCTATATATTGAGGTACATCTGAAGGAGTTCCAAAAATGTTGATTCATGAAAGTAGCATTGGACTTGCCCGATACCTATTTGATAGTCTAAGAAGGAGGCTGATTCAAGGATGGTAGCAATAGATGCCCGATACTAAGTGACAACCTCTATGTATAAAATCCTCTAACAAGGTCGCACTTAACAATGTGTCTGTAACCTTTAACAGGGCTCACTTTAGAAGAGTGAAAATTTGGGGTACCGATCCTAGTGGTTTTTCCCTTAATAGGGTTTCCACGGCAAAATTCATGTGTTATGTGTGTATAATTCATTTCTTTACTGTCTTGCATCTTACATAGCTAACTCTAGATTGATCGGTATACTCTGCTTATTTACTGAGTTTCGGTAAATAGTTATACTGCTTATTAGTATTCAAGAAAGAATAAGGATTGGCAGAGAAAACTGACAGATAGTTAATCATTATTAGTATTTCATGGCATGCATCTTGTAGGGACATAATAATATGAGATTTATTGATTGGTTGTTAAGTTTGAGGGATAAAATTTTGAGGCCACTGATTCACCCCCTCCCCACCCCTCTTAGTTATTACTAACATCATTAGCATAAAATTTGTTAGAAAAAATAAAAATAGCAATCTCTACTTAAAGGAAGATACTGATGGCAATATTCTGATTGCTGAAATTTTTCTTGATGATATCATTTTTGGGGGAAATGAATTTTTATGCAAATCCTTTGCAAATGAAATGAGCAAATAATTTGAAATGTCTATGTTTTGGGAGATCAAATTCTTTCTTGGTCTATAGATTCTTCAAAAAGAAGCAGGCATATATATCACTCAGTCCAAATACATTAAGGAAGTGTTGAAGATATTCAAGAAGGAAGATTCCAAACCACTTGGAACACCTATGGCTATCATATGTAAGCTGACAAAAGAAGACAAATAAAATGAGGTAAATCAAACCTTGTATAGATCAATGATTGATAAACTAATGTATATTTTTCATACCAGACTAGATATAGCACATTCAGTTGGTATAGTTGCAAGATTCTCTGCTAATCCAAAAGAATCACATATGGCTATTGTCAGAAGAATTCAGAGATATTTGAAGAACACCGAGGAATATGGATTATGGTATAAAAGAGAAAGAAAATTTGAGCTACAAGTCTATACGGATGTTGATTGGGCAGGAAACATTAATGACCGAAAGAGCACAACTGGAGGATCATTCTTCATGGGTGACATACTTGTCATATGGCTCATCAAGAAGCAAGGATGCATCTCTTAGTCTACTGCAGAAGAAACGTATGTGGTTGTTGCTAAAAATTGCTCCAATATTGCATGGATCAAACAATTGTTGGAAGGTATAAATATGAAGATTCTTGAACTAGTAATTATCTATTGTCATAACACCAGTGCAATTAAAATTTCTAAGAATCCAGTCATGCATGATAAGACTAAACATATTTCTATCAAGTATCACTATTTGAGAGAACAAGTGAAAGAAAAGGAGGTGATACTAGAGTATGTTCAATTAAAGGAACAATTAGCTGATATATTCACCAAGCCATTACCGAAAGATACATTTGAATACCTGAGATAGAGACTACGGGTCCAACCCTTGTCTATCGGTTAGTAAGATGAGCAGGAGGCTGCATCAACCTACACATAATGTGAAGATCATTCTTCTTGATGCAAACATTGAGATGAACAACAATAGATACATTTGTACACAGTAAGGTACAAATCTACACCGACACAAGAGACATTGTATTGCTGATTGATAGTGAAATTCAAGGAATATATTATATAAAGGGATGGAAAATGATATAGATGATTTTTGTTTGGCATTATTGTCAAAGGGAGAGACTATTTCATTATTATAATGGAGAGATTATCTCATTGATCATAACAGATGATACCATTATTTATGAAGTGAAGTTCCTGAAAATTAGAAGGAAGAGTTAATCAATATTCAAAGGGAGAGAAATTGATTGCATATGAAATATCCATCTTAGGGAGAGAAGTAACAAAGGGAGAGAGTTCATACAAAGAGAGAAACTGTTGTCAAAAGAAAAATAGATTATCAAGAAGAGGATCAATCAAGGTAGAGCACATATCATAACAGAGATATTAGATGCTACATCTATCCAGTAAAGGGATTGAAGATTGAAGACAACCATTCTAAAAGAAACAAATCTAAGCTATTTTGAGCTTACCGAAAGCCAGACATTTTTAATAGTTACATTAGGAGAGATTGATGAAACTGTTATATTTCATATTGTATTAATAATAGTATAGTATGATAATGTAGTGTGTTGCAATCAATGCCAAAGGGAGAGATTGATGACATGTAACTGAGTGAATGTTTGAAATGTAAAGTTGATCACCGAAATGCAGAAAGATAGTGCAAGACTTTAAATCAGTTAATGGATTGTATTGTCAAGGTATGTGTAGGATCATGGTATGCCAAAAAGAGGCTATGTGAAAAAGAAGTCATAATTGGCAGACTAATTGAAAAATATCTATAACTTTCAAATGGTATACCATTTTTTTAAATCTAAAACACGTGTCACATTCTCTGCTTCACCTACAATAATAAAAAAGAAAAAAAAAATCAATTTTATTAAGTTTAGACTAAGTTAAGGCGGTCAGACACGAGAATTTTTATATTCTTGAAAAGTTGTAGAAGAAAAATCATAGTTCAATATTTACTTGGAAAAGAATTACAAAAAAATATGTGTCACATCCATACATGAGTCTACTACTTATATCTAGATTACAGTAAACAAAATTATCATTTGATTGTGTTTAAGGTGGTCAGACATACACCTACTTCTTATCTTTTTTGTCCCGATTGATAGACTAATTGAAAAATAGCTATAGCTTTCAAACAGTATAACATTTTTGAAATCTTAAACATGAGTCACATTCTATGCTTTTCCTAGTACAGTAAAAAGATAAAAAATTTCAATTTGATGAAGTTTAGGCTAAGTTAAGGTGGTCAGACACGAAATTTTTCATATTCTGAAAAAGTTGTAGTAGAAAAATCGTAATTAATTATTTACTTAGAAAAAAATTAAAAAAAAATATGCATCACATCCGGACATGAGTCTACTACTTATATCTATAATCTTGTGAAAAAATATTATCATTTTATTGTGTTTAAGGTGGTCAGACATACACCCACTTCTTATCTTTTTCCTGAAATTTTCATACTACTGCATATAAATTTGAAATTTCACCATATAGAATATTTTTTTTTTTAAATGGCTCTTAGAAAAGAAACAAAATTCAATTTTCTACAAATTCTCTTCTTAAACTTTTTTTTATATAAGATTGATAACTTGTTCAAAATTTTACGTCAACTTTCCTAAACCTGATTTGCTGAATTTACATTGCCACTTAAGGGCCTGGTTTGGCATACCATGATCCTGTACATACCCGTCATTGATGTCAACTTCATATAATCTAATCAGTTATAATAAAAGTGTCAAAGACTTCAGAGAATCAGAGAGATAAATATTATGATTTCAGTAATGCATAAAAGACAAGCATTCACTATGTGACTTCAAATACCGACGGCTAGTGAAACCCAACGGACAGAGATCACTGAAAGTCAATTTACAGTGATGCCCGAGCAAGAACACCGATGAGTATTACCGACGAGCAGAATCACAAGCATACCTGATGGCCAGAATCATAGTGTAAACCGACGGAGAAGCCCGAGGAGAACTGGAGTGTTGACTAAAGCTATCAAAGTGTTAAAACACTGAAAGTTAACTTGACTTCAGAAAGGAAAAAATATCTAGCTGGTAGAGCTAAATATGGACTTAACTGGTAGTTATCATTATTTTCATCAACAAG
The DNA here is from genome assembly GCA_018584345.1 of Thuja plicata. Lineage (NCBI taxonomy): Eukaryota > Viridiplantae > Streptophyta > Pinopsida > Cupressales > Cupressaceae > Thuja > Thuja plicata. The sequence continues at coordinate 2,898,259 of MU223136.1, read as the reverse complement.
ATAAAGTCAGAGATAAGTAAAGGATTTAAAGTTGTTTTTTCCAGTTGGCAAGAAGATCTCTGCGAGATAAAATAGGAGTTCTGCTTTAAATCTGATTGGCTAAGATTGCAGATCATGACAAGATCAATAAAATCAAGAACCTAACAATGGTTATATCATGTCTATAAAGAGATAACTTAATTCATTATGAATTGAGGGAATTGAATAAAAAGAATGATGTTGAAGAGAAACTGATGAAGAGTAACTTCATATAGTCCTGATCAATCAAGTTGAGGAAAGAGCTAAAGTTTTCTATACACACCAAGCACCAGAGTATAGCATCACCGAGCATAACTAAAGTGAACCAGAGGTATTAAAAGAGATATATTGATCAGATTAGTTTTATGAGCTTACAATAGATCTAAAATTCTACAAGTATAAGTTGTATATGTGAACAGATCATACTGTTTCAGTTTAACCATTGATTCAGAAAATCTCTTAACCAAGCTGGATTTAAAGATCCTTTCTTTATTGAGATACATCCCAAGGAATATCAAAAAATTTGATCATGAAGATAGCATGAGATGTCAGATACAATTTGACAAACCAGAAGAGTTTGGACAAGGAAGGTAGCATAGAAAAGCCCGATATCAAGTGACAAACTAATCTTTTAAATCCTCTAACAAGGTCACACCTAACAGTGTGTTTGTAACCTTTAACAGGGTTGGCTCTTCACCGAGCTCACTTTAGAAGAGTGAAAAATTTAGGTTACCGGTCCCAAGTGGTTTTTTCCTTAACAGGGTTTCCACATTAAAAATCCATGTGTCAATGTGTTTATGAGTCATTACTTTAGTGTTTTGCATTACACATAGCTAAACTGGATTGATCGGTATACTCTAGATAATTTACTATTTTTTGGTAAATTAACAGACTGCAATTCGGTAAACATACAAAATAAGGTTTAACAAAACATTCTAAGCAATAGTAATTTGATAAGTATATTTGAAGGCATTCATCTTATACGACTGAAGATAACTAGAGGCTTAATATTTTGGTACTAAGCTTTTGGGTTGATTAATTGAAATATTTTTTAGGCCACTGATTCACGCCCCCCCCCCCCCCCTCTCTCCCCCTCTCAATTGTTACTAACATGTCATTGTTATCTAGAATACACTTCTTCCACATTAACATAGTAACTAGTTGGATCTTCTGCCACTAGGTAACTTTTCTTTAAAGTTTATAATTAATTTGGTTTATGCCATTAGCAAAGGTATAGAAAATGTATTTTTTAGGTCTAATTGACTCATGTCTTGCTTGAGTTGATTCTAGACAACACAAATCTAGTTTGTCAATTTTTTAAATGGTTGGAACACCTATCTATTAATATTAAACACATGTTTTATAGAATGAATATAATGTTGGTAAAGTGGATAAAAGATTCTAAAAGGGGTGAATGACCAATAGTGAATAGTATAAAACCTTTTTAAAAAATATCTACAATGTAAACCTTAGGATTTGGTCATCATCTCATCAACTTGGTTCGTTGAATTCTATTATTCTCTTATGTTTATTATTATTTTAATATCACAAATGTGTCATTAAGTAAAAATAACTAGTCCCTTTATGGATAAAGTGAGATAGTGGATTCTCGTCCTATTTTATCTAATAGTTGAGTTGTCTTATGATTTTCTTATATTTTCAATATCATTTTGTAAATCTTAGAATGATATGGTGCTTAGGGTTTCCTTTAAACAAGAAATAGTGATATGTTCCCTTATATTCTTTATTGGGAGAGGTGATGATAGTGTGAGAGGTGGTGCTAATGCTAGCTTGTGATAGTGTTAAGTCTGCTACTAATGCAATCATGTTTTTTTTATTAATGTTATATTCACGTACTTTCATTGTATTCCATCATGATATGTCAAACTCATAAATGTGCATTTGACATGTATTTGTTAAAGCTTTTAATGTAATTTTTTTTTTCATTAATGTTCTTGACATTATCTTGGAGTATTACAAATTAACTCTCATTTTTACCCTTCCCTCATGAAACCTATTAAATATGAATTTGTGTAACATATTATTATGCCTTTTATTTAAACAGATGCAATACATATAATTTAGACATAACAATTTAAAAGGTATATTTATATGCTATATGCACTACACACTTAATTGAAACATTTAGAAGAATTTATACCAAAACAACCTTTATAAGGAGTGTATTCATACCTAAAGACTATTGTTATCAATTGTGTACACTTATTTCCCTAAATTGACCATAGATGACTTTTCTAGTTGTGACGTACTTGCAACCCCACAACTATTTATAGATATCACTAGCTCTTATGTATCGGAAACACATAAGAAACTGCATAAAGAATGAAGCGAACAAAATTTTATAAATGTTCAGGTCACAAACCATTTTTGTACCTTAACGAAACAAACTGAAGATTCTGATCTTGAGGTGAATACCAAACTTTCATTAGATTACTAACCAAAAATATGAGTAATACTAAATGTGTTATTGATAACTCCAACAAACATGAGTTTACGTCAAAAACTAAACCAGGACTTACAATTGTACCACATAAACGAGAATAAGGCAGCATTCTACTTTCTAATTTCTAACGAGGCAACACTCAAAACCATGATATCTGCAGCATCGGTCGAGCTCCAATCAAAAAATAATTTTCAAATTCTATTAAACACTTCTGTTCATAGCCTTAAAGTTTTTACACAGGTAGCAAATAACACATAATCCCACTGGATTCATAATAACAAATACCCAGACAATCAATAAAAGAAGGATATTTTTCACAAGCTTTTATATCACAAATTTGTGAGTCATCTGTTAAGACAAACTCCTATTCAATAAATATTTCTAAGTATTAAACGATAATTGCTACACAATTCACCAATACTTTTTCTTCTTCAACGTTCCTCTGTTCTCCATGTTCTTTCTGCTTTGCTTGGTTTTCCCAGATTTGGCCTTCTGTGTTACGCGATAATGTTGTCTGGGAAATGGCCAATAACAACCACAATTAATGTAACACATCTTTGCTTAATCTGCATGAAATTTGTGTACCTACTTAATTTGTATGGCTTTCATTTGTAGTTAATCATTTATGAAATTCCTAGTCAATGTTTGGTTGTTAGTGTGTTATCATGGCCGGCTTGGTTCTTTTTTCTATCATATTCTTCTTGGCCTTGCTCGCCATCTAGATGAGCTGTGACACCATTGCTGATTCATGTTTTTGAAGGTTGTTGGTAAGACGTGACTCCATAATATGACATCCAAGGTGGAGATTGTGAAATTTTGAGGAAAAAAATAGTTTACTTTTGTCTTAGCAAAAGAGTCCTTTTATAAAATTAATAAAAAATGTTTACTATAATTAATTTATTTTAATTAAGCTTTTTTTATTATAAAGGTTTATGGGTAAATGTGTTTTTTTTGGGAGGAGTTATCATAGGGGCTATAGGAGAGTGGGGTTTCTGATTGATAGGTCTTGTAACAAGTATCATAAAAGTCCTTGTTTAGTGACATACACGTTAGGGTTTGACAATCTAATAAAAGAATATTAAATTGTAGCATTAAAAATGAGTATACATATAATAATGGAAACAAAAGAGAAATGGATGCATGACACAATATTATATGAAATCATATAATTCATTTTATTTTGTAGGGCATAAATTTAAAAGATTACAAAATAAAATCAGTTTTGGATTGAATAAATATACACATCGTAAATTGTGAATAATAGAAAGATATACTCTTACAATGCAAATGAATGTGTATTTGTGCAAATCTTAGTTCCCAAACATAAGTCATTGTAAATTGTCTTATGAAGTAGGAAGACCTGCCCAAAAGGGCAACCTACTATGCTTCTTACAAGGTGATGTGTTTTCTATTAGTATCAATCTTGTTTCTCTTATTAATTTTCTAGGTGGGTTGTATTAATTTTCTAGGTGGGTTGACAAATATTTTAGAATCCAAATTATATTAGGGATAAAATATCCAACCACCTAATGGGGCCAAGATGCATGATCCTTTGGCACACACATGGAATGTGGAATGATTAGAATTTGAATTCAAAATTTTAGCCCAAACAAGAATTCCCTAGTTGGATTCAAACTTTAATTACATAAAGAATCTCTAATAAAAGTGAATTTGGAAGATCAAACATGTAGATCTATCTTACCAACAAAATTCCTATATAAGAACTATGAGGTAAAAAATTGATTAAATAATTGTTGGACAACTTAAAATATTTATGGAGGTTGCAATTTGTGATACAACCCTCTATACATAAGTGTGACAAGAATACGATTATAATGCCACAAGTAAGAAAACAAGAATAACATGTGACAGTCATCTCTATATGTGTAGAATGGCTAATGGATAAGAACTTGAGATCTCATAGATACTATGATATTTTCATTTATCATCCAAGACAACTAAATTTTTTACCCTCTATTTTGTTAATATTGAGATAGTTTATCAACTAATTATATAGAGGCATATAAGATACCGCTAAATCTGGAGAACCAACATCCTAAATATTGTGTTGTTATCGACCAGTTATCCTCCATGAAGGCATGACCTTTACATACAGATTACACTTTAGAATATATCATTTCTCTAATATTAACATTATTTATATCAAAACAGAAAGGAAGTGATTTGTCAAAATTGTGCAAGCACTGCCTTCAGTCATCTTTCCATCCATCATTGTTGTTGGTTTTGTATTTTGTACTATCTCAATCATCATTTTTACTACTTTTGTATTCTGTATTATCCCACCCATTATTTTTGTTCTCATTGTAGTTATTAATGCCATCTCCATCTTCAACATTTCTAATATTAGTGTCTTTTTTCTCTTCATTTCATTGAAGAGTTATGGAGCCTTGATTCATGTTTACCATGAACTCAATAGTACCCTTATCTCGGTTGTCTTCTAGGTATGTTGAAGATTGGATGTCCTTTTTGAATATGATCATAGCTCCTTCTTTGACCAAAGATGGGAATCTTTCTCTTAGCACTTCTATAGTGGATGAGACCTGTGACACAATATAAAAATGTATGAGCTCATAATTAGACTCAGTAAGGTCTCGTTTCCTATCTTGAAAAATCTCCTCATTTCTCTACTTCCAAAGGATCCGTAAAATTTTAGAGGTTAAATAAAAACACAATTTGTTCATCTTGAGATCAAACTCTTCCTCAAAACTAGCAAGCACCTCATGTGCCATGAAAGGCAATCATTACAATTCCAAGTAATGGGCTCACCAAAAAAAAAGGGAACAAATTTTACTAGCAATTTTACAATAAAAAAGGTGTTCAAAAGACTTTGGATAGTTACAAATGGAACACAAAATATTTTGTTTACTAAAAGTAGACATAAAAGATCCAATAATAAGTTTTTTAAGTAAAATTTGTCTAAAACATATTTTCTTAGGCTCAACAGGTGAATACCAAAATAAAACAAAGATAAAGTGTCATCTAGTGCTTGTCAAGTTAAAGCCCCAAATTTGATTATTTCTACTAATAATACCCAAATCCTCCTTAAGCATATTATAAATTTGTTTGCTGGATAATCAAGGCCTTATCATCTGACCACTTTAACTATTCAAGCATCTAACAAGAATTCAAAAATTTTCCAGGAAAAATCCTGCTCACAGCTTTGGAGATAAGAGTATATATTTTCTTTTGTGAATTAGGAATATTATAATTAGTACTAATATATTCCCAATAACCCAATCTCTTTTCAATCAAAACATCTTGAATGATAGAAATGCCTTTGACTATTAAGAGCTTCTGGATTTGATTGTGTTGTAAGTTATGGAAATTGTGTTGTAAATTCTGGATTTAATACTTATTATCATGGATTGTGGAAATCTCTTCTCTTTGAGAAATTCCTTTATTAGGCCAAATTTTTGTAGAGAAACATTGAGTCAAAGAAAGAGTCTTTCCCTTAAGCTATATGCCCCACCAAATGGATCAGTCTAAAATAACAAATGAGGGATTCTTACCAACATGATTTCTTGAGCATATTAAGGGTCTGACCTAACACCATGCCTTCCAAATAGTAGAGAAAACATTGGATCCAAAAACTTTAACCTCAAAATCGCCCAACACAATGTTTAATAATGGAATATTTTTCCAATATTTACCCTTTTTAATTGTTGAACTGACCACATTGTCTCTCATTAAGACCTTCGAAGGATCATTGTCACTTAGTGATTTGAGGACCCACTTGGATTCTAAGCCAATCCCCTACATCCTTAGATCTCTTAGCCCAAGTCCCTCCATCCTTCAAGGGGCACAACACCATTCCCACTTAACACAATGTCTCTTCCTATTACCCAGACCATGAGACCATATAAATTCCCTTACAATCCTTTCAATTTTATTAGACTAACAATTAGACAGAAGCTGAGAAGATGCATAGTACACTACATGTGAGGAAAGAACTTTTTGAACCACTTGAGTCCTTCTTGCAAGAGATAACATGGGAGTTTTCCATTTAAGATGTTTATTCTCAATATTCTTGTATATCCAAGCCCTCATATATTTGATATAAGGGTTTATAGAAAAGGGAATTACCAAGTATTTTACAATGGTTGAGGAACCAGACCATTTCCATTCTCTGCCTCTTTGCTAGTTAGGAGGATATTTTGTCCATCCAAGAAATGTAGATTTATGAGGAGCAATTTTGGCTCCTGAGGCTCGACAGAATAGTTTCAACCTCCCAAGGACATTATCAAAATTGTCTTCATCAAATTCCACAAACATAGTAGTGTCATCAGCAAATTTTTGTAGCAAGAGTTCCTCCTTGTTAGGTAAGGTGATGCCTTTTACAGGAGGACATATCTGTTGGAAATATAATAATGGGAAAGCAAGATACTAAGAGGTGGGGTGAATCAGATCTTCAAATTTAAAAACTTAAAACAAACTTATCTACGCTTATACATATATGAATCTAATGTAACATCAAATAGCATCCATACAATGAAATAAATAACTCATAACACAAGAACTTGGTAACCTAGAAACCCAAATAGGTAAAACAAGGGAGGGATGACACCCACAAAATTCTTCACTACTGCAGCAATAAAGTGTGCCTATTAGGGCTACAAAAGTTGATTACAAAATGCAATCTACCTGGTTAAAGGTCTGCCCAATTAAGAGCTAAAGATCATTACAATCTACCCTATGAAAGGATTTCAACTTACAATAAAGTAAGCACTCTATTAGGAGATTTAGAAATGTCTTCTAGAACCACTCTATTAAGATATTTCACCAGATACAATGATTAGAATGTTTCAAGTAATGATCCTTCATTATGCACTCAGATGCTGATGACGAATCTCGTCTTTCTAGTACCTTCTGTGATCTCACAATCTGATATGTCTTTACTTTGTTGTCCACTGTTCTGACACTCTTCTTGATCGATGCTTCTTAAAAAAATAACCCTCTATGCATTTCACTTCAAAATGCAGTCACCACTTCTCTCCACACACACAAAATAGGGTTTAAGAAGCAAGATTATATATCTATTCAAGTCTGGTAGCGGGATCTAGATCAATGATCAAGATCTAATACTCATACCTCCAAGGTATTACAATTAATAATTACAATAGGTCATGCATAGGATAAAACAATTAAATGCATAATTAACTCCGTAGGAAAATATTAAATGCATACATAAGTCGGCCCAAAAATCTTATACAAGTCAGCCTGAACACTTATCCTCGAAGTTTGAATCAATCCAGACATGTATACAAAAACTATTCTTCTTGGCACTTAACATCTCTGTCGCTCAGTACTAAGTATCCTACTCGGCTCGGCATGATACAACTCGGCAACCTGAATAATACTCGGTAATGTTGCTCGGCCTTGGATAGTTTTAGCTCGGCCGCAGTGATAGCGAACTAAAATTGCCTAAGTAAATGACTAAGTGTTGGTCACTAATCATCAACAGAACTAAGAGATTAACAATCTCCCCCTTTGATATTAGTGGAAAAAACACACCTATCATTTCTTCATTTCATTCCATCAAAATATTGCCTAAGTATACAAAGTACTCCCCCTAGGAATATACTCAGAATTATACATACAAAAGGTTACATAGAATACATGCCTTCAAAATATATACAAATGTACCTGTTCTGTACTGATTTATCATACTGTATCCTTACCAACTTCTGTCTCCTTACCAACTTCTATATCCTTACCAACTTCCCCCTTATTTTTGTCACTGATTGCAGGTGGGGTTAAATTATACTTGTCCAAAAATTGTTTACAAAGCTGTAGGGTGGATGCAAATGTAGTGTCCCAACTATCCTTGGCAATCTTCATAACTTCCAATTTTATCTCTAGCTCGGTAGCTAGACTCACTAAACTTTCTACAGTTGAGAGATTTGAATTTCTCTGTGACAACTCTTTTGCAGCTGAAAGTTCCTTTTGAATTACCTCCAAGTGAGGCAACAAGCTTGCTTGAATGGTGATCAATTTGGCCCTAATTCGACCATCTTCATCCATAAGCTCAGAAATTCTTCATTGTGCATTGATCAACTTAGTAGAATGTAAGGAGCTAGAGGTAGCATCCTTACCCAAAGTATTGCTAGTTGATTTCAAATCTAACTGTATCTTCTCAACAAGCTATAGATTATCCTTTGTAAATAATTCAACATCACATAGCTTCCTATACAAAGAATAAATTTTTGTTGTAACTTCCTCCAAAATTCCTACAAGAGTAGAAAGTTCAACCTGTTTCATTGCAATCTCTGCTGAGATTTTCTCCAAAACTTTGCTCTCGAATCTCCTCTCGGACCATTGTAGAAGTTTTTCATTGCTATTTAGGTCATCATCAGTTACCTTCTGTACAATTTGAACTAATTGATCAATAATGGGAGCTTGAGGCTTTTCATCTTCAAATTCAAAAGTCTTTGCAAATATATCCTTGATATCATGTAATACCTACTTTTGCTTCTGTCCTATTTTCATTTCTTCCTATCTCTTTTTCCTCTTGAGTAATTCCTGAAGAGTCCCTATTTGTTCAAAAGACAATTCATTGGGATCCCATTGTGGAATCACAATTACCTCATCTAGTGTGACATCAAGAATTTGATACTTCTTCCTCATAACTTTTCTTCTCTTCAATTCTGGTGAGCTGATGCTTGGCTGCATCTTATCAATACCTTTTCCTATGTCAGTATCAATATACATTGCCTCTTTCAATTCTGTCAAGATTGTCTGAGGATCAGGCATACCTCTAGTTTTAGGACCTGTGGGAGTGGATGATGCAAAGTGTGGTAGATCAACCAACACTTCCACTGCCTCTTGTTCCTTATGCTTGTCAGCATTATCCTTCATCACTACACCACTATCGAAAACTATTTTTACAATCTCTAAAATAGGTGGATTTTGTGAAGTTACCTCTTGTGCATCTGTTTGCTTTTTCTCTTTGCCTATCTGATCATTAATGACTTCAAGTTCCTCATTAGTTCTCTCTCTAGATGCAGTATTTTTTCCTCCTTCAGTCTCAGTTTCCTTAATAGGCGACTCAATATTTGTATCACTCAGCATATCCTGTCCCTCGGCATTCAAATTGTTGGAATCATCAATTGTGAAGTCAATTAGACTGTATGTAATCAGATTAACAAAATTTGCTAAGCCTAATGTATCTTTAGTCTTTTCCTGTTCAGTAGCAATTTGATCTTGTGTCATCTGTGTCTCAGGGGTAATCTCCACTTCTTTAGCCTTCTGATCAGATGTTCTTTCATCATATTTCTTATCTTTTCGAACTACCAGTCCAAAGATTTCCTTCCAAATCCTAGTACTCTACTATACTAAACCTTCAATATCATTTTTCAAAATAGTATAACCTCCGAGCTTAGGAATAAACCTATTCTCATATTCTTCAATGAATTTTCCTCTCTGTTTTGATGTCAACTCAGGTGTCACCTTGGCTAATGTACCTTCCCTGATCTGTCTCTCTGTAGTAAGTGAAAATTCCCATTTGATTGACAGAAACTCATATAATTCATTCAGCACATGGTTTCCTATCTCTATAGGAGTTAACTTTAAAGTACTCATCATATCTAAAAGTGCTTCCTGAACTTTATGATTGTCTCCAATACTCAGTTTCTCATACTTAATGAATTTAAAAGTAGCTAACCCTGTTGAATTTCTCAAATTGTCACATACCTTATCAATATTAGCGGGTTTATTGAATTGTGCAGTGGGTATATTGCTAGGTTCACCAATCTCAGTCTTTTCATCATCACTATCTGTCTCCAAGTGTAGTCTCCTCCTTGGTCTCTTTACTGGTTTACTCAGCTCAGCTTTAGGAGAAAATTTAGTTTTCTTTCCAGAACTGATTTCTCCAACCTTCTTCTTTCCATAAACTTTTGTTTGTACTACTGGATCAGTAATAGTGGATGCTCTAGTCCTCGAACGATTAGTTGCAGGAGGTGTCACCTTAGATTTAGCTTTACTTAGCTTGGTTACTTTGACAACTATTGGTTTCTTACCCTTAGCCTTCTTAGTGATCTCCTCTGATGCACTGACTTCCTCTTCTGTAGATATATCTTCTCCTTGTCTAGTGGATAGGCCTAAAGGTGCATCCTCAGGTTCCTCATCACTATTCAAACCAACCATTTTCTTCAAAATTTTCACAATCTTTTTCCTTTTTATCTCCATGGTTCCCTCCTTCAAACTTCTTGAAATTTTTACTTTTTGCTTCATCAAAATTACCAAATCTTTTTGTTGTAGTATCAATTGCCTCGGCTAGGAGTGCAATGATGGCTATTGATGCTTCATCAATGTTAATTTCATAGGGAAATGATTCCAACCATGCTACCCTAGGTGTCACAGCCTGAATATATGTGTGATCTGTATCAACTAGAAAGAAAATTTATTCATAGTGCTTCTCCACTAGTGATCTAGGAATCCTAGTCCTTAATCTCATTCTCTTTTTAAATTCCACAAAATAGTTCCCCATAATACTATTGAAATTACTTCCTAATTTCTCAATGCATTCACTTATCTGAATTGTAATGGGTCTATCCTTTTTCCAAACGATATCTCCCAATGTAGGAAATGTATGTTGAATGTAGAAAAATATGCAGACTAGTAAGGAACCAAACTTACATGATGAGCTCTTAGCTTTTTTGATTGATGCTAGGTTCTCGGTTAGTTGTGTTTGTTGTAGCTCGACAAGATCATATGTGTGATTCTTCTTAACAATCTTCCATGCCTGGTCAACGGCTGTGCAATGAACACTATCTAGTCGACTTGACTGATAGAACTTATGTGCAATCACTATTACTCCAAAATCAAGTTCTAAGTCTTTAATTGTAGAGATAGTCATACCTCTATCATTCCATACAGCTCTAGTGTTCACTGTAATTTCTTCTTTACTGTTATCTCTCATTGTCCATTTCCCGTTAATAACAGGATATCCTATCACTCGATGAATCATGTTTTTAGTTATTTTGACTAGTCCATTGTCTAACCACATACACATATCATGAACTTAGCTAAGAATGACATTAATCCATTCATCTTTGAAACCTTGTGGGAAATCTAGGGCACGAGTTAACCCTTTGTCAGCTAAATGTTTGAATTCTTCCTTCAGAACTCCACCAACACACAATTTGTTGTAGGATTTTCTCAATTCACTATCACCTACTTCACCCATTTTAACCATGTAACAAGATCTTACATCGTGGGTCATAAGTACCTTTGGTGGAATGGATGAGTGAGCTCTGATCAAATCACTCTGAATTGCATTTTCAAGAATGGCTCAAAAATTGAGAGGTGCACATACATCATTCCATACTAACTAAACTTGCTCTAGTTCTCCCTCCATACTTTTTACTGGTGCAAAAGAGCTTGCAGCCATAATCTTGAAATTAGGGTTCAAAAAATGAAGAACAGAGTACCTCAACAAGTAGCACTTTCCACTGTTCACCTTAGGATTGTCAATGATATGCTGATGAAATCTTCGATGCTAACTTCGTTAAGATCAAATTCTGCAACTTCTTCAATCACTCCGTGAATAATGAAAATTGCAAGGTAAAATGAAGAATAAACTGTTCATGCTTTATAGACACGAAAGGTCAAGGTAGGTAAGCAATAAATGTTCTTCCCATTGAGTTAGTGCAAGCCATTTGTCCTCGGCTTTCTAATACAACTTGCATCCCACTTGGCTCACCATACTTGGCCATCATAGAACTTACTCGACCAACAAACTAGGCACACACTAAAGAACTCAGCCTTAGTGTCCATGACTGGTGCTTGGCGCCTATAGTGCAATTAGCTCTTCTCGGCATTTTTTGTTTTCAAAATGTGTCCTAGTGCATCTTAACATATGCAAGTATGGACTTTGGCATATTTCATGTTAGGAACTGATGTAAGATAAGATCTTTAAATGTAGTTCCTTACATACCTCTTTAGCTTAGTTCGAGATGATGTGATCACCTGATCCATTAGATTGGGTGACCTCGGCTGCACTAGCTTCACTGCTGCATGGTTCAGATTTCTTAACCCATGTCTGGTTCATCTGTTCTCTAATCTACTCAGGAGTAGGAGCAGGTACCTTAGTCTTACAATCTTTCCTTGTATGACCAATTTTTAGACAACTGTGACAAACTAGGCTTCTATTCATCCAACTCTTAGACTTTCCTCTGAAATGTGTCCTTATGTAGTTTTCTGGAACATGTCCATACTCACCACAAAAATGACAACTACGCCATGTGTTGTAATCCTAATTGTAACTATTGCCTTTTCTTGGTGATTTATCTTGTGCCTTTGATGTCCATTGTTGTTTATCTTTAGATCTGCAATCTTGTGCTTTATGACCATATTTCTGATAGTTATAACAATTACTATTGAATCTAGGTGTGGAAGGTGCATTTCTTTCCTTTGTCTTACATTCACATGCTTAATGTCCAAACTTATTACAGTTAAAGCAATAACCATTAAATTTAGTTTTAGAATTGGACTTACCATTATTGCTTCAGCAAATGTTTGTTGTATGACCTAGTTTCCCATAGTGGTGGCAAACAAGTTTTTTTTTTCTTAGTTTTGGATTCCTCCTTTCACCTGTCTTAGATGATTCTCCTTCTTCAGTGGTTGTATGTTGTTCAATGTGACCTAATCCAGAAGAATCTTTAGGTCTTCTCGATGCTTCCACTAGTTAATCAAAGTAGCTCAAAGTTGCATTGGGATCATTCACTCTATTGTTAAGTTCCTTCTTAGATCTCAATTCATCTTTCAACTGACTTTTCTTAGATCTAATATTTACAATCTCCATGTCTTTCCTACTAATCTCCTAATTCACAAGTAACAGTTGATTCACCATGTCAAATTGATTGACTATCATTGTTTGTACATCATGTGTTCTTTCATCAAGTCTAATAGTCATCAATCTTTTGTCTTCTTCGGCCATAGCCTTGTCATCTTCGGCTTTCTTTTTTTGTTCAACAACTTCACACATTCTTCTTGATTGGGCTTCTTGTTCCTTTTTTAAGTTTCTAACTTCTTCACAGAGTGCACTATTCTTTTCCAATAGATCTACTATTGATGCATCACTCTCAGTAGAATCTCCATTTTGAAATAGATTAGTGGTGTCCTCTTCCTGATAATAATTTTCATTCATTTGTTTGGCCAAATCTTTCCTTTCTTTCAAGGACTTTTTTAATTACTATCTTGCTGTCTCAAGTTGTTGTAGTGCTAACTGAATATCAATCTTTTGATTCTCAATGACTTTACCCATCTTGTAGATCTCCATCTCAAGATCTGTATCCTCAAGCTAATTATAACTTTCTAGAGAACTAAGCTCTGATACCAATTATTGGAAATACAATAATGGGAAAGCAAGATACTAAGAGGGGGGGTGAATCAGATCTTCAAATTTAAAAACTTAAAACAAACTAATCCACACTTTTACATATATTAATCTAATGTAACATCAAATAGCATCCATATAATGAAATAAATAACTCATAACACAAGAACTTGGTAACCCAGAAACCCAAATAGGTAATACTGGGGTGGGGATGACACCCACAAAATTCTTCACTACTGTAGCAATAAAGTGTGCCTATTAGGGCTACAAAAGTTGATTACAAAATGCAATCTACCTGGTTAAATGTCTGCCTAGTTAAGAGCTAAAGATCATTACAATCTACCCTGTGAAAGGATTTCAACTTACAATAAAGTAAGCACTCTGTTAGGAGATTTAGAAAGGCCTGTTAGAACCACTCTGTTAAGAGATTTCACCTGATATAATGAGTAGAATGTTTCAAGTAATGATCCTTCGTTATGCACTCAGATGCTGATGACGGATTTCCTCTTTCTCGTACCTTCTGTGATCTCACAATCTGATATGTCTTTACTCTGTTGTTCACTGTTCTGACACTCTGCTTGATCTATGCTTCTTAAGAAAATAACCCTCTGTGCATTTCACTTCAAAATTCAGTCACCAGTTCTCTCCACACACACAAAATAGGGTTTAAGAAGCAATCTTATATATCTATTCAAGTCTGGTAGCGAGATCTTGATCAACGATCAAGATCTAATACTCATACCTCCAAGGTATTACAATTAATAATTACAATAGGTCATGCATAGGATAAAACAATTAAATGCATAATTAACTCCATAGTAAAATATTAAATGTGTACATAAGTTGGCCCAAAAAGCTTATACAAGTCAGCCTGAACACTTATCCTCAAAGTTTGAATCAATCCAGACATGTATACACAAACTGTTCTGCCCAGAACTTAACATTTTTGTCGCTCGGCACTAAGTATCCTTCTCAGCTTAGCATGATACAACTCGGCAACCTCAATACTGCTCGGCAATGGTGTTCAGCCTTGGATAGTTTTAGCTCAGCCACAGTGATGAAGGCTGCTCCCCTTAATGCCACAAACACACAACAGAAACAAAGAAGCAACAACAATTTGCAAGAACAGAAAATGGGCTTCTTATTATCTCCACAAATGCGGAATTACAAACTTTCAGAATTACAATATGCAAAGCCACATGGGCATTCCCCTTACAATATT